>CM034302.1:35010502-35610502 GCA_019925795.1 Dendrobium chrysotoxum | reverse complement strand
TGTAACCTTGCCTCTAGCTCTGGCCTCCAGCGAAATGAACTGATTTGCATCTCCAGTCATATGTCTTGAACATCCGATGTCCAGGTACCACATGCTCTCACGAGGTCTTGTGTGAGAGCACACCTACAAAATCATCAAATGTCAGTCTTAGGAACCCAAACAGGTTTGGGTTCCTTCTTATGAAAAGAAGAATGCGATGCATGCGTGCTGTGCTGTGCAACAGGCAGTTTGGATCTCCACACCCAATGTGTACTACGGTGAACAGTACAAGTGTGTGATATGTGTCCTAACATGCCACATGAAAAACATCTAAGACCAGGAAAAGGATTAACTAAACGTCGTGAGTGATAGTGCCTCTTCCTAGTAGTGTATGAAACATGCTTTGATGAACTTGCAACAGAATTTTTAAAAGGTGGCGGTGCATAAAATTGTTCAAAAGTAGGCGGTGTTTTGTTATTTTCAAAAGCACTGATTTTCACTTTCAAAAACTCAATGTGTTTGTTTAAACTTCCAATTTCAAACGTTTTTGCACTTTCAATACTTTCTAACTCAGATGCCAAATCATTCACTTTCTTAAAAGCAAGTTCTAATTCACCATGCGATGTTTTTAACAAGTTATGCTCAATAATTAAATCAGAATGCTTTTTATTCAGTTCATCAAACTCATCTAGTAAAGACATGTGATTGCTATCAATGGTGGAATGATCCTTAATCAACACTTCATGCTCTTTTTGCAAAGTCAGATAATCTAGTTTCAATCTAGCATGGGTTTTCTTAAGCTTCCTATACGATGTATGAATCTTTCCAGAAACTTCAAATAACTGATCGTAAGTAAGCTCACATACCTCTTCCTGGTCGGACTGACCAGGGTGATCATCAGCCATCAAACACAAGTTTGTTTCCTCCTTTTCAGCTTCAGTTTCAGAAGAGTCGGATGCAGAGTCTGCCCAGAACGCCTTCTGAATCTGCTTCTTGTCCTTTCTGAACTTTGGTTTCTCCTCACCCTTCTCCTTGCTTGGATGAGCTTTAAGTGTTGGACAATCAGCCTTAATGTGTCCGGGCTTCCTGCATTCAAAACAAACCGATTCAGATGAACCCTTAAAGTTTTTATTGAACTTACCCTTGTTCCACTTCTGATGGTTCTTATGTTTCTTCCTTAGAAAGCTTTTGAATTGCCTTGTGATTAAGGCAACATCATCGCTATCAGACCCGGAAGTGCTAGCATCTGAATCTTTGGCCTTTAGTGCCACTGTCTTCTCTTTCTTGCGTTCACCTGCATCAAGTTGCCTTTAGTTCACCCCTTGCTCGTAAGCAATGAGTGATCCAAGTAAGCTGTCAATAGAGTAAGTATTTAAATCTTTGGATTCAGTAATAGCAGTAATCTTAGCATCATAAGAAGCAGGCAAACATCTAAGAATCTTGTTCACTCTTTCGTAGTTGGTAACTTCTCTACCTAAAGCATGCAAAGAGGTAACAATCTGAGTGAACCTTCTGTACATTTCTGAAATAGTCTCACTAGGTTTCATGCGAAAAAGTTCGTAATCATGTAACAAGATGTTTAACCTAGACTGTTTGACTTCAGTTGTACCTTCGTATGTTATACATAATCTATCCCAAATCTCTTTTCCCGTTGTACAAGTAGAAACACGCATATAGTCCTCAGATTTTAAAGCACAAAAGAAACAGTTCAAACATTTTGCATTCAACTGTGCTAAATCACGATCATCAAAAGTCCAATCAGCAAAGGGCAGTTCAGTTTTAACACCATTAACAATTCTATGTGGAGCTTCATAGCCATCCTTAACTAACATCCACATGCGGTAATCAATAGACTGAAGAAAAGTAGACATGCGTGTTTTCCAAAAATCAAATGGAATGTTATCAAACAATGGTGGTCTAGTTATAGAATAACCTTCAGCAGTATTACGATTGTTACAGTTAGCCATGGATCAAATTCAAAAGTTTTTAAACAGAAATTTTGAATCCCGCTTTGATACCACTTGAAAGTTTGAAAGGGATGTTAAGCCCTACTGAACTAGTCCCGAGGCTAACCAAGAGGGGGGGTGAATTGGTTATTTAAAAATTTCACGATAGCAACAAAAATCTTTTCGATACTTAGCAGCGGAAATAAGTAAACAATAACGAAAAGATCAACCAACGATATTCACCCAAGCAGTTTATATTGAAAAGTAAAGTGCAAAACTGAATCAGAAAAGCAAACCAGATTTTATAGTGGTTCGGTCAACTTGACCTACGTCCACTCCCCGGAGCCTCCCCTTCGGGTATTGCACTAAACAAAAGTGACTCTCCTTTTGCTCCCACAGCAAGGCGGAGAAGCCTGTACAAAGCACCTCCTTTTCACCACACGATGAGGCAGAGAACCTGACCTCCTTTCGCTTCCTCCTAAAGCAGGCAGAGAACCTTCGAACTCCTTTTGCTTCCACCTGAAGCGGGCAGAGAACCCCGGATCTTCTTGCGAACGATCCTCCCACGAAGAACACCGACTAGACGACGAGCGGAGAAGACGACTCTGATCCGTGCTTGGAGCAACCTTAGTGAATCCCTCACTAACTCCCCCTCACAAGATCTCTTCTTTCTCTCCCAACTCTCTCTTCTCTCTAGGGTTTCTCAGGCAAGGAAGGTAGCAAAAAGATTTTCCAAAAATTGGAAAAAGTTCTTTTTAAAGGAGGGCTTAAAATTTGCCCTAAATCTCAACTGGTCGGCCAATATCATCCAGGACGATCTGAAGATCGTCCTGTACGATCAGTTCAAATTCAGCTGATTCAGTCTGGACGATTAGGCTCTTCTGGATGATTAGTACAAAAAGTTGTTCATATCGTCCTGTACGATACTACGATCGTCCGGGACGATTGCAAATTGAGGAAAATCGTCCAGAAGACAGTTCGGGTCGTCCAGAGAAATCTGTGCTGGACGACCAAAAAATGACTTGATCGTCCAGGATGATTTGGACATCGTCCTGTACGATTAGTTCAAAAAGGCCCAAAATCGTCCTGAACACAGTTCGGGTCGTACAGCTGAAATGCACAAGACGATCACGATCGTCCGGGACGATCCTGCGATCATCCAGGATGATGTGATCGTATCAATCAAACATTAATTACTTTCCTTAATTACCAGACTAATTTAGGCATGATTGTAGTGCATCGTCCAGGACGATACACGTATCGTCCGGGACGATCAGACCAAAATACTTAAAATAAAACTTGCCTAACTTAATCTGGCGGCTGGGAATTTCTGATTTGAGCATATCGTCCCGTACGATCCAAAGATCATCCAGGACGATCTGCTTAATCAGACCCTCTTAACTTAGTCGCCCTAATTAGGGTTTCTATTTTAACTGGATCGTCCAGGACGATGATACTATCGTCCAGGACGATCTGAACAAAATTTTAACAGAAACTCTAATTCACTCAATCTCTCTCCCTGAGTGTGTGTGTGCAAGGTTACTTAGCTAGGGAATCAGTTACATTACAATTGACTCAATAAAAGAAAAAATCATACATTTGACACACTTGGACCCGATCTTGAGTTGGCTTGAGTAGCTCGCGGTCTTTTGTGCCTGAAACAGATTAGCCAAGCAAAACACACTGGAAACATGTTTGTCATCATCAAAACCAGATTTGCAACAACAAGCACATACAAAAAAAAATAGCACAAAATAGCATATAAACAAATAAATAGCACATAACATGCACCACATAACATGCACATAACTGACATAACATGCACATAATATCAGTCAAACAATAAAACCCTCCCCCTTTTGCCAATAGCAAAAAGGACAGTTATAAATAGTTGAGAAGTGGAATAATGTTAACTGAAGTTTAACTATAATATTCAATTGAGATGCAAAAACTAAAGACTCAAAAGTGTTAGATTGCATAGTATGTTAAGGAAAATAAAAGTTGATCTAAAGTAGTAATGTATTAGACATATTAGTAGTCTCAGTTTTTGTATAGAAGGTGAGATAACATTACCAAAATTCTAAGTCTAAAGTGACAATTATTGATTAGTAAAAATAGAGAATAAAAATGCTAAAGGAAAGAACATTTGGCGACTTTGCACATCTTTTCAAATTGTAGGCTAATTTTATGCCTCGTTAACATTTGGCGACATTGCACATCTTTTATTGGATGACACACTTTATGTGTCTTTTCACATTTGGTGACATTGTGTATCTTTTCTTGTATGGCACATTTTGTGCATCTTTTCAAGCTTTGCTTTGAATGTAAGATTTTTTCCAAGAATATTATCTCTTAGTCACAAATACAATAATAAACACAAAGATATAGAATGTGATAATAATATTAAAACATCAAACATACACAAATTTAGACTAAATAATACATTTCTAAATAAGATTCAATAAGATCTTCTAATCCACGCCAAAACATAACGAAATCTAAAAAATTTGAAAATTTAAAGTTATGCATAGTATTTTCTATTGTAATATGAACTCAATTAACATTCTAGATCAATAATCAACTATAGTCAAATAAATTAAAGAAAAATATAACAAGGCCAGCAACTAACACAAAAAGGATAAGCACAGAAACACTAGAACATTTCATTACTAATCAATTTAAAACATACAACATAGCAAGTTTTACATTGAGCAACCATCTCATCATAAAAAACTTGCTAACATTTCCAAACAAAAACTTGACAAAACATAAAAATAGCCTAAAAATAGATAAAGAGTAACACAATCACATTCAAACTAAACCATAACAAATCGAGCTAGAACTGAGAAGGACCCTGATACAGAGGAGGAGGTGGTATACCACCGAACAACGCAAAATAGCTGTTAAGAGTAGCAATATTAGTGTTTACAGCATCAAATTGATCATCATGTCTCTTCAAATGAGCCTCCATATCATTAAACCTTTGGTCCATTCTATCAAAACGTTGGACTATATTTTGATAGAAATCCTGTGATGGTCTAGATGCAGTTGAGGGTGCACCTGAAAGAGTAGAAGTAGAAGGAGGCTCATCATCTGAGCTGTCAGCTATACCCTCTTTCCCAAATAACACTATAAAGGAAGCATCAGTGAAGTACAGTGGGAGTTTAGAAGGACCAGAAGGATGAACTAGGTTGTATTTTCTCTCTAGGATATAACACACAACATGTCCTAAAGCAATATTTTTCTTCCACTTTACACTAGCCAGACCAATATCAGAAAGATAGTAGATGTAGTCTAAGATCAATTAGGCTTCATCTATAGGTTGTCCAGTCATAATAAGAAAAGTGGTTGAAGAAAGAAGTGGAGTCATATTAACTCGATCTCCTGCTTCAGTTATGATTGATGTCCTAAGTACATGTTGGATTATCCTAGCATTTTGATTCAATGTATCTACCCGGGAGACATGTGTGGGTGTACTTACACCTCTAAGAACTCGGTTAATTTCTGACCAACCATTTTTAGGTCTAGTCGAGAAGGTATGAGCTCTAGTCCCTTGAGTTCTAAGATGAACATATTCCCCTAAATCCTCCTTAGTTATCACAACTTTTTGTTAAAGGACAAAAGAAGAAATGACTGTGTGATCCTGGTTAAAGGTCATGTTGGCCAGGAAAACATGAAACAAATCCTTATTGAAAGCATAGATCAAGGTCAAGAGAAAAGAAAAGTGGGTCGAGTCAAAGAGGGGCATAACTATAAAATGAATATTTTCCTGCAATAGTATGCGGGAAGGAGTAACCTTAGATGCAGCATACCTAAGGTATGCTTCCTCATTCTCTTCACTAAGGAAGTTCTCATCCCAGTTCCTTCTAGATGCAGGACCCCTAGCCACCCGTGCTCTTTTTCCACTGCCCGACATCTTCTCTTAAGGCTCTAAAAGGTTCTAGATAGAAAGTGAAATGAAAGAAAATGACCCGCCTTTATATCGAAAAAACCTGTGATCGTACTGTACGAATCCAGTTCGTACAAGCAAACTTGACTTCGTTCGGGATGAATAAAAATTTCATCCGGGACGATCGAAAGAAGTCAAAATGAAATGGTTTTTTGTAAACTGCTCGTCCCAAGGCGTCCTTTCGTACAGGCTTTTTGACTTCCTGATCGTACAGATGAACACATATTCGTGCGGGACGATCAGAAAATTTAAGATCAATCAGGCGACGGTTAGGTTCGTCCCTCACGTGAAATAATACGTGGATCATACAGGAAAATGACGTATTCATATGTACGATCACCAATAATAACTGATGCTAACCGTGTTTCCTCCCAATTCGTACAAACGAAGTATAGGTACGATGATGTAATCGTACAGTACGATAAGATATCATACAGTACGAATAGACACTATAAACTCCGATCACTTCAAAACTTGCATGCTTTTCAACTTACAATCAAGGAATAAAAACACAACAAAAAATTTTGATTTTTTTCTCTGTTTCTTCTCTTTTTTTTCAAAAAAAACATCCAACGAACAAACTAACAAACACAAATAAAAATACATTTGCAGAATTTTAAATCAAGCATTTAGATCTATCACACCTAGCCTTGTCCTCAACATGCTAAATGTGTCAAAGGCTAAGGGTTTAGTGAAAATATCTGCAAGCTGATCTTTAGTAGTGACATGATGTAGTTCAATTTCTCTTTTCGCTACATGATCTCTTATAAAATTATGCCTTATGTCAATATGATTGGTTCTAGAATGTTGAATAGGATTCTTTGAAATACAAATGGCACTAGTGTTGTCACAAAATATTGGAATGGTGCCAACTTCAAAACCTAAGTCACTCAATTATTGTTTCAACCAAAGCACCTGTGCTACACAACTCCCTAAGGCAATATATTCTGCTTCAGCTGTAGAAAGTGCCATTGAATTTTATTTTCTACTGGACCAAGATACTAATGAATTGACATGTTTCAGAAGTACTTTTCCTATCCATCCTACAGCCTGCAAAATCTGAATTTGAGTATCCAATAATTTCAAAAGAAGAACTGTTCTTAGGCTACCAAATTCCTAAATTTTGAGTTCCCAAAAGATATTTTAAGATCCTTTTACTGTTGTCAAATGTGATTCTTTTGGATCAACTTGAAATCTAGCACATAAGCAAACACTAAACATAATGTCAGGTCTACTAGCAGTCAAATAAAGCAAAGATCCAATTATTCCTCTAAACTTCTTTTGATCAACAAATTTTCCCTTAGGATCCTTATCTAATAGGACTGAGGAACGCATGGATGTAGTGACTGGTTTAGCATTATCCATTTCATACTTTTTGAGAATTTCCTTCACATATTTAGATTAACAAAGAAAGGTTCCTTCCTCATTTTGCTTTATACTAAAGCCAAGAAAATAACTCAAATCACCCATCAAACTCATCTCAAATTCACTACTCATTATTTTTGAAAATTTATCACATAGAGCTTTATCAGTTGATCCAAAAATGATATCATCCATATATATTTGTACAATGAGTATTTCATTTCCAAGTCTTTTCAAAAATAGAGTGGTGTCCACACTTCCTTTAACAAATGATCCGTTTAATAAGAAAGTGCTTAACCTCTCATACCATGCTCTAGGTGCCTATTTTAATCCATATAATGCCTTTTTTAATTTGAAAACATAATTAGGGTATTTAGGATTTTCAAAGCCAGGAGGTTGCTCAACATAAACATCTTCATCTATCACCCCATTTAGAAAGGCACTCTTGATATCCATCTGATACAATTTAAAATCTTTAAAATAGGCAAAGTCTAACAAAACTCTTATTGTTTCAAGTCTTGCTACAGGGGAAAATGTCTCCTCAAAATCAATTCCTTCAATTTGATTATACCCTTAGCTACTAATCTAGCCTTATTTCTCACAACTACTCCTGAATCATTCATCTTGTTTTTTGAACACCCACTTAGTCCCAACTACACTTTGATCTTTTGGCCTTTCAATTAACTCCAAAACATTATTTCTCTTGAATTGATTCAACTCCTCTTGCATGGCTAAAATCCAAAATTCATCCAAAAGTGCTTATTCTATGTTCGTGGGTTTTATCATTGAAATAAATGCTGAATGATTCACTTCTTTCCTCAAACCATGCCTAGTCCTAACTCCTTCAATTGGTTCACCTAAAATCAACTCTTTAGGATGACACCTTACAAATTTCCATTCTCTAGGCATTTGGTTTTCCTCTTCTTTTTCAACCCTTTCTTCAACTTTTTGATCTTCAAGTTTTTGGGTTAACACCTCAACCTCATCTTCACCTAACTTAGACCCTTTACTATCATAGGATTCATCAAAAATAACATGTGTGGTCTCTTCAACTACCAATGCTCTCTTATTAAAAAGTCTATAGGATTTTTCAACACTTGAATATCCTAGAAAGATTCCTTCATCTGATTTTGGATCAAATTTTCCTAGAAGAGTTTTATCATTATTATGTATGAACACTTTACATCCAAAAACATGTAGATGCGAGAGGTTTGGACTTCTACCTTTAAGAAGTTCATAGGGTGTCTTATTCAATTTATACCTTATGTACACCCTATTCAACACATAACATGCTGTACAAACTGCTTCAGCCCAAAAATATTTAGGAAATGAATATTCTACCAACATGGCCCAAGAAGTTTCAACTAATATCTTGTTCTTTCTTTCTACAACTCCATTCTGTTGAGGTGTCCTAGGAGCTGAGAAGTTTTGTTCAATTCCAAGAGATTTGCAAAAATCATTAAACATTTCATTTTCAAATTCTCCCCCATGATCACTTTGGATACTAACTATTTCAAAACCAAGTTTCCTCTGAATCCAAGTGGCAAAATCTCTAAACTCTTCAAATGATTCACTCTTATGATTCAAATATCTAATCCAGGTGAATCTAGTATAGTCATCCACAATAACATACCCAAATCTTTTTCCTCTGAAACTTAAGGAACTAACAGGTCCAAATAAATCCATGTGAAGAATTTCTAAGGGCTTGCTAGTCCTAATTTCCTTGATCGAATTGAAAGAGGATCTCACTTGTTTTCCTAATTGACATGCATCATACAAGTGATCTTTAGTAAAATTTAATTTAGGTACTCCTCTAACTAGTTGCTTTTGAGTGATTTTCCTAAGATTTTTCATGCTAGCATGACAAAGCCGTCTATGCCACAACCATGATTCATCAGATACAGTTTTCAAACACAAGGCAGTAGTGGTTTAATAGAATTAAAATCTAGCATGTAAACATTGTTCACCCTATCACCATTCAAAACAACAGTTCCATTTAGACTAATAACACAACTTGTAGGTAAAAACTTTATATGATAGCCCTTGTCACATAATTGACTAATACTCAACAGATTGTGTTTCAAACCTTCAACCAACAGTACATTCTCAATAACAAAATTTTTTGAATTTCTAATTATACATGTACCTACCACTCTCTTGATGGTATTATCTCCAAGCGTCACCTTGCCTCCATTCATGGATTCCAGCGATATAAATTGATTCGTATCTCCAGTCATATGCTTTGAGCATCCGCTGTCCAGATACCAAATACTCTCATGAGGTCTTCTGTGAGAGCGATCCTGCAAAATAATCAAACGTTAGTCTTGGGAACCCAAACAAGTTTGGGTTCACCTCTTGACAATTTTAAACCAGATGCATGTGTGATATGCTGTGATTTATGCACCTTAGGTCTCCATACTAAATGTGTTCTATAATTCAAAGTACAGGTATGGGAAATGTATCCTAAACTACCACAAGAAAAACACTTTATCCCTGGAAAGGGATTCACCAATCTATTCTTCATAAAAATTTTCTTTTTAGATTTTTAGTCAATATTCTTGTGGTAAGATTCATGAAACTCTTCAAATTTAGGTGGTATTTTATTTTCCTTAAGTGCTTTAATCTATACTTTAAGATAAGCATTAGCACTTTCTAAAATCGAATTATTAATTTTGAACTCATGCTCTCTAGAATCCGATTCATCCATAAAGGTCTTAAAATCTTTTTCAAGTTCAGCATTTGATGATTTTAAAAGATTATGCTGTTTGTTTAAATCATCATACTCATCCAACAAAGTCATATGGTTGTTGTCAATTAATGCATGATCTTTTCTAAGGATCTCATAATCTTTCTGTAGCTCTATATAATCCAAATTTAACTTAGCATGCAATTTCTTAAGTTTTCTATATGCAGAGTGTATGCGTTCAGAAACTTCAAATAATTCTTCATAGCTTAAATCACATACCTCATCCTCCTCTGAATGGTCGAAATTATCAGCCATTAAGCACAAATTTGTAATTTCCTCTTCTGGTGCTGTTTCTGACGAATCTGAAGCTGAGTCCACCCAGAAAGCTCGTTGTACTCCCTTTTTACCCCTTCTATCCTTTGGTTTCTCCTCGGTCTTCTCCTTGCTAGGATTTCCTTTGAGATTGGAGCAATCTGTCTTGATGTGTCCTGGCTTCTTGCACTCATAGCAAATGACTTCATTTTAAGCCTTAACATTCTTTTGGAACTTACCTTTGTTCCAATGCTGGCGTCTTCTCTGCTTCCTTTTTTGGAAACTTCTAAATTACCTTGTCATTAGGGCAATATCCTCTTCATCCTCAGGTAGAGATTGATCACTTTTAGAGTTGTCCACCTTTAAAGCAATGTTCTTCTCCTTTCGCTTCTCACCTGCATCAATCTATCTTTGAGTCACCGATTGCTCGTAAGCAATTAGTGATCCAAGAAGATTGTCAATAGAATAAACATTCAAATCTTTAGATTCTATGATTGCACTTATCTTTGCATCATATGTAGGAGGTAAATAACGTAATATCTTATTAACTTTCTCAGCATTCGTTAACTCCCTACCTAAAGCATGCAATGAAGTGGCTATGTGTGTAAAACGAGTGTACATGTCAGAGATTGATTCATTCTGTTTCATGCAAAAAATGAAAAAAAGTTCATAGTCGTGCAAGAGAATGTTCAATCTACTTTGTTTCACTTCATTCGTACCTTCATATGTGATGCAAAGTCTATCCCAAATTTTCTTTCTTGATTTGTAGGTAGACACACGCATGTAATCTTCTAACTTTAAAGCACAAAAGAAACTATTCAAACACTTAGCATTCAATTGAGCTAATTCACATTCTTCTACAATCTAATTTGCAAAAGGTGTTTGAACTCTTATTCCTTCTACAATCCTAGTAGGTTCAGTATAACCATCCTGAACTAACATCCACATGCGATAGTCAAGTGATTGTAGAAAAGTAGACATGCGAGTTTTCCAAAAATCAAAAGGGATATTATCAAACAACGGTGGTTTAGTGATCGAGTACCCTTCCATAGTATTTCTATTTCCAAAATTAGCCATGATCGAAATTTCAAAAAGTATTTAAAATAGTTATTTTTGAAATTAGCTTTGATACCACTTGAAAGTGTGAATAGGTTGTTAGACCTATTACTCAACGTCCCTAGGCTAACCAAGAGGGGGGTGAATTGGTCCTTTTAAAAATTACTCGTGATATTTTAGAAAATTTAAAAGCTAATCGTACAGTATGAACAGAGATAATTTTTGCTCTTAATTTCAACACAGAAATTCAATCACAAAAGAAATAAACTGTGGAAAAATAGAAATGCAGAAAATAAAAAGTGAACAGAAAACACCAGAATTTATAGTGGTTCGGTCAAACACGACCTACATCCACGCCCTAGAGACTCCTTCTCTAGGTATCGCACTAAACTTAAGTGACTCTCCTTTTGCCCCCACAGCAAGGCAGAGAAACCTTTACAAACTCTCTTCCACCAACCCCGGTGCGGCAGAGAACCTTCATCCTTTTCACCCTCTAAGTGCGGCAGAGAACCGTCATCCTTTTCACCCTCTAACTGTGGCAGAGAATCGTCATCCTTTTCACCCTCCAAGTGCGGTAGAGAACCGGAATCCTCTCGTACAATGCTCTTGCAAAAGTCTCCAAGGAACTAGGAAGATGCTTGAAGAATAAGTAAAAGAAATCCTCTCAATTGGATAACCTTGTGAATCTCCTGACAATTCTCTCTTGAAAGATCTCTCAAAACTCACTCCCAAACACTCTCCCAATCACTCTCCTTTCACTTCCCAAAAGAATTTTCATAGAAGGATCTCTCCTTCAATCAGTTTTGGGTCATTTTTATACTTGGGATAGAAAAAACCATCCAAAACCTGAATTTACAAGTTAAGTCTGTGCCGATCGTCTCGTACGATCGACAATCGTACGGTACGAATAGTTCAAAAAATTGAACAATCCATCCCGTACGACCAATGAGATGATTCAAATAGAGAGCTTGATACAAACAGATCATCCCGTATAAACCCTTGGAAGAATCGAACAGAGAGCTTCGTACGAAATGTTCGTCCCGTACGAACCCTTGGACGAATCGAACAGAGAGCTTCGTACGAACTGTTCGTCCCGTACGAACCCTTGGATGAACCTAATTTTAAGCAGTTGGTATAGCAAAAACTCATGTACGAATAGTATTCATACTGTACGAACATGACTTAGAAAAATTTTCTTGGCATGCAGGTTCTTTTTAGAGATCATATTCTACAGATCGTCCCGTACGATATCAAATCATACTGTACGATCAGTTTAAAAATTTAACCTTTTACTCCCCCATTGTGTTTGTGTGTGCACAGTTATCCAATTTACAATCACACTCTCAGACTAAATAAAAAGAAAATTTACAGACTTCATTTACAGTGGACAAGTGAACTTGAAGTCTTCAACAATCTAGAGTGTGAATTTCCTAAAAAATACTTTAGTACACACAACAAATAACTTAAATATATGTTAAAAGATGAATTAGACAAACAATAAGCTTTTGTAATCTTCAAAAATATAAACTTGGATTAGAATTATCATGAACAAATCGATTTACCCAAATCATAACAACGAATGTGTGACTATTGAAGGAACTCTAAGAGAGGAGCTTTTGAGAAGAAAATTAGAGTTTGAGAGAGGAAGGAGAAGGTGAGCTTGAGCGTGAGGGAGAAGTAGTGTGAGGGGATCACATGGTTACTTTGGGCTAGCTGCACCCTTGCTACTCTTATCACCTTGGTGAGTCTTTTGGAAGCTCTCTAGAGAGAGAGGTTTCTTATTCTAGTCCTTGAGGTTCTTTGCCTTCTCTAGGAGGGAGGAAAAGGAGCCGAGGTTCTCTTCCTTCCCTAGGAGGGAGAAAAAGGAGATGAGGTCCTCTGCCTTCTCTAAGAGGGAAAAAAGGAGCTGAGGTTTTCTGCCTTCTCTAAGAGGGAGAAAAAGGAGCTGAGGTTCTCTGCCTTCTCTAGGATAGAGAAAAAGAGTCAAGGTTCATTATTTTCTCTAAGAGGGTGACATTGCATTCTGTGAAAAGAAGTGGGGTAATATTGACACGATCTCCAGTTTAGGTATAATTGAAGTTCTAAGAACATGTTGGATACCTGGGCATTTTAATTTAGGGTGTGGACTAAGGGTTGATGTTGATTTATGGCCACATTCTTAATACTCAAGTTGAGAGAACTCCAGTCAAAATCAGTTGTAGAGATCTGGGATTATGGACGAGGTCCTTCAGTAAAAAGACCGATATGCTCCCCAAAATCTTCCTTAGTGATTTCTACGTGTCGTCTACAAACCTCAGAGGTTGAGGTAAAGGTTTCAACATTGATTTGTTAGGAATTTATAGAGTAATTTAGAATTGAATGGAAAGGCTAATGAGAGTAGGAATGGGAGAGTGGTAGAGGAAAAGAGGTTCATCACCTCGAAGTTGAGAGCTAGTTGATATAGCATTATGGATGGGGTGATTTGAGCCTCCTTAAACTTGTAGTAAGCATGTTCATCTCTTGTGGACAGAAATTGATTATTGAAATGACAAGAGGAGGAGGAGCTCTCATGGGTCATTCTACCATGTTTACTTCCATTGACCATTGAAGAACTTAGGTTGGAGAGGTTAGAAGTTTGAACGAAGGATTAGTTAAGTGAATGAAACCTTTGAAAAACTCTCCAATTTATAGATTTGAAGCATATTGTATAGTACAAATTGAGATCATATGGTATGATTAAGGAAGTTAAATCATCTGGATGAGTTGCTAGAAAAAGTTGGTTAAATCGTATAGTACGATCGATATCATATTAGATAATCTTAAGGAATTGCATTCTTCCCGAGGAGTCATCTAAAAAAATTTTGAATAAATTCATAGTATAATACGAATAGGTTTTTGTATAGTATTAAATGTAATAATGATCATACAAGCCATATGAAATTCGTCCTAACATATTCTAACACGTGTATCATACAAAATGAAGAGTAATTTGTACAGTACAAAATGCAATCATGATTGTACAGACCAACTTTAGCTCATCCCAATGGATTCTCACACATGGATCATATGGTACGAAGGTTGGTTTATATAGTATGATCAACATTAATTAAACTCATCAAGCCCGTTGATTTAGCTGATGGCTGTGATTTGTACATAAATTATTATATCATATAGTACAAAAATGGATTGTACAGTATGATGAGAAATTTTTTTTAGTTTTGATTGATTTTTTTTGTTGATCTAGTGAGGAGTGTGTGTGCGTGATGATCAAAAAATACCCTTAAAATAAAAATAATAAAAAATACACAAAAGGACAAAAAGATAAGTCAATATACACAAAAATAACAAAAAACAAACACATATAAAATAACACATATGAATTGCTGATTTTAAATGATAACAAAGTTTGATTTTTCCTGAGTTAAGCATGAATGATTATATCACCTAGTCAAGTCCTCAAGGTGCTAAATGTGATATAGGCTAAGGGTTTAGTAAAGATGTTTGCCAATTGGTGTTCAGTAGCTATATGATGCAGCTCTATATCCCCTTTTGTCACATGGTCACTAATCAAATGGTGCCTAATGTCTATGTATTTGGTCCTTGAATGTTGGATAGGATTCTTTGATATACAAATGACACTAGTGTTATCACACATGATTTGAATGGTGCCTATAAGTAGTCCAAGATCTAGGATTTATTATTTAAGCCATAATACATGTGCAACACAACTCCATATAGTTATATATTCTGCTTTAGTAGTAGATAGGGCTATAGAGTTTTATATTCTACTAAACTAGGAGATTAAAGATTGTCCTATAAATTGGCAGGTTCCAGAAGAGCTTTTCCTATCAACCCTACATCCTATAAAATTTGAATTAGCATATCCTATGATTTCAAAGGAAGTGCTATGTCTAGGATAACAGAATCCTAAGTTTTGGGTTCCTAAGAGATATCTAAGGATTCTCTTAATAGTAGCCAATTGAGATTCTTTTAGATCAGCATGAAATCTAGCACAAAGAGAAACACTAATAATAATATCAGGTCTGCTAGCAGTCAGGTAAAGAAGTGATCCAATTATTCCTCTATATTTCTTCTGATCTACAAACTTTTCATTTGGTTCCTTATCTAATTGTATGGTAGAGCTCATGGGAGTGTTTATTGCCTTAGCATTATCCATTTCATATTTCTTAGGAATATCCTTGATGTATTTAGATTGATAAACGAAGGTTCCATCATCCATTTACTTTTCACTAAATCCAAGAAAATAGTTTAGCTCTCCCATCATACTCATCTCAAACTTCTCACTCATAGTTTTTGAGAATTTATTACAAAAAATTTTATTTGTACATCCGAACAGTATACCATCAACATAGATTTTCACTATGAGTAGGTCTTCTCCTTCTTTCTTTAGGAAGAGGGTGGTGTCTGCACTACCCTTAACGAAGGCTCTATCTAGAAGGAATGTGCTCAGTCTTTCATTTTAGGCTCTAGGTGCATGCTTCAACCCATATGAGGCCTTTTTTAGTTTGAATACTTGATTTGGGAATTTTGAGTTCTCAAAACCTAGGGTTGCTCAACATATACATCCTCTTTGATTACCCCATTTAGGAAAGAAATCTTACCATCCACTTAATATAGCTTAAATCCTTTAAGGAAAACAAAGGCTAAGAGCACCCAGATAGCTTCTAGTCTAGCTATAGGGGAAAAAGTTTCTTTAAAATCATTCCCTTCAATTTGATTGTACCCCTTAGATACTAACCTAGCCTTTTTCCTTACTAATATGCTAGAGCCATTCATTTTATTCTTAAAAAGCTATTTGGTTCCAACAATATTTTAGTCTTTAGGTCTACTCGCTAATTTCCAAACAACATTCCTAACAAACTGATTTCATTCTTCTTGCATTGTTAGGATCCATAATTCATCATATAAGGCTTGCTCTATGTTGGTGGGTTCTATCATGAAGGTAAAGGCAGAATCACTAACCTCCTTCCTAAGTCAATGCCTAGTTCTGACACCTTCAGATGGGTCTCCTTAGATTAATTGTTTAGGATAACTTGAAGAATGTCTCCAATCTCTAAGCAAATGCTCCTGAGGTTCTACTCTATCTCTTATAGTAATGGCTTCTACCCATCGAATGACCCCTACTTCTTCTTTTTTAGGTTGAGATTCAAAGGTCCTGCCTAATACATCAAACACAACATAGGTAGAATCTTCTACTACTAAGGTCCTCTTATTGAAAATTCTATTGGCCTTCCCTACAAATGAATAACTTAAGAAGAATCCTTCATCAGAATTGTGATCAAATTTTTCTAAGATGATTTTCCATTGATTAAGATAAAGCATTTACATCCAAAGACTTATAAGATGGAAAGATTGGGTGTCCTACCCTTAAGGAGTTAAATAGGTATCATTTTCAAGTTGGATCTAACATTCACCCTATTCAAAATATAACAAACAATATTCACTACTTCTGCCCAAAAGTATCTAGGGAGAGTATTTAATTTGCATTGCCCTAACAGCTTCTACCAAGGTTCTATTTTCCTCGAAGCTATTCCATTCTACTGAGGAGTCCTAGCGGCATAGAAATTATGTTCTATAATAATCTCTTTACAGAAAGATTCAAACCTATAATTTTCAAATTCTTCACTATGATCAATATAATTGGTTAAAATTTTACATCCTAATTTCCTTTGAGTTCAAGTTAAGAAAGTTCTAAATTCCTCAAATGACTCACTCTTATATGCTAGGAATCTAACCCAAGTAAATCTAGAGTAGTCATCTACTATTACAAATCTATATGTCTTCCATCCTAGGCTGGTTATACTAACAGATCCAAATAGGTCCAGGTGAAGGTTTTTTAGTGGCCTAGAGGTATTAATGTCTTTAATTGGATGAAATGAAGACTTGACTTATTTTCCTAGTTGGCAGGCATCACATAAGTGGTTCTTAGTGAAGTCTAACTTAGGTATGCCTCTAACTAGGGCTTTTAGAATAATTTTCTTAAGAGATTTCATGCTTGTATGACATAGTCTCCTATGTCATAGCAAGGAATCATCAACTATTATTTTCAAACATTTAGAATTTGAATTTTTAATGTAGTTCAAGTCTAGCATGTAAGCATTATTCATTCATTTTCCTTATAAAACAAGTTTTCCATTTAAACTAATTATGCATTTTTTAGAAAGAGATTTAATGTCAAAACATTTACAGCAAAGTTGACTAATGCTCAATAAATTATGCTTTAAACTATCTACTAATAAAACATTTTCAATAATAAAGCTTTTAACATTGATGATTATACATGAGCCCATAACTTTCCTAGTGGTGTTATCTCCTAATGTCACCTTGCCTCTTGACCTAGCCTCCAGTGTGATGAATTGCTTCATATCACCAGTCATGTGCCTCAAGTATCCACTATCCAAGTACCACATTATCTTACTAGGCCTTTTATAAGAGCAACCCTACATAATCATTCAAAGGTAAGATTTGGTAACCCAAATGAGTTTGGGTTCCACCTTATTCCTGAATGAATGGGATGAATGCATGTTATGTTGTGATGAATATAATTTTTGCCTCAACATAAGATATGTCCTATAATGGATTATACAAGTACAGGCTATGTTACCTACCATGCCACAAGAGTAACACCTAACACAAGGAAATGAATTTACTAACCTATGTGGGTCATGGTGCCTCTTCCCAAGTTTATGCAATACATGTTGTATTATGAGCTTATGAAATTATTCTACGGTAGGCGGTGGTTTTTTATTCTCAAGTGTAATTAGTTGGCTTCAAAAAATTTATTTACACTTTCAAGAATGGATATTTTAATTTTTAATGCATGCTCCTTACCATCTATTTCTAATTCAGATGCTTATAATACTTTGTATACTATCTCTAGTTTATTATGCAATATTTTCAAGGATTCATGTGCATTAGTTAGTTTATATGCTTCTTGTTTAAGGCATCATATTCATCAAGCATGGTCATGTGATCACTATCTAAATTAGAATGCTCGGTAATTAAGCTAGCATGCACTTTTTTGTAAAGTAGACAATTCAATATTAAGACTAGCATGCATCTTTATCAGCTTCCTATACGAACCATCAATATTTTTCAAAATAATGAGTAAATCATCATAGGAGAGTTGAAATACCTCATCTTGATCTGATTGATCAAGATTATCATTAGCCATAAGACATAAGTTTGTTACCTCCTATTCTACTTTAGATTCTAAAGATTCTGAGGTGGAGTCAGCCCAGAAAGCTTTTTGTGTCTTTTGCTTGCCCCGCTTGAACTTTGGCTTCTCCTCACCCTTCTCAATGATCGGGTGAGTCCTCAGGTTGGGACAGTTAGTTCAGAGGTAGCCTGGTTTCCTACATTAGAAGCAAATTATATGAGAAGAAACTTTAACCTTTTCATTACTTTTACCTTTGCTCCAATGTTATGTATGATTTTTAAATTTTCTCTTAAGAAGGCTCTTAAACTATCATTTCATTAAGGCGATGTCATCATACTCCTCTGCTGCAAAACCATTACTGTCAGAATCATTTACTTCTAGTACTACAATTCTCTCTTTCTTTTCTCTTACATCACTTTGCCTTTGACTCACTCCTTGCTCATAGGTAAAAAGTGACCCAAGCAAATTATCAATTGAGTAAATATTTAAATCTTTAGTTTTAGTAATTATAGTTATCTTTGCA
Organism: Dendrobium chrysotoxum; assembly: GCA_019925795.1. Lineage (NCBI taxonomy): Eukaryota > Viridiplantae > Streptophyta > Magnoliopsida > Asparagales > Orchidaceae > Dendrobium > Dendrobium chrysotoxum. The sequence goes on along the minus strand of CM034302.1, from coordinate 35,591,530 downwards.
TCATAAGAATTAGGTAGACAACGTAGAATCTTATTCACTTTTTCAGAATTTGTAAGTTCTCTACCTAATGCATGTAGGGATGTCACAATTTGCATAAACCTAGTATACATTTCAAAAATTGATTCACTAGTTTCATGCGAAATAGTTCATAGTCATGAAGTAGGATATTTAACCTAGACTGTTTTACTTCACTAGTTCCTTCGTAGGTTATGCATTGTTTATCACAAATATCTTTTCTAGTGGTACAAGTGGATACACGCATATAATATTCAGATTTCAATGCATAGAAGAAATAGTTTAAATATTTTGCATTCAATTGGGCTAAACCCTATCCTCGTTACCTCACTTGTTAAATGGTAGTTTAGTATTGATGACATTCACTAGACAAAAAGGTGTAGAATATTCTTCTTAGACTAATATCCACATGAGATAATCTATAGATTGTAAAAAGGTAGCTGTGTAAATTTTCCAAAAATCAAAAGGTATATTATCAAATAAAGATGGATGGGTTATTGAATAGCCGTGTGCAGTGTTACGATTACCAAAATAAGCCATTGATGATTTTCAAAAGTTTTCTAAAACCTTAATTTTGAAACCAGCTTTGATACCACTTGGAAGTTCTAGAAGGTTATTAAACTTCACAGAACTAGCCTCGAGGCTCACCAAGAGGGGGGTGAATTGGTAATTTAAGAATCCTAAGAAGGAGTTTTATTCTTTTGTAAATTTTTTAAAATTTTTGAAATAAATAGTTTGATCACCTGATGTGGAAGCTAGCAATATAACAACAATTAAAATACTGATGATCAAATTCTAATTAACACAACAAAATGATAATCTCAAATTTTTACCAAGTAATTATCATAGAAATTAAGTATGAAAAGTAAAAAGCAAAAATGGAAAAAGCACCCCAGATATTTTATAGTGGTTCAGTCAACCTTGACCTACGTCCACTCCCCAGAGTGCTCCATTTCGGGAATTACACTAATAAAAAGTGACTCTCCTTTTTCTCTCTTCAGACTCACTTTCACCAAACCTGATGCGGTAGAGTGTTGAAAACTATGTCACCTCCCCCGGTGATGATAGCAAACCTTAAATCCTTTGTCTCCCTCTTGGAGAAGGCAGAGAACCTTGAATCCTTTTTCTCCATCCTAGACATGGTAGAGAATCGGAATCTTCTCACAGGCAAAGAATCTTAAATCTTTTTTCTCCCTCATGGAAAAGGTAGAGTACATCAAGGACTTGACTTAGAAGTCTATTTCCCAAGAGTGCCTTCAAGAACTCACCAAGGCCATAGGAGGAGCAAGGGTGTAGCTAGCCTAGAGCAATCATGTGATCCCCTCACACTCTTGCTCCTTCACGTTCAACCTCACCTTCTCCTTCCTCTCAAACCTAAGATTTCCTTCAAAAGCTTCTCTCTCAGAGTGCCTTCAGCAGTCACACAATCCTCTGCTTATCTTATAGATTGTTAAAGACATTGCTTAAATATTGGGCTTCAAGAAACCTTAAAAATTTAAGTTGGCCATCATTATTCATATAGTATAATTAGAATTCATATGGTATGATTAGTTCAAAAACTAGACCCATCCAATATGATGTAAACAGTTGTTCAAACAAACTATTCAACTTTTTGAACATATCGTATAGTATGATCAGATGACCATCCAGTATGATCTGTTTGCTTTCTCTTTATTCATATAAGATGATTGCTAAGATGAATGGAAATCATCTCTATTAGTCATCTTATACTGCTATCTTCGTACAGTATGGTTACTTGATTTCAAGTCGGTCGTCCAGTACGATAGAAATATCTTACAGTATGATTTGTTCAAATATCATAATTTCATTTAGTACAATCTTTGGGATGACTAAATTTCATCTCTGCTAATCATATAGCATGATCAACATCATATAGTATGATATGTTATCATTAATTAAACCATGGTTTGATTGACTAATTATGGTGGTTAATTTAAGTAAGATTTCAAAATATCATATAGTATGATTAGAATCGTACAGTATGATTACTTCAAAATTGATTTTTTTTTTAAATCTTACATAATTTTATGTGGTGGATAGGGTTTACAGATTGTAACGAATCGTTGAGTATGATCTAGATCATATTATATGATTAGTTCATAAAACTAATTTTTTAATTAGCCGTCAAGCCTATTCTTTATATGACTAATCATACAGTACCATTATAAGTCATAAAGTATGATTAGTAAAAAAAATAACTTTTAATTTTTTCTCACTCCCCTTGTGTGTGTATGCATGGTCACCCAATTGCATACACTCATATGTAGCCAGGCTCAAGAAATAGAAAAGAAAGAAAAATAAAAATACAGACTTTATTTACTCGACATTCCTATTCTATCTTGTCTTAAGTTTCTAGTATCCTTGAGTAGTTTATGTTTTACCTATAATGTTAATGCTTACAGATAAAAGAAATATCTAAAATATTCAATGAGAAAAGTAACAATTAAATCGATAATATTTATCATCATCAAAATCACAGATAAGAAATTCTGGATTGCAACATCTAAAACATTTATATTTATATCATTGCCTTTATATTTATAGCATTGCCTATATACATTTTACTTTGTAGGATTATAAAAGAGAAGTGATATGTAAATAACATATGAAATGGTGAAGTGTGAGCAGTTATATATATACAGAAATTTAAATTGAAATAAAATTATACGGCTTTAAATTTTCACTCTGATCTCTAATGCACCAACAAAAGTAAATATGACATCTAAAGTATAGAATGTAAACACATAAACATGATTACCTTCCACGTAAGGCACTCCAAATAAACTTAATCAAATCACCAGCCTAGCCTAAGCTATAGTTAGTTGTCCTAGCAAACCATCTAAATATATATAAAAGGCTATATAGCTTAGATGGATCCCATTTTTTATTAGTTTAAAATTATGTATAATTGATCCGGTTTAATTAATGCCTTTAAGAGGTGATTTGAATTTAAGTATTTAATAATTTAGATATTTTAAATTTTATTTTAAAGAGAATTTTAATTATTGCAATTGTTAATTTTAAATTTTATAAAACATAGTGCTCAACAACTTCTAAGTGGGAGAAGCTATTGATCAACAAGACTTAGGCCCATATCTATAATACTACCAGTCCACAAAAATTGAGGTAAATGGATAACATAGAGTCCTTCATTTTAATTAAGTGTTTTGGTCCTTAAAGCTTCACAATCCAATACACCTTTCTCCTCCTAAGATGAATCATGCACAAAGAAATAGAAGTTGCAATGTCTAAGTATTTTATTAATAGTTTTTTTATAATTAATTTTTCATTAATTGCTGATTTATTAATTTTATAATTTTAATATTTATATTCTATCAAATTCATTCATAGCGTTATTATAATGGGCACGAGGACTAATAGTCTTTTAAGACACATAGGCATGAGGAATTTATTTTACTATTGTTATCTAATTTAATTCATTAAGATGATGATTTATTTAAATTTTGATGATTTTGTTGAGTTTTCATATTTTGATGAATATTTTGATACATTTAATATATGGTACATTTCTCAACTTTTTAATTTGCAAAAAATTTTAAAATTTTTATATTTTTTTATAAATATTAAATCTTATTATGAGTTTATTGCCTTTGATTTTATTGAATTTAGATTCTTTTAGAATTAGCTATGAATTTTACAAGTTTAATGCATTTTATGCATTAAATTTGACTCAAATGTTGACTTTTTGATTTACCATGAATTTTAAGTTTTTATATTTTCATAAATAATAGACCTAAAGATGAGTCCAATGCCATTAAGTTTAATGAATTTGGGATTTTTTAGAATTAGTTATATAATTTTAAATTTTGGTGAATTTTTGTACTTATTTAATTATTTAGTTAGACACATTATCTTATTTTAGCACCAAATCAACTCCAAACCTCTTTAAATCTTTCTTAAATGTTAGAAATGACTTTTAGGGATGATTTGAAGTGATTAAAATTATTTTGGCAATTTTTATATATTTTAAAATATTTATTTTAACTAAATATTGATATTTTTTATTTTTTACTTTTTAATTTTGAATGAATTTTGTAAGTTATCTTTGCTCTGTTAAGCTTTTAATTATGAGCATTTTGATATATTATATGTAATTTTTAAATTTAATTTAAATTTATCAGGCAGTCCTAAAGGTCTTAGGTCAATTACATACGTAAAATTTAGGTTTACTAAATGATAGGCCAAATGACCTCGAAATGTAATAAAATTTGAAACATAAGTACATGTGTACATGTGTTTTAAACCCACTAAATTTGAGTTCATTTAAACCTCCCTAGTTTGAGTTATCTATCACTGAACCTAAATATATCTATAGTTCTAATGATTTGTTTTAGGATATAAACTCAATGGATTTTGGTATAATCAGTGGCTAATTAACCCTTTAACATAATATTACAATCACACCAAAGATCAACACCTAATTCCTTATGGATTCTTGGTTATTAATTTTCAAATTCATAGATTAAATGATAACCCATAAACTTGGAAAATCCATTTGGACTCCTTAAACATTTTTAATTGAGTTGAAAATTTTTGGAGATGTGCTAGACATCTCCAAAAAACATTCTCTTCAATTTAATCCCATGGTGATCTATGTATTATGGATAATTAAAGAAACATCCCAGGGGCTTTTTTTTTTAATTATGGTTAATGCATTACATACCATGACCTAAGACCATAGGGGTTTCATAGTAATCCTCAAGTTGAATCCATAGATCCTATGAATGTGCAAATTGGATAAGTAGAAGAGAAGTTATGAATTTTTCAAAGATCAACTAATCATCTATAATTTTTAAATCTTATTTACCCAATCAGCCAACCCTTTCCACACAGCGTAATCCGTTTGGGTACATAATGATTGGCTCACCAATTGTATCCATGCTATTTTTCTCTAAGCTATTCGATCTAGATCGAATGATCTTGATTTAAAGCCTCAAAACTATGGGACGGTCAAATGAAAATAGATATGATAGAATCATGATCATCATTAGAAATGAATAGTCCTGATTTCATCTTAAACCTCCCATTTGATTTACAAACCATAGGCATATTCTGACTAGATTCCAGATATTAGCAAGATGAAATTGAATGAAACTTCACAAGAAGCAGCAGTGGATCAAGAACATTCAATCCAACAGTCGGATCTGTGTGGATTGGATGTTTCTTTCACACTTGCTCGAACATAGCTAGGATGAATCTTGGGAATGGAAGTTTACCTAAAATAGAGCTCCAACTCTCTCGGCCTTGCTTTAGGCATGATCGTCTGGAACCTTGGAACACTTTTTCTCAAGAACCCTCTGCCTGAAGATGAGTGGATTCAAAGTCAAATTCTCTGGTGGAAGCTTAATCGGAGCTCACTCAAAACATTCCTATAAAAGGAAAACCAAAACTAACCTTGTGTGGAGAAATTTTGACCTATTTATAGGATTTGGATTTGAACAAAGATGGGATCCCAGCTCGATTCATGGTACCTCAAATAACTAGGTAAGGTAAGGGTGGCTTCATAGTGTTTAATGAAGGATTTCTAAAGATTTAGGAGTTTAGGTTTAGCTTGGTTATATAAATTGGCTCAACATATGGGTCACATTGTGATGGTTATCAAGATTAAGGTTGAACCCAACCACTCCATAGGGGCAGCTAAGGTGGCTGAGCTCCTAGAACATTTAAAAACCTCTTTTAGGTGCCACCTAGGCTTGGGCAGGTCAAGCATGCATATAATGTGGATCTAAATGCTTTTAGTGACATTGGGCTTGCTTAATTTGTCAACTCAAGTTTGCCAAATTGTTGGGCTAACCAAGGCAGATGTAATGAGTCATATGACATGTAATGTGAGAGTTAGTTTGGGTCAATTGAGTTTAGCTTTAGATTGGGTCCAAAGTATGGTAATTTTGATCACTTGGTCAAGCTAACTGTCTAACCCAAGTGGACTCAATGCATGGGTCACATAGGGTTAGCTCCTAGGAATCCTATGGACAACCTTCTAGGTTTAGATGGGTTTAATTAAGCCTTGGTCAACAAAAATGCAAAAGATTTTAAGGTATGCAAGCTTGGTCAACCTTGGTTTACTTGGTCAACAAAGTTGACTCATGGGTTGGGGTTTTGTTCAAATCATTGAAAATGAAGTTTTATGTTTATTAAAGGCATTCCCATGGCTTGACAAAGTCTTTCTCTAGGAAATACATGTTTAACCCTTAAGGATGCATTTGGTTAACCTAGGTTGACTTGGTCAACCCATGGGCTAAGGTTGGGTTTAAATCAATCTAAATGATATATTGTAGACATTAGAAGAGGCTCCATCTAATGGAAAGGTTCAAATGCATGAAATATAGCTTTAGGGTTCAATGACTCCACAAGGTCAACCTTGGTTGACTTAGTTAACTAAGGTTGATCATAACTTGAGTTTTGGTTTAATGCATATCAAGTGTTGTTTTGAACATGTTATGATAGGTTGCATTATTTAGTTTAATTGAGCTACATTGATGTTTAAGAAAAATTCATTTTCCAAAGTATAGGTTTAAGGGTTTTGTTGTCAACTAAGGTTTAATGTTGATTTAATGCGTCATGCCAATGATGATGATCATGATCAATGAATTTGGAGAGGCCTCCAAGGTTAAAATAACAAGATGCCATGTTAAATGGAATAATGTGTAAATATTAAAGATTTTATAACCTATGGAAATACTTTATGTTGTAGCATTTAAGGATCTTAAAGTTCCTTTTAAACTAATATGGTTGACCCTAGGGACACGACTAATAAATAGGTAAGTGATAGGAATCCAAGGTCATTTGTTTAGGTTTTAGCGTAATGGAATTTCTTTTCAAAATAGGTTTGGACCAAGGGGTTTTGGGGTTGGTGCTAACACTAGATTTTAGAGTTTTGAACTTATTAATGGATTTAGTCACTAGATAAGATTTAGCTTTGATTTAAATAATTTTTTAGGAGGGTTTATGTTTTGAAATATTCAAATTATTGATAATCATTGATGATCATTAGTACTTAAATAGGTAATCAACTGACTATCACTATGGACTTTCAATTAATGGATTTAATGCTTGATTTAGACTTAGGTTTTGAATTGATTAATAAAATCTAATAATTGAGGGGATTTTCGGATTTGGAATGATTATATCACTGAGAATCAAGGTTGATTATCAAGTTGTAGATTAGATGATCAAATGACAGTTAAGAGTGATTGTCAAGTGATGGTTTTATGTTTCAATGATGCAAGCACCATGCTACACATATTGATGAGTTTGATTTAGCGTTTGAAGTGTGCTTCAAATGATTGATGAAATAGAGAATGATGTTTGATATAGGGATAATGACCTAATTCAAAAATGAGGTCAATATTTGAAAGTTCAATGAAGGATGTTAGGCCTCGTTGAACTATCCCTAGGCACATCAAGAGCGCGGGGGGGGGGGGGGGGGGTGAACTAGTTTTTTAAAATTTTTTTTAACACAAAATAAATCTTTTCGATATTTTTTATTAACTTAAACAAATAATTTTATCATATGATGTGAAAGTAAATTAATGAAATAAAAATTATAATAATGGTGATGATAGGTTACTCAAATCAATATAACACTAAATACATTTTTTTCAACATGTAATTTTTAGAAAAATAAAATCAGAATGAACACACCAGAATTTTATTGTGGTTTGGTCAAACAATGACCTATGTTCACTCTTCAGAGTCCTCCACTCCTCATTAAACCTTTAGTGTCTCTCCTTTAAAGAAGCCCTTACAAAATATCTTCCACCAACCCAGTGTGATAGAGTACCAGAATCCTTATTCGTCCACCTAGGTAAGGTAGAGAACCTGAATCCTTTTTCACCCCTCCTAATGAAGGCAGAGAACCTTTAAGATCTTTGGCCTTGAAGTTCTTTAACCAAGAGCCACCTAAGAAAATAAGCCAAACACTTGGAGGAACCAAGGCAGAAGCTTGCTGGAGCAACCGTGTGAAATCCCCTCACACTACTTCTCCCTCACACATAACCTCTCCTTCACCATGCTTTCCTAGATCACTCATAGATCCCTCTTAGAAAACTCAATAACCAATGACCTCCCAAAAGTCTATTAAGAGAGCTTAAATAAAAAAGGGTCCGAAAAGCCAAAAATTTTAATTAATCTGTAAGTATTTGTATAATACAATCGATGATCGTACACTACGATGGAAAACTCTTGAGGAAAACTTCAAATTCTATATGCTTGATCTTATAGTATAATTAGTTCAGTTGTTATGTGATCATACAGGAAGATTGCTAGGAGGTCTGAAAATCATCTCTGCCCATCATTTGGATGATTGACATCATACGGTACGATTAAAGCAAAAATTAATGGTTCATCCAAGATGATTGTCAGGATGATCATTATTTGTATAAGACCCGAATATCATATAATATGATTGCTTATATTTATAAACCCTTAATTTGTTTAAGTATTTGTAGGGTTTTGTTTGAGAAAGTTTTAAATCGTACTATACAAACGTGATCGTACTGCACGATTAGTTCAAAAATTAAAATTTTAAAAACTTCCTTAATTTTGAATGGCAGCTAAGGTTTTTATTTTGAATAGATTGTATAGTACAATTGATTCAAAGAAAATCAAATAAAAAAATTAGCCATTTTATGTAATTTTAAAAGCATTTGATCATATAGTACGATTTTGATCGTATAATATAATTAGTTTAAATATATAAAAATTATTTTCTTAGTCCCTTGTGTGTGTGCTCGATCACCAAAAGCATACACCATTCATAAGATTATGACTCAAGAAATATAAGAATAAAAGAAATAAAGATTTTAGAATCTTTGTCATCCTATTCTAACCAAACTTAAGCCTCAAATCCTCTTACATGGGGCATGATATACCTGAAATGTTATTATATATAAAAATATATATGTAATATATAATAGTATGAGAAATAAAAATTCAATCAACAATATTTATTATCATCAAAATCATAAGCTCGGGATCCCAGTTTGCAATAATATCCCCATTTTTTATGATGGCAAACATTTTTGGATAAAAATACAAGAGCTTCTATTTTCTTCTAACCTTTCCCTCACTATATAAGATATTTTTGAAAAATAAGTGAAAGTAAATTTTTTTTATATTTTTTATTTTTTTCCTTTTTGAGTTGGAAACACAGATGGACACATAGGCAATTTTTTATTTAAAATAAAATAGATTATAGAGAAAACCATAGAAAGCAACCAACTAACTACTCCCCCTTTTGACATCACCAAAAAGGAGAGAAGGACAAAAAGAATAAATACAACAAAGACTACAACACAAAATAATAGAAAGACTCCAAATAAACACTCCTAGAAGTAGGAACCCATGTTTGACTGAGAAAGTTATTTCAAAAATGCTAATTTTCTTTGACAAAATTTAATTTTTGAAATTTTAATTTCAAAATTGAATATATCATTATGAATGACATATCACCTCGGGAGGCGAACATATCATTCCCTAATAGGTTTGGATTATAAAACTACAAGTTCATACTTATTATCGTAGTCAAACTCAGGGAAGAACTACATATGACCCCGAAGGGTCAAAATGATGTTTGGTCGAGTGTTTCACTATAATAATCTAGATAAGGGATCATTAATTTCATAATCAAAGTCATAATAATAGAATGATATATATTTTCAAAGAAAGAAAATATCATTCACAATTAGTCATTTGAATATGATGAAAATGATCGTTAAATTTTATTTTTCCAAAGATAACTAATTAAGATTTTGAAAACTTGATTTTGAAAGTTTGATCTGGGTTTCTAAATCTCCAATGAGGATAAGCCCTTATAGTAAATTGCATCACAGGAAATCTAAGTTTCCTTCGAATACTCTCAATTAAAATAATGGTAAAAATTTTATTTTTTTATTTTCAAAATTGATGTCAAAGGAGTGAGGATTAGAAATTAAATTAGAATTGGATCAAGGTTTAACACTTATTCTGGAGGTCAAAGGAGGAATGGTTGGAGGTGTTTTAGATTCTAAAATATTTTAAGAGCACCCCAGCATATCCTATATATTGGGCTTGAGTTCTGGATTGAAGAGATTTAATTTAAATTATCAATTTTATTAGAAGATCAAGATTATATTCCCAGAAGGTTGAGGTCTTGTAATCTTAACCTACCTCAAAATCTAAATCTAAATTGGTTACTAAAAATTAGTAGCCTGAACCTAGCTAATGCAGTGCAAATCTAGACTTATCCTAACCTAGATTGGGGAGGTTACTAACCACCTAGTTTCTTTAAATCCATGTGTCAGATCTTTTATGCAAGTGAATAGGATGTTATTTAGTTAAGTTTGAGGAATTAGGGTTGACATCCAGAGCATATCCTAATTGGCCCCTTGATATATGTTGGGTAATATGAAGCTTAAAATATATGTAATTAAATTTTTAGACACTTTTAAGTTTATATCTAATGAAATGCATGCAAATTAACTCGATAAATGCATTAAATTGTATATGAAGTTATTTTTAGAAAATTCTTAAAAATACTTTTATCCTAGAGACTGCATAACTTTCCCTTGACATGACTGCACCCTAATAAGTCAGGTGGCCTGCCAGAACTAGTAGGCAGGGAGGTGCCTAACAAGGAAGAAAAAGTTAAAATATGAATGCATGAAAGAATCTTGGCAATCATGAGCTTACTTCTCAAAGCATTAGAATTTCTTTGTGATCTTAAAGATTTTAAATTTTATTAAAATAGAAAATTTTTTAATCGTACCCTCACGAGCCTCCGACCGAGTTCCAAGCTAAATCCAAATTGGCATGCAAGTAAAAAGACTAGAAAAGCATATAATTTCTACTTTACAATCAATTAAATAAATTAATTAAATTTAATATTCAAATTGAAAGTCCATGTGACAAGTGCCTCTTAATAGTATAACCTAGAGATTTATAAAAAGTAAAGCGACCGGGTACCTCTAACAATAACCTGAATTCTACTATTAAGACACAAGTGACTTTGAGAATGAGATTCTTCTCAGTCTTCACTTCTTCATCCTTCTGCAGTCTCCTTGGATTCATCGGGTCAGGATATCCAAGAGAAAAGAACTCCTCCCTATAGGGTGTTTTCTTTTCCCCTAGGATATTTGAAAGTATCCTAACCTGAATCTCCAAATAAAGGGGAACTCTCCCCTAAGGGATGTTTCCCTTCTCTTTAGATTCCAGGTTGGATTATAGCTATCTCATCTTAAAACACTTTTATAACTCTTAATTACAACTCAAATTACATCAAATTATATTGAATAAAAATTAAAATCTAGACTCAACAACCTGTAGGGTCATCCTAAGAAATTAACATGTAAATAATCCCAAGCAGTTATATAATGCAATTTAAAATACTCAAACCAGCTACACTTGGCTATGCACTTTTGATTTAAAAGGGGGACTTAGTATTTTGAAGCACCTGTAGAAAACTTGTCAATTTTAAAGCTTAATTTTATTCCCCATTTTATTTTAATTACCCTATACGAGCATGGCCACCTACATAAGATTATGTTAGTATTTAAAACATTCCTAACCTAAGGGTAATCCAACACCCATCACATCAATACATAAATTGCATAAATTAAATGAACCATCACATCAATTTATGCTAGCAACGACCATGCTGTGAAAACTTGAAAAGCCCAGCACACAACATAAAAATAAACACCGGACTAGCCTAAGACTAGAGTTGGTTGTCCTACCAAATCATCTAAAGTGTATAATATAGGCTGTGTGGTTTAGATATATCTTCTGTGGGGCAATTAGTTAAAGTTGTTTGATGTTCTGGTTGGTTGAAAGGTTTATGGGAAGATTTAATTAAAGTTTAAGTATTAATGATTTAAAATTTATTTTAATATATATTTTAAATGTTGGATGGCTACCACCTTTATTACTCACCGTGCCCGTAAAGTTTATTTCACCTTTCTTGGGGCTAGGTTAATAGCCTCGTAGGCACGGGTTACCTAGTGATAACCAGTATAGTTGAATTGAATTTAATAAAGGTTTAAAGGTTAATGAGTTTTAATTAGAATTGATTGGTTGCTAGTTTTTAAAGTGGATTAAAGTTTTTGAGATTTTTAGATCAATTATCAAATTTTAAGAATTATTTGAATTATTTAAATGCATTAATTAAAGTGGTCAAAATTTGACTTTTAGATTAAGATTAATTTCAAGAAAATTAATATTTTTCTTAAATAATAGACCTTAAGTTCAGTAATTAGACTATAAGTTTGCTAGATTTAAATTTTTTTGCATTTAGTTATGAATGTTTTAAGCTTGAGTTCAAATTTTGACTTAAGGTTGACCAAAATGTTGACTTAATGAATTTGAATTATTTCTGGTGGTTTAATATTTTTAATAAATATTAGATCCTAAATGGAGTCTAATGCCTATGAGTTTGCTTAATTTGGAATTTTTTAAAATTAGTTATGATTTTTAGAAATTTGGGTATTTATTTAATTAGTTTAATTAAGGGCTTTTAATGATTTGAATCCAAATTAACTCCAAACTTCTTAAAATCACCTCCAAAGGTTAGAAATGACCAAAGGAGGTGTTCCCAAGTATTTGAGAATTTTTTGGAATTTTTAAATATTTTTAATTAATTAAATTAATTAAATTTTAAATTTTAATTAAAAATAAATTAGATTGAAATTAATGTCTAGTCAAGGGGCTTTTACTTTATTTTGATTAAGGATTAAATTTTGGTCAGTTAGAAATATTACATAAATTTTTTTTATTTAAATTTGATTTATTGTAATTTTTGGAGATTTTAAGAATTATTTAATACATTAATTTTGAATTAATTAATTAAATACCTAATTATTTTTAAAATCAGTGAGAAACTTTTTATGGGCTGTTGGTGTCACTAAGTTTAAATGTCCAAAGTTGTATCCTAAATAGACATGTATTTTGATTTTTAAAATTAATCTAAGTTTTCTGGATGAATGTCATTTATTATTATCCTTAAAATGTCACTATGTTGGATGGATTTAAATAGATGTTTCTAGCCCTTGGAAAAATATATAAAGGTATACACAATCACACTCAAGTTCTTAGAACTAGGAGATCCTAGGCTAAGTGCATGTGTCTACATCCTATACATGTAAGAATTGAAGGTAATTATCCTAAATAATGCTTTGATTAGTGAATAATTGGAACACAACTATTCACTAAGCCTTCCCCATGAATTCTATTTGTTTTGGCTCAAGCTATGTTTAAAGTTTCAAGATTCCCCTCAAGGCTCTCAAAATTTAACAAATATATATTTTCAAAATTAATTTTTTTTTGTATTTTAAAATAGCTTAATTTTAGAATTTCTTAGAAAAATTAAGATAATTTAAAAAATAATTTTTAAAAAAAAATCAAAATAATTTGTGAAGATACTTTGGTAATTTGAAAATATTTTAATATAAAATTCTTAGAATTTGGACAAATATTTGAGTTGAAATTTAATTAAACATTAGTTAAATATTTACAGATTTAAGTAATTCAAATTATTTAAGATATTAAAACATTTAAAATTAATTTTTAATTAAAAAATAATTCAATTATATTTTCTAATTTTATTAAAATATTAATAAATTTTAATATTTTGAAAATATTTAAATTAAATAAAACATTTAATTAATTATTAAAGATATTAAAAAATTAAAATTACACAATATTCCTTAATTTAATTTTAGTTTCAAAGTAGAATATTTTAATTTAATTTCAATTTCAAATTAGAATATTTTAAAATAATTCCCTAACTATTAAAATATTTTAGAATAAAACTTTTAAATTTAAAAATATTTAATTTAATATCTAATTATAATTAAATTAATTAATAATAATTAATATTCAAAATAATTTTTAAAATAATTTTCCTTAAATATTTATAATTATTTAATATTAGTTAATATTCAAAATGATTTTTAAATTAAATAAAATTAAATTTATGATGTTTTCTAAAATTTTAGAATTATTTAAAATAATTTTCCTTAAATTTTCAAAATTATTTGAAATTAATTTTAATTAATTATTAATTAAATATTTAAATATTTAACTAATTTAAAATTATTTAAAATATAAACTATATCTTAAAATAATTTAATTTCAAATTAAAAAATTTTAAAATAATTCTTTAATTAATTAAAATATTTTAATATAAACGTATGAAGTTTTAAAAATATAAAATATTTAATTTGTTAAATTAATTAATTACTTCACTATTTAAATAATATAAATTACTTAAATTGTATTAAATATTTTGAATTTAATTTTAATTTTAAAATACTTAAAATATATTTTATAATTTAATTAAAATATTTTTAAATAAAATTTTAGATTTTAAAAATAATTATATTATTATTAATTTTAGTATTACATAAATATTTAAATATTGAAAATTACTTAAAATATTTAAAGAAATTATATTAAAATAATATTTAACTTTGAAATAAAATATTTTAAATATTTATCTTAAAGTATAAATATTTTAAAATAAAAAATTAAATTTTGAAAAATATTAAATTATTTTTATTTAAATAATAATTAAAAATATTAAATATTTAATAATTAAAATAACATAAAATATATAAAGTGTTTTAATTTAATATTAATTTTTAATTAAAGGATTTAATTTTCTGAGAAAAATGATATATTATACTTAAAATTTGGATTAATATTTAATTTTTTATGATTCTCTTAAGGAAATCTGAATTTAAAAACTAATTAAAATTAACTAAAAAAATAATTAAACTTAACTTGGTGGCATGGTGGCTATAGACCGGACACGTGGTAGGCTCAGATTGGGCAATGTAAATCGCAGGTAATGATTAGCCGGTGGCGCACTAATTAGCAATGATTGTGCCTTCGGTAATCATTACTAATTAATGAGACTGTGGCCGCCATTCCACTTATCCACATTAGCATGAAATGGGAGCAGCTCGATCTCCCGCTATCTAAAATGGATGGTCGAGATAACGTCGGATAGAGATCTGATCGATCGAGACGTATGCGCGATCTGGAATGGCTGTGGTTTGGCTAAATCAGGATCATTGATCTCAAGATCAATAGTCCAGATCATATGGAAATAAAGGGTTAGGTAAATTGAACCCTAGAACCCATTTTTGACCTCATTCTCAAGATCAACTCAACAAAACATAATGAAAATTTAAAAAGATATTAACATGATGAAGAGCATTCATGGGTATTTGATTCAATAGTTTAAAAATCACTTCCTAGAAAGTTAAGAAGCTCTAAGTGATTATACCTAGTGTTTGAGATTTTGAGAGAACTAACCGATGGATTTCATACTTTTTGGATTCTTTGAATTTGTTGTTTGTCCACGCCGCTTTTTCTTATTAAGCTCGCAACCGTAGAAGCTATGGATCAAACAGAACAAATCTTAGATGGATTTAGCTTGAGTTCGTAGGAGAACTCATCATCGGCAAGGTTTTAATGGTGGGTTTTGACTTGGGAAGTTAGGAGGGGGCTGACGGGAGTTCAAATGAATTTAAAGGGGGCTCTAGGAGGTTGGAGGAAGTGAGATATTAATAGGGTTAGGAATGAGCTCATTTTGATGCTTTTGCCCTATTCAAGTAACCCCATATGGGTTGAGCAGCTAGGATCTATTTGGGTAGACTCCAAGATGTCTCCCACGTGCCCCAGAGTAGTTAGGAGTAGGGGGTAAGGACCGTGCAAGGATAAATGATATGGAAAGGGGTTTTGGCCTGTTGTCCATATAAGATGTTTATCGTGAACGTTCGATAGGGATGTTAAGCCCTGATGAACTAGTCCCAAGGCTAACCAAAAGGGGGGGTGAATTGGTTATTTTAAAAACTCATGAGAAATAGGAAAGCTCTTTTTGATAATTTGCCATGGAAACAAGTAAACACAGAAGTGAAAAGATCAACCACTGATTTCACCCAAGCAGATAATAACAAAACAGTAAAGTGCAGAAAATAATCAGAAAAAGCACACCAGATTTTATAGTGGTTTGGTCAACTTGACCTACGTCCACTCTCCGGAGCCTCCCCTCTGGGTATTACACTAACACAAAAGTGACTCTCCATCTGCTCCCACAGCAAGACGGAGAAGCCAGTACAAAACTCCTTTCCACCAACCCGGTAAGGCAGAGAACCTGAACTCCTTTCGCTTCCTCCTAAAGCAGGAAGAGAATCCGGACTCCTTTCACTTCTTCCTGAAGCAGGAAGAGAACTTAAACTCCTTTTTCTTCCTCCTGAAATGGGTAGAGAATAAAGATCTTCTTGCGAATGA
The DNA here is from genome assembly GCA_019925795.1 of Dendrobium chrysotoxum. NCBI lineage: Eukaryota > Viridiplantae > Streptophyta > Magnoliopsida > Asparagales > Orchidaceae > Dendrobium > Dendrobium chrysotoxum. Next base: position 35,575,201 of record CM034302.1, on the reverse strand, counting down.
TCCTCCCACAGAAAATACCGATAAGATGAAAGACGACGAACGGAGAAGACGACTCTGGTCCTTTCTTGGAGCAACCTTTATGAATCCCTCACAAACTCCCTCTCACAAGATCCTCTCTCTCTCTCTCTCCCAAGCTCTCTCTCTCTCTCTCTCAAGGTTTCTTTGGAAAGGAAAGTAGCAAAAGATTTTTCTTGTTGGAAGAAAAAGATCTTTTATAGGAGGGCTCAAAATTTGTCTTAAATCTCAATTGGTCAGCCAATATCATCCAAGACGATCGATGGATCATCCTGTATGATCAGTTCAAAATCACATGTATCAGCCTGGATGATCTGGTTCTTCTGGATGATTAGTAAAAAAAAGTTGTTGAGATCGTCTGGGATGATTAGTGTAAAACAGGAATTTTGTCCAGAAGACCGCTCTGGACATCCAGGGGAACTTGTGCTGGACGATCTCAAAATGACTTGATTTTTCAGGATGATATATCTATCATCCTATATAATTTGTTCAAAATCACACAATATCGTCCTGAGAACCACTCTGGACGTACAGGTGAAACATACAGGACGATCTCAAAATGACCTGATCGTCTGGGACAATATCTCTATCATCTTGTATGATTAGTTCAAAAACAACCAAAATCATCTTGATCACCGCTCTGGACATATAGGTGAAATGCACTGGACTGTCATGATCATCTCGTATGATATTTCGATTGTCCTAGAAGATATGATCGTATCAATTAAATATTAATTACTTTCCTTAATCACCAGACTAATTTAGGCATGATTGTGACAAATCATCCTGGATGATCAGACCAAATGTCTTAAAATAAAACTTGCCTAACTTAATCTTGCGGCTGAGAATTTCTGATTTAAGCCTATCGTCCTGTACGATACTGATATCGTCCAGGACGATCAGCTTAATCAAACTGACTTAATATGATCGTCCTAATTAGGGTTTCTATTTTCACTGGATCATCTAAGATGATGTTAATATCGTCCAGGATGATCAGAATAACAAATTGAACAGAAACTCTAATTCACTAAAACTCTCCCCCTGAGTGTGTGTGTGCAAGGTTACTTAGCTAGGGAATCAGTTACATAGCATTTGACTCAATAAAAATGAAAATAGTATATTGGACCTAAATTTCAAAACAGACTGACTCGATCTTGGACTGGATTGAACTTGCAATTAATCCTGCATGCCTAAAAGATTAAACAGACAACCAGAAATAGAAATGTTTGCTATCATCAAAATCGTAACCCTTAAAACCAGATTCGTAACATATCGATCTGGTCTAAGGTATGAATTAGGTTTAGATAATGCCTAGAAAGTTCTAAAGAGAGGTTTGAGTGTCTAGACGGGTTTAGAATGGAGGGGATTAAGCTTAAGAGGTCATTTGACCAAGTTGACCCCTCTAAGGACCCATGTTGACTTTTTGACCAGTCAACTTGCCACATAGGGTGATGAGTTGGCATGCGAGAATGCCTTAAGCTGATTTGGAAGGATTTGAGACTAGGGAGTTGAGGTTTGGGTATATATATGTATATGAAAAGAATTTTGACCAAATATATTGAGTTGACTTGGTCAACTTTGCTTGAGTTTGACCCATGGTGACTTTGGAAGCTTCTACATCATAGATCGGAAAGCATTTGGAGGTTTAATAGGGTTTGAACACATTTAAAACTTAATTTAAAGCTAAAATGACTTAAAGGTTGATTGGGTCAACCCTGGTTCACTTGGTCAACCAAGTTGACCCAAGGTATTGGGTTTGGGTTCAATAAATTGGGCATGATTGAAAGTTTGTTGGGGATGTTAAACCCTTATGAACTAGTCCCGAGGCTAACCAAGAGGGTGGGTGAATTGAATATTTAAAAACTTTTTTTAAAAAAAAGAAATATTTTTTTTATCTTACAGCAGAAATGAATTAAATCAATAATAAAAAGATCAATCACAAAATTCACCTAAGCAGTTAATCACAGTAAAATAAAATATGGAAAATAATTAGAAAGAACACACCAGATTTATAGTCGTTCAGTCTAGCCTGACCTACATCCACTCCACGGAGGCACCCTCTAAGTATTGCACTACACCTTTAGTGACTCTTCTTTAGCCCCCACAGCTAGGCGGAGAAGCCCTTACAAAATCACTTCCACCTTTCCTAGTGTGGCGGAGTAGCCGGGTCCTTTGACACCAAAGAGATCTTCTTCTTCTCAAAACTTCCCTCGAGATGACCCTTGAATCCGATGGTACTTAGGTGCAAGCCTTCTGGAGCAACCGTGTGAACCCCCTCACACTCCCTCAAAAATCCCCCTTCCAAGGCTCTTCTCCCTCTCAAACTCCACCCTTTCCTCACTCCCTTTCAAGCTCTCTCTTCAAGTTTTCTCCAAAAGAAAAGAAGCCTCAATGGCTTCCAAAGACACTTTTAAAGTTTTTGACAAGCCTTAAATAAAGGGCTTTAAAAACCCTTCCAAATCAGTTCTGGAGGCAAAAATCATCCAAGATGATCGCAGGATCATCCAGAGCGATGTGCTTAAAAAGACAGCTTCAGAAAATCCTAAAAACTCAATTCTATTGCTAAAGATCATCCAGGACGATCGCAGGATCATCTAGGATGATGTGCAAAATTTGACATGATAGTCCTAGACGATCTCAGGATAGTCCAGGATGATCAGTACAAATTTTAAGCAAATCATCCAGTACGATATATGGATCATCCAGGACGACCAGAATGTTAAATTATGCCTATTTGCTTGAATAATTATAGGATTAATTTATGCAAGATTTTTATAGATCATCCAGGATGATCTCGATCGTCTAGGGCGATTAGAATAAAATTTGAATCTTAAATTGTTGCCTAAATTATCATGGTGGCTAGGGTTTTGAGATCATAATGGATCATCCAGGATGATTAGTTCAATGAACATGTCGTCCTGAATAATCTAAATTATCCAGTACGATTTTTTCAAAAGTTGAACTCCTGGTTTTGACTAGATCTCACTCTCCCTGAGTGTATGTGTACATGGTCATAAACAAGCATACACCCTTACAGGACTTGACTCAAGAAATCAAAGAATACATCATTGAAAATTATAAATATCATCACATCATAGCCTATTCTATCCATTCTTGAGCCTGGAATCTTTATTGGACGATACATGTTGTTCCTGAAATGTTAGTATATACACAAATAAATATACATTGCAACTGCTAAGAGATGTGAGTCATAATGTTTGTTATCATCTAAACAAAAACTCGTGAGCCCGAGTCGTAACAATCTCCCCCTTTTTGATGATGGCAAACATTATTAGTTGAATTTATAAATAAAAAGTATTTTCTCCTAATCTCCCCCTCACTAAGAAAAGACTTTTAAAAATAGGAAGAAACATAATTTTTTTTATTTTTTTTATTTTTAAAATAAAAAACACTACACAAATATAATATAAATAAATTTTATAAATATAATAGTACAAATACAATATAAATAAACTTCACAAAAATAACATTATATTCTCCCCCTTTGACATTATCAAAAAGAAGAGGAGCAATGAAAAACAACACGGAAAAAATAGACTAAAAGATTGAAAATAATCCCTGATCTGGTGAAAAAAAAATTTCTGAAATTTTATTTTGAAAATATTAAGAATTTTCTTATAAAGAGAAAGTTACCTCTTGATTTTATTCAAACACTTAGTAAGGCATGTATTGACTACTCATAACCCAAAAAGTTTAGAAATTTAGAAATTGTTAATCCAAGCTCAAGTTTAAAAAAGGAAAAAAAACTTTTTAAGCCAATATCTAAATCAATGAACAAATTAGATAAGGAAATAAAAATCTTTTTTAAACTCCTTTCATGAAATATATCTAATAGAAGAGTAATACAAAGTAATGAATCATAAATCATAATTTTCAAACTCAAGTAACGAATTTATCAAAAAGACATGGGTTTTCTAAACTTTAGAGATTTACAACAAGAGAAGCTAACTTTTTGTGGGCTCATTTTATTCCTCTTTTCATTTTGGCGCTCTTTGCGCATCTTTTAATTTTTGATACACATTGTGTATCTTTTCAATTTGGCGATATTGTGCATCTTTTTAGCTTTTGGCTCATTTTGTGCCTCTTTTTATTTTTGTGATTTGCCTCCTTTCTAAATCTTTAAAATCAGCAAACCCTATTCTTATGATAAATACGAACAACCTGATTAAGATAATCTTTGAAGTAGGTTCATTAACTTGCAAAAGATCACTATGAGATAGACAAAATGTAAAGAGATGAAAAAGATTCAATTTCAAAAACCAATTTATAATATGAAACAGATTTTGAATCAAAAGTGAAATAGCCTTATATAAAGAAATGAGATAGAGAGACAAAATCATGAGTTTCTTTCCTTTGCCTGATTTTAGAGAAATCAATCATAACTTACATAGAATTTTTTGAAAAATAAAAGGTAAATTTTTCATTTTTAGAAAACAAAATCTTTGAAAAATAATTTTAATTTTCTAAATTGTAAATGAAATAAAAGGTGATATGTGTGTGCTGATTAGAGAAACTACACAAACAACATAGAACTAATTTTAAAATTAAAAAAAATTAAAAAATTAAAAAAAGAGAAATAAAACATAAAAAAATAACACCTAAAATAAAAATAAAAACATAACAAAAAAGTAAAAACATAAACACAAACACACAAGCAAAATATTAATTCACATCATCTCGCTCCTGATCTGATGATTTAGAAGTTATGTCTACCAAGGAGATTTTTTATTTTGCATTATTCTCCCTTATTACAATTTGCTTAGCTTTACCATTTTTCTTTTTAGGAAGGGTTTTTAAGTTTAGGTACTGATTTTTCATATGTCCAAGTTTCCTACATCCAAAATAAATAATGTCAAAAGAGAACTTAACATTCTTATCATTTTTACCTTTGTTCCACTTTTGATGTTGAAACTTGTGCATTAATAATCTTTTTAATTTATTTGTTATTGATACTAACTTCTTACTTTCATCATCTTCTGAGTTACTTTTTTCAATGTCTTTAGTTTTCAGCACTATAGGTTTACCTGCATCCAAAAGTCTTTGACCCAAACTTTGCTCGTAGGCAATGAGTGAGCTAATCAGATTATCAATAGAATATATATTTAAATTTTTTAGATTCAGAAATTATGACTTTGGCATCAAATATATTAAGTAGAGAACATAGGATTTTATTGACTTTTTTAAAGTTTAAAAGTTCTTTTCTTAATGCATGTAATGATGTCACAATTTGACTAAACCTAGCATACATATCCAATATCATCTCATAAGGTTTCATGCTAAAAAATTTATAATTATGCATTAAAATAATTAATCTAAATTGCTTGATTTCACAAGTATCTTCATATGTAGTGCATAATTTATCCCAAATTTTTTTACCAGTGGTGCATGTGGATACTAACATATAATCATTAGAATTCATAGCACAGAAAAAATAATTCAAACATTTAGCATTCAATTGAGCATTAATTTATTCTATTCTACTCCATTCAGAAAAAGAATTATCAATTTTAATTTCATCTATAATACATGATGGTATAGAATAATCAATTTGAATCATATGCCACATGTAATAATCTATTGATTTCAAGAAAGTAGACATACGAATTTTTTAAAAATCAAAAGTAATATTTTCAAATAAAGGTGGTCGGGTGATTGAATATCCTTCCGTAATATTACGATTTCTAATATTAGCCATGGATCAAAATTCAAAAGTTTTTCAAAACTTGATTTTATGAATCCCGCTCTGATACCACTTGAAAGTTTGTTAGGGATGTTAAACCCTTATAAACTAGTCGTGAGGCTAACCAAGAGGGGGGGTGAATTGGATATTTAAAAACTTTTTTAACAAAAAGAAATATCATTTTATATCTTACAGCAAAAATGAATTAAATTAATAATAAAAAGATCAATCACATATTTCACCCAAGCAATTAATCGCAGTAAAAAATGTGGAAAATATTAGAAAGAACACACCAAATTTATAGTGGTTCGATCAAGTCTGACCTACGTCCACTCCCCATAGGCACCCTCCGAGTATTACACTACACCTTTAGTGACTCTTCTTTAGCCCCCACAGCTAGGCGGAGAAGCCCTTACAAAATTACTTCCATCTTCCCCGGTGCAGCATAGTAGCAAGGTCCTTTGACACCAAAGAGATCTTCTTAATCCCAAAACATCCCTTGAGATGACCCTTGAATCCGATGGTACTTAGGTGTAAGCTTGCGGGAGCAACTGTGTGAACCCCCTCACACTCCCTCAAAAATCCCCCTTTCTAAGGCTCTTCTCCCTCTCAAACTCCACCATTTCCTCTCTCCCTTTCAAGCTCTCCCTTCAAGATTTTTCCAAAAGAAATGAAGCCTCAATGGCTGCCAAAGACACTTTCAAAGTCTTTGACAAGCCTTAAATTAAGGGCTTTAAAAATCCTTCCAAATCAATTCTGGCGGCAAAGATCATCAAGGATGATTGCAGGATCATCCAAGATGATGTGCTCAAAAAGACGGCTTCAGAAAACCCTAAAAACTCAATTCTATAGCCAAAGATCATCCAGGATGATCGCAGGATTATCTAGGATGATGTGCAAAATTTGACCTGATAGTCCTGAACAATCTCAGGATAGTCCAGGATTATTAGTATAAATTTTGAGCAAATCATCTAGAATGATATACAGAGCATCTAGGATGATCAGAATATCAAATTATGCATATTTAATTGAATAATTAGAGGATTAATTTAGGCAAGATTTTCATAGATCGTCCAGGATGATCTCGATCATCCTGTACGATTAGACAAAATTTGAATCTTAAATCCTTGCTTACATTATCATGGCGGCTAAGGTTTTAAGATCATAATGGATCATCCAGGATGATTAGTTTAATGAACAGATCATCCTAAATGATCTAAATTATCCTGTATGATTTGTTCAAAAATTGAACTCCTAGTTTTGGCTAGATCTCACTCCCCCTGAGTGTATGTGTAGATGGTCATAAGCAAGCATACACCCTTACAGGACTTGACTCAAGAAATTAAAGAATACATCAATGAAAATTATAAATATCATCACATCATAGCCTATTCTACCCATTCTTGAGCCTGGAATCTTTGTTTGACGGTGCATGCTGTTCCTGAAATGTTAGTATATACACAAACAAATATACATTACAACTACTAGGAGATGTGAGTCATAATATTTATTATCATCAAAATAAAAACTCGTGAGTCTGAGTCACAATAATAATAAATAGAGCCTATTAGAAGTGGTCTCAAGGATTGGAAAAGTCTTTTAGGTCAAATTGACCATTTAAACCCATAAGGCGTTATTGGGTCAACCTAGGTTACTTAGTTAACCATGTTGAGTAAGAACCTGAGTTTGATCTTAATGGGTTTAAAATAATGAATAGGGTCTAGTAGAGGTGGTTTCAGGGGTTGGAACGGTCTGAATGATCAAATTGACCATTTAGGCCCATAATAGGCCATTGAACAAACTTGGTTAACTTGGTCAACCAGGTTGACCTAGGAGCTGGGTTTGGGCTCAACAGGTTTGAAATAATATTTTTAGTTTATTGGAGGTGGTCCTAGAGTCTAGGGAGGATATTGGTCAACCAGGTTGACCCAAGGCCAAAGTTTGGATCCAACAAGTTTGGGTTGATGTTTGAAATCTTGTGAAAGTGATCTCATGCAATGAGGAGGCCATTTGGATTGAAGTGAGTATTTAAACCCTTAAGGGATATTTTGGTCAAAAGTGGTTTACCTGGTCAACCAATTTTGACCAGGGTCTGGGCTTGAGTCCAATGTACTCCTAATGGTGATTAGGATACATTGGAAAAGATTTTGAGGCTTGATTGGAATAGGCCATGTTAAAGTTTACAGAAAACTCCAAAATTGCCCTTAAGGGGCATTTTGGTCATTTTGACCCCTAATCAACTGGGGGTCAAAGTAGGTCTACCAAAATATAGTTTAATGATTAACATATCATGATTAAGGGTTTGGATGCCATTAGAGGGTTTGGAGAAGGCTCTAAGATCAAAATTTACTAGATGGCAGGTCTAGTGGCATAGGCCGTAAATATTTAAAGATTTTATAGCCATTGGATTTCAATTTAGTTTTTAGGGTTAGAGGCCTTAGATTGAGCTCAAATTTGGAGGGTAAACCTTAAGAAAATGCCTAATTGATATACAATTAACTGAGCGTGATTTGAGGGTACTCGGGTCTGAAGTGTTTAAAAAATCATTGGGAAAGACTTTCAGGATATGGCCTTTGAACCTTAGATTTTGGTCTAGATTTCATGATTTAATCTGAATATTGGATTTGATTGCTTGAATTTAAATTATCCAAATAATTGATAATCATTTGAATGATCATAAATTATTGGATTGGATTGAAGCTAGATTAGAGGCAGGATCAAGGTTTAAACTGGAGTTGAGCTCTGAATAAGTTTGAAGTATGGATATATTTAAAGTTTGATTCGATTTAAGATCTAGATTAACTTAAATCTGGATTGATCTAAGATCTAGATTGATCCTAGAGTCTAAATAGATCTAGGGTCTGAATAGATCCTATGGTCTGGATAGATCTGAGATCTAGATTGGTCCTAGTGACCTCATACAAAAATGAGATCAACAACCCTAATCAAGAGGTGGTGGAGGTAGTGGTGGTTAGAAATAGTGGTGAATCATGTAAAATTGCTCTCTGAACTATGCCATGTCTGTCTCATGTTGTTGCTACTATTAAATATATCTATCTCGTTGAGCCTTTAATGGATCAAAGCATTCTAGTAGCACCTCATAAGTGTAAGGATGGTATTATGGTACTCGTGCTGGTGCTAATCCTTGTACTAGTGCTGGTGCTAGTGCTTGCACCAACTCCCCCTTTCTCATCAAAATCTGGTTCTTCTTCGAGCTGAAACCCTTAGTGACGATGAAAGAAGACATGGAAAGAGCCGTAAAATTAAAAAATAGGAAATTTTTCTACTAGTGTGGGGTATGTAATCTGATATTGTAGGTCTAGGACATAGGTAATTAGGTGGCCTTATACAAGATTGTGCTTACGGTGAGTTGAGCATGAGAGGAGAGAAGTGAGGTTGTATAGATAAGAAATGATCATTATGGATTCATCAAAAGGAGTGTCAGACATGATGAAGTAGGTAACTACATATAAGAGAGGAGTGATATTTACCCTTTCTCAATCTTTAGGAAGAATAGAAGTTGAGAGAATAAGCTGAATTATACGAGCTTTTACTTAGGGATTGGATAAGCGGTTAATGTTGGTTTAGTGGAGTATTTCTAATAACTAGATTTACAATGGTCGAGTAGTAGTCTCCCTTAGATGATAGAATATGGGGTTAAACCCCTTCAGTGGATACATGGATATATTCAACCAAATCTTACTTAGTGATTTCTATGGTCATCTGCAGACATATGAAGTCATGGAGGAAAAATATAAAGATACTTGTAGACTAGCAAAAAATTCATAAAGCAGCTCGAAATTAAAAGGGAATTCTAGGGTGAGTAAAAAGTGGAGAGTGCAATTAACAAAGAGATTAATTACCTAATAGCTAAGAATGGACTGGTCAAGAATGTGTAATAGGATAATTTAGGCTTCCCTATATCTATGATATAATGCTTCACTATCTACTTTCTGGAAATGGTTATCAGCAAGATGATGAGAAGAAATGCCTTGGAGCAATTGACGAGCACGTTTGCCACATGCCATTTGGAGAGTTGAAAGCTCAAGTCAAAGGGAAAAAAGAATAGAAAGTTTTGAGTGAATGAACCTTTTGAAATCCCTCCTTACTTATAGATTTCAACATATTATACAATATGATCGAGGTTTGTATAGTACGATCAGAATAATTCTTTTCATCTAGATGATCTATCAGGAAAGAAGGTCAACTCACATAGTATGATCAACATCATACAAGATGATCTTTGTTAAAAATGATGGTCTAGAGGAGTCATTGGTACGGCTGTTGACTAAAAGGTTTATGTTATGATTTATGTAAATCTGTTCGTTCAAAAAAATTTTGATACATATTATTTTTGATGATTATAAAAGCTTATTATTTGTTTGATTCTTCTCCTAACATATATTCGAGTTTCTTTTTGTGTGTACTAACATATTTTTCAAAAAATTCACACTCCAGATTGCTGAAGACTTTAAAGTCATTTGTTAATGTTTACAGAAAGTGAAGTCTGTATTTTTTTTTTAGTCTGAGAGAGTGTGACTGTATGTTGGATAACTGTGCACACACACACAATGGGGGAGTAAAAACTTAAATTTTAAAACTGATCGTACAGTACGATATGGTATCGTACGGGACGATCTGTATAATATCTCCTCCACAATGAACCTATCTATCTTAAAATTTTTTCTAAGTTCAGTTCATACAGTATGAAATATGGTTCGTACAGAAGGTTTTGTGGTACAAATAGCTCTGAAGTTGGTTCATACTGGATCGAACGGGATGAATCGTTCATTTTTTAACTATTCATACAGTATGAAATATGGTTCGTACAGAAGGTTTTGTGGTATGAACGGCTCTGAAGTTGGTTCGTACTGGATCATACGGAATGAATCGTTCATTTTTGAACTATTCGTATAGTACAAAATATAATTTGTACATAAAGTTTTGTGGTACGAATGACTCTGAAGTTGGTTCGTACTAGTTTGTACGGGACGAATCGTTTATTTTTTGAACTATTAATACAGTACAAAATATAATTCGTACAGAAGGTTTTGAGGTACGAACGGCTCCGACTTTGGTTCATATGGGATCATACGGGATGAATCGTTCAGTGATTTGAACTATTCGTATAGTACGAATAACGATCGTATGGGACAATCGGGACGCATGAAACTTGAAAATTTTAGTTTTTGGACGGTTTTTGTTGCCCTTAGTATTTAAGGATATTTAAACTGAATTATAGAGAGATGCTTCTACGAATTTCTTCTTAAGAGTGGAAGGGAGAGTGATAAGGGAGAGTGTTTGGGAGTGAGTTGTGTGAGATCCTTGGAGTGAAAATTGTGAGGGGATTCAAAAGGTTATCCAAGAGTGAGGATTTCATTATTTATACTTCAAGTCACTTTCCTATCTCCTTGAAGACTCTTGAGAGAAGATCTTTAAAGGACGTCCAGTTCTCTGCAATCACCAGGAGGGTGAAAAAGGACGTTTGGTTCTCTGCCATCACTAGGAGGGTGAAAAAGGATGATCGGTTCTCTGCCGTCACTTGGAGAGTGGAAAAGGATGATGGTTCTCTGCCGCACCGGGTTGGTGGAAGAGAGTTTGTAGAGTCTTCTCCACCTTACTGTGGGGGCAAAAGGAGAGTCACTTGAGTTTAGTGCAATACCTAGAGAAGGAGTCTCTAGGGAGTGGATGTAGGTCGTGTTTCACCGAACCATTATAAATTCTGGTGTTTTCTGTTCTGACTTTTTACTTTTTCACACTATTACTTTTATGCATTTTATTTTTCTATGGTTGAATTTCTAAGATTAAAGAAAGCATTAAAAATCACTCTGTTTGTACTATACGAAGGTAAATCGTACTTTACGATTTGCATAAATTTTTTTTTAACTAAAAGTTTACCAAAATTCCAAGAGAAATTTTTTAAAGAACCAATTCACCCCCCCCCCCCCCCCCCCCCCTCTTGGTTAAGCCTAGGGATATAAACAATATGTCTAATAACCTATTCAGACTTTTAAGTGGTATCAGAGCCTATTTTGAAAATTACTATTTAAACTACTTTATGAAATTCGATCATGGCTAATTTTGGAAACCAAAACACTTTAGAAGGTTACTTGATCACTAAACCACCTTTGTTTGATAATATCCCATTTAATTTTTAGAAAACTCGCATGTCTATATTTCTACAATCTCTTGATTATCGCATGTGGATGTTAGTACATGAAGGTTATACTGAACCCACTAGAATTATAGAAGGAATTCGAGTTCAAACATCTTTTGCCGAATGGACTGTAGAAGAACATGAGCTAGCTCAATTAAATGCAAAGTATTTGAATAGCTTCTTTTGTGCTTTAAAATTAGAAGACTACATTCGTGTTTCTACTTGTAAATCAGGAAAAAAATTTTGGGATAGGCTTTACATTACTTATGAAGGTACAAATGAAGTAAATTAGGTTGAATATTTTTTTGCATGACTATGAACTATTTCATACGAAACCGAATGAATCAATCTCAGACATGTATACACGCTTTACACATATCGCCACTTTATTGCATGCCTTAAGTAAGGAATTAATGAATACAAAAAAAATAAATAAGATACTTAGTTGCTTACCTACTGCTTATGATGCAAAGATAACTGCTATAACTGAATTAAAAGATTGAAATGTCTATTCTATTAACAATCTTCTTGGATCACTAATTGCTTACGAGTAATCTGTGACTCAAAGACAAATTGATGCAGGAGACAAGCGAAAGGAGAAAAACATAGCTTTGAAGGTGGATGATTCATATAGTGATCAGTTACTACCTGAGGATGAAGAGGACATTGCCTTGATGATAATAGAATTTAGGAGTTTCCTAAAGAGGAAGCAGAGAAGATGACAACAATGGAACAAGGGTAAATTCCATAGAAATGCAAAGGCTTCTAACGATATTATTTGCTATGAATGCAAGAAGCCAGGTCATATAAAGACTAATTGCCCTAATTTCAAGGGAAATCCTAGCAAGGAGAAGGCCGAGGAGAAACCAAAGGAAAGAAGGGGTAAAAAGAGACTTCAACGAGCATTTTGGGCAGACTCAGCTTCAGATTCCTCAGAAACTGTACCAGAAGAGGAAGTCACAAATTTGTGCTTGATGGCTGACAATCTTGATCAATCAGATTAAGAAGAGATATGTGACTTAAGTTATGATGAATTATTTGAAGTTTCTGAATGCATATATTCAGCATATAGGAAACTAAAAAAACTACATGCTAAGTTGAATTTGGATTATCTAGAGCTACAGAAAGAATATGAGATCCTTAGGAAAGATCATGCATTAATTGATAGCAACCATATGACCTTGTTGGATGAGTTTGATGATTTAAATAAACAACATAATCTTTTAAAATCATCTCACACAGAACTTGAAAATAATTTCAAAACTTCTTTGAAGGAATCAGAACATAGAGAGATAGATATGGGCATGGAGACTCAATTTTGGAAAATAGAAACTCATATCTTGAACTTATGATGAAAGCTATTAAAGAAAATAGACCAATACCCACACTTGAACAGTACTATAAGTCTAAAAAAAAGAAAGTGAGTTTATCACCCAGGAAGAAAAATTATAACTTATATAGACTAAGAAATCCTTTTTCCTAGAGTGAGGTGTTTTGCATGTGGAGCGTTAGGACACATTTCCCACACTTATAAACTTAGATATAGAACACATTTAGTGTGGAGACCTATGGTGCATAAAATACAGTATATCACACATGCATCTGGTTTAAAATTACCAAGAGGAGAACCCAAACTTATTTGGGTTCCTAAGCTAACATTTGATCATTTTGTAGGATCGCTCTCACACAAGACCTCGTGAGAGCATTTGGTACCTGGACAGCGGCTACTCTAAGCATATGACTGGTGATGCAACACAATTTATAATGCTGGAAGCCAGGAATGGAGGCAAGGTTATAATTAGAGATAATACTACCAAGAGAGTGGTAGGTACAGGTATGATTAGAAACTTGAAAAACTTTATGATTGAAAATGTTCTATTAGTTGAAGGTTTAAAACACAATCTGCTGAGCATATGTTAATTATGTGACAAAGTATATCATATAAAATTCTTGCCTACTCGTTGTGTTATCAATCAGAATGGACTTATTGTATTGAATGGTGATAGAATAAATAATATTTACATGCTAGATTTGAATGCTGTAAAACCTTCTAATGCTTTGTGTTCGAAAACTGTATTAGATGAATCTTGGTTATAGCATAGAAGTCTTTGTCACTCTAGCATGAGAAATCTTAGGAAAATCACTCAAAAAGAGTTAGTCCGATGAGTACCCAAACTTGACTTTATAAAAGACCACTTATGTGATGCATGTTAATTAGGAAAATAAGTCAGATCCTCTTTTAGTTTAATCAAGGAGGTTAGAACTAACAAGCCCTTAAAAATCCTACGCATGGATTTATTTGGACCTGTTAGTACCTTAAGTCTAGGAGGAAAGAGATTTGGGTATGTAATTGTAGATGATTTTTCAAGATTCACATGGATTAGATTTTTGTATCATAAAAGTGAATCATTTGAGGAGTTTAGAGATTTTTCCACTTGGATTCAGAGAAAACTAGGTCTAGAAATTATAACAATCCAAAGTGATCATGGGGGAGAATTTGAAAATGAGTTGTTTGATGATTTTTGCAAATCTCAAGGGATAGAACATAACTTCTCAACTTCTAGGACACCTTAACAGAATGGAGTAGTTGAGAGAAAGAATAGGACATTGGTTGAAACTGCTATAGCCATGTTGGCAGAATATTCACTTCCAAGATACTTTTGGGCTGAAGTAGTTAGCACCGCATGTTATGTGTTGAATAGGGTGAATATTAGATCAAAATTAAACAAGAGACCCTATGAACTTCTTAAAGGTAGGATCCCCAACCTCTCACACCTACATATTTTTGGATGTAAGGTGTTCATACACAATAATGGAAAAACTCTCTTAGGGAAGTTTGATCCTAAATCTGATGAATGAGTTTTTCTAGGATATTCAAGTATTGGAAAATCCTATAGAGTTTTCAATAGAAGGACATTGGTAGTTGAGGAGACCACTCATGTTGTTTTTTAGGAATCTAATAGTAGTGGAGGGTCTAGATTAGAGGAAGATGAAGTTGTAGAAACAACCCAAGGACTTGAAAATGTAAAAGTGAAAGAAAGGGTTGAAATCAAGAAGAGAAAAGTTTGCCTAGAGAATTGAATTATCCCAAGAGTCATCCTTAAGAGTTGATTTTAGGAGACCCAAGTGAAGGAGTTAGGACTAGGCATGGTTTGAGAAAAGAGGTAAATCATTCAGCATTTATTTCAATGATTAAACCCACTAATATTGATCAAGCACTTATGGATGAATTTTGGATTCTGGCCATGCAAGAAGAATTGAATCAATTTAAAAAAAATAATATTTGGGAGTTAATTGAAAGGCCAAAAGATCAAAGTGTAGTTGGAACTAAGTGGGTGTTCAAAAATAAAATGAATGATTCAAGAGTTGTTATAAGAAATAAGGCTAGACTAGTAACTAAGGAGTATAATCAAATAGAAGGGATTGACTTTGAGGAAACATTTGCCCCTGTAGCAAGAATTGAAGCAATTAGAGTGTTGTTAGCTTTTACCTATTTTAAAGATTTCAAATTGTACAAATGGATGTTAAAAGTGCCTTTCTAAATGGGGTGATAGAAGATGATGTTTATGTTGAGCAACCTCCAGGTTTTGAAAATTCTAAATTCCCAAATCATATTTTTAAATTAAAAAAGATATTATATGGACTAAAACAGGCACCTCGAGCGTGGTATGAGAGGTTAAGCACTTTCCTATTAAAAGGATCATTTGTTAAAGGAAGTGTTGACACCACTCTATTTTTGAAAAGAGTTGGAAATGAAATACTCATTATATAAATATATATTGAGACATTATTTTTGGATCAACTGATAAAATTCTATGTGATGAATTTTCAAAAATAATGAGTAGCGAATTTGAGATGTGTTTAATGGGTGACTTAAGTTATTTTCTTGGTTTTAGCATAAAGCAAAATGAGGAAGGAACTTTTCTTTGTCAATCTAAGTATGCTAATGACATACTCAAGAAGTATGAAATGAATAATGCTAAACCTGTAACTACACCCATGAGTTCCTCGGTACTATTAGATAAGGATCCTAAGGGAAAATCTATTGATCAAAAGAAGTTTAGAGGAATAATTAGATCTTTTCTTTACTTGATTGCTAGCAGACTTGACATCGTGTTTAGTGTTTACTTATGTGCTAGATTTCAAGCTGATCCAAAAGAATAACATTTGACAGTACTGAAAAGAATTTTAAGATATCTTCTAGGAACTCAAAATTTAGGAATTTAGTATCCTAAGAACAGTTCTTCTTTTGAAATTATTGGATACTCATATTCTAATTTTGCAGGTTGTAGGGTTGATCGGAAGAGTACCTCTGGGACTTGTCAATTCATTTGAAATTCTTTAGTATCTTGGTCCAGTAGGAAACAAAATTTAGTAGCACTTTCTACAGCTGAAGCAAAATATATTGCCTTAGGAAGTTATGTTGCACAGGTGCTTTGGTTGAAACAGCAAATGGTTGACTTAGGATTTTCTATTGGAACCATTCCAATCTTTTGTGATAACACCAGTCCTATTTGCATTTCAAAAAATCCTATTCAACATTCTAGAACAAAGCACATGGATATAAGGCATCATTTCATACAAGATCATATAGTGAAAGGGGAAATTGAACTACATCATGTCGCTACTAAAGATCAACTTACAGATATTTTGCATAAAACCCTTAGCTTTTGACACTTTTAGCATTTTAAGGACAAGGCTAGGTGTAATTGATCTTAATGCTTGATTGAAAATTTTACAAATTTTGTTTTATAAGTGTTCATTAGTTTGTTTCTAGTCTAGTGTATTTTTGTGGTTATCTTGTATGTCTTCTTTAAAAAATTTTAAAAATATATATATACACCTTGTCTTATGTTGGCCTTTAATTGGGTGCTAAAAACCTGTAGAGTTGGAGTGACGAAACTTAATTTTCTTTGTTTATTCATACCGTATGATGATTTCAGCTTACTGTACGATTGTAGGGTTTCATCTTTACGAATGGGGAGGATTCACGGTTAGTGTCAGTTATTAGTGTTGATCATCCCAGACGAACACGTTTTTTGTCTATACGATCCATGTGTCAATTTGGATAAGGATGAACTTAACCTTCGCTGAACGATCCTTTAATATCCTGATCATCCCGGACGAACGCATCATCGTCTATACAATTGTGACGTCAAAAAGCCTGTATGAAAGGATGCCTTGGGACGAGCAGTTTTAAAAAAACCATTTCATTTTGACTACTTTTGTTCGTCCCAGATGAAATTTGATTCTTCCCAGATGAAATTATTTCATCTTATACGAATTGGGTTCGTACAGTACGATTGAATTGATTTTCTATATAAAGGAGGGTCATTTTCTTTCATTTCACCTTTACTTCAAAGTCTTCAAAGCATAGTATAGAGATGTAAGGAAGTTGCAAGAGAGTGCGTCAATCCAAAGGGACATCTTCTAGGAGGGACTAGGATGATAACTTTTTGAGTGGACAAAATGAAGAGGCATACTATAGGTATGTCGCATCCAAAATCACTCCTTCCCACATTCTACAACAGGAAAATCTCCATTTTATAGTAATGCCTCTATTTAATTCTGGCCATTTCTCTTTCCTTCTCACATTGATCTATTCATATAATAAAGACCTTTTCCATGTATTTCTAGCTAACATGACTTTTAGTCAGGATCATACTAGGATCTGATCCTATGTCCTGAAATAAAGAGTAGAAATTATCAAGGAGGATCTAGGAGAATATTTTCATCTAAGAACTTTAGGCATACAGGTACATACTCTAACTGCTCGACCTGACTATGATTGGTCCGAAGTCAATCAGGTCATTAGAAGTGTAAGCCAACCTACTCACGTTCCTCGAGTTCACACCTTGAACCAAAATGCCCCAATAATTCAATATGTTCTTAGGACCTCCATCATTCCCAAGGCCGGAGATAGAGTAAACATGACCCCTCTTCTCTCTTCTGTCACTTACCTGATTATGTCCGGTCAACCTATTGATGAAGCCCAATTGATTTTGGACTACATATTTTACCTTACTGATATTGGCCATCCCAGTGTGAAGAGAAAGAAGAATATTGCTCTTGGTCATGTAATCTATTTTATCCTTGAAAAGAAGTATAATATAATACATCCTGATGGACCTTCTGAACTCCCACTATATTTTACTGATGCCTCTTTTCGGGCACTTTTTGGGATAGATGAAAATGTAAACAATTCTGATGATGAACCAACATCTGCTCCTGCACCAGCACCTAGACCAAACCAAGACTTCTACCAGGATATGGTCCAGCAGTTTAATAGGCTTGATCAAAGATTTGATCATATGGAGGCGCACCTGAAGCAGTAGGATGATCAGTACAAAGAGGATAAGGGGTGGATAAGAGACCAATTTGAGTCTGTAAATATGAATATTGTAATGCTTAATAGCTATTTTACTCTGTTTGGCGCTCCACCACCTCCTCCAGATCAGGGTCCCTCAGATTACTAGCAGGATTTGTGTTGGCTTGGCTTGGCTATGGATGTGTTTGTTTTTGTTGTTCTTCTTAGTAGTTGGCTTGCTTATTGATTTGGTGTACTTTGAGTTGTAGTTGATTGTGCTTATGGTTGTTAGTTTTCTCTTAGATTATTGAATGGGGAGTAGCAAGCTTAATCTTATATAATTATGATTAAAATGTGAAAGCTTGCTATGTTAGCTGTTTAAATTGATATCATGAAATGAAAAAGTTTAGTGTTTATGTACATATTATTCTATGATAATGAGTATGACTAGAAATTTACTAATTCTAAAACACTCAACTGTAATTGATTAAATTTCTAAAATATTAATTAAATTTATATTACAATAGAAAATTCTATGCATAACTTTAAATTCTCAAAATATTTAGAATTCATTATTATTTGGTGTAGATTAGAAGATCTTACTTTATCTTATTTTAGACATGTATTACTTAGCCTAAATTGTTGTATATTTAATGTCTTAATATTACTCTTATATTCTATATCAAAGTGTTCATTATTATAATTGTGACTCAGGGATAGTGTTGTTGGAAAGAATCTTATTAAATGAAAATAATCAAAGCAAAGCTTGAAAAGATGCATAAAATGTGCCATACAATAAAAAATGCGCAATGTCACCAAATCTTAGGCACAAAATATGCCATACAATAAAAGATGCGCAATGTCGCCAAATCTAGAAAGAGGCATAAAATTACCCCAAACTTTGAAAAGATGCGCAATGTCGCCAATTGTTCTTTCCTTTAGCATTTTCTCCAAGTTCACTTATCAATGATTGTCACTTTTGACTTAAAAATTTAGTATATTTATTTCATCTTTTGTGCAAAAGTTGTGGCTACATAATCTGTCTAATACATTACTATTTTAGATCAACTTTTATTCTCCTCATTATAATATATAATCTAGATCTTTTTGAGTCTTTACTTTTTGTATTTGATTTTAATATTGTAGTTATCCACAATATTCACAAGGTTATCTAAGAGTGAGGATTTCATTATTTGTACTTCAAGTCACTTTCCTATCTCCTTAAAGACTCTTGAGAGAAGATCTTTGAAGGACGTCCGGTTCTCTGCCATCACTAGGAGGGTGAAAAAGGATGTTTGGTTCTCTGCCATCACCAGGAGGGTGAAAAAGGACGATCGGTTCTCTGCCGTCACTTGGAGAGTGAAAAAGGACGAAGGTTCTCTGCTGCACCGGGTTGGTGGAAAAGAGTTTGTAAAGGCTTCTTTACCTTACTGTGGGGGCAAAAGGAGAGTCACTTGAGTTTAGTGCAATACCTAGAGAAGGAGTCTCTAAGGAGTGGATGTAGGTCGTGTTTGACCAAATCACTATAAATTATGGTGTTTTCTGTTCTGACTTTTTACTTTTCCGCACTATTACTTTTATGTATTTTATTTTTCTGTGGTTGAATTTCTAAGATTGAAGAAAGCATTAAAAATCACTTTGTTCGTGCTGTACAAAGGTAAATCGTACTGTACAATTTGTATAAGTTTTTTTTAACTAAAAGTTTTCCAAAATTCCAATAGAAATTTTTAAAAGGACCAATTCACCCCCCTCTTGGTTAAGCCTAGGGACATAAGAAATATGTCTAATAACCTATTCAGACTTTCAGTTTATACAATACAAAGAGGTGTTTGTATAGTATGAAGATATTTTAGTTATCATATTAGACGATTTAATTCATTCAATGGTTACTGACACATGGATTGAACCATACGAATAAGTGGATCGTATAATATAATTATCAATAATTGGTTAGATCAGAACTGTTAAAATCACAGACAATGAAGATGTGCTGAGTTATATAGATCGTATAATATAAATGAGGTTTGTTTAGAATGATGTGATTTTATTAATTTATTTTTAATATGTGTGATGATTAGGAAATAAGGACTACTATGCAAACAACACTGAACCATCATAAATAAATAAAAAAATACAAAGATAAACAAAATACATAAAATCTCAAGATGTTGATTTCATCTTGTCCTAAATCAAGCATGAATGTCAATAACACCTAATCTAGTCATCAGTGGGCAAAAGGTGTCAAGGATTAAGGGTTTGGTGAAGATGTATGTTACTTAATCCTCAGAAGCTACATGATGTAGTTCTAAATCTCCCTTGGCTGTATAATCTCTAACAAAATGATGTCTAATATATATATATGCTTGGTTTG
The DNA here is from genome assembly GCA_019925795.1 of Dendrobium chrysotoxum. Classification (NCBI taxonomy): domain Eukaryota; kingdom Viridiplantae; phylum Streptophyta; class Magnoliopsida; order Asparagales; family Orchidaceae; genus Dendrobium; species Dendrobium chrysotoxum. The sequence goes on along the minus strand of CM034302.1, from coordinate 35,554,650 downwards.
GAATGTTGAATAGGATTCTTAAAGATACATATGGCACTGGTATTATCACACACAATTTGAATAGGGCTAATAGAGAATCCTAAGTCAATAATTTGTTGAATAAGCCATAAGACTTGAGTGACACAACTTCCTACAACAATGTATTATCCTCAGTAAGGACCAGGATATTAGTGATTATCATATGAAATTTTATGTTTTATAGGTGCTTTTTCTATCTATTCTACATCCTATAAAGTCTAAGTCTAAATACCCTATGATTTCAAAGGATGAGCTATGTCTAGGATACATATTCCTAGGTTTTGGATTCTTAGTTGAAATTTAAGAATTCTCTTAACTACAATAATATGGGACTCCTTAGGATCTATTTAAAATCTAGTACAAAGACATACACTAAATATTATATTAGGTCTGCTACTAGTAAAATACATAAGTTATCCAATCATCCCCTTATACTTCTGATCTACATACTTTTCACTTGGATCCATATCCAATGGAATGGTAGAGCTTATAAGTATATTTATTGCCTTAGTATTTTCCATCTCATATTTCTTTAAAATATCCGTGATATACTTTCCCTGACTAAAAAAAGTTCCATCAACTCTTTGATTCACACTAAATCCAAGAAAGTATGTGAGCTTTCCCATCATACTCATCTCAAAATTCTTCACTCATTATTTTTGAAAATTCATCACAAAGATTTTTATTAGTTGATCCAAATAATATGTTATCCACATAAATTTGAACAATGAACAAATCTTCTCCATCTTCATTAGAAATAGGGTGGTATTTACACAACCTTTCACAAAGTATCTATCTAGGTGGAAGGTGTTAAGTCTTTCATACCACGCACTAGGTACTTACTTTAATCCATACAATACCTTTTTAATTTGGAAATATGATTAGGGAAAGCTAAACCCTTAAATCCTAGGGGTTGTTCTACATAGACATCTTCTTTAATATCCACATTCGGAAAGGCACTCTTAATATCTATCTGATATAATGTGAAGCATCTAAAGCAAGCAAAGATTAACAAAAGTCTAATGGCTTCTATCCTAACAACAAGGGCAAAGGTTTCTTCAAAATTAGTTCCTTTTACTTGATTCTACCCCTTGGCTACCAACTTGGCCTTATTCCTAATCTTTATACCATAGTCATTTATCTTATTCTTCAAGACCCACTTGGTTCCAACAACTCTCTGGTCCTTAGGCCTACTAACCAACTCCCAAACATCTATCTTAATAATTTATTTAATTCTCCCTGCATAGCTAGGATTCAGAACTCATCATATAAGGCTTGATCTATATTTTAGGTTGTACCAAAGAGATGAAAGCAGAATGGCTAACCTCCTTTCTAAATCCATGCCAAGTTCTAACTCCTTAAGATGGATCTCCTAAGATAAGCTCCTTATGATGACTAGATGAATATCTCCAATCTCTAGGCAATAGATCTTAAGGCTCTACTCTATTTTTTAGGTCAATAGATTTTATTTCTTGGGTGACTTCTACCACTTCTTCTTCTTCTTCTTTTGACCTAGGCTCAAAAGATCTATCAGATTCATCAAATACTATATGGGTGGTCTCCTCTACCACTAAGGTCCTCCTATTGAAAACTCTATCAGCTTTACCTATAAAAGTATATTCTGGGAAAACTCCATCAGATTTAGGGTTAAATTTTCCTAAGGGAGATTTTCCATTTACTAGAATGAACACCTTATAGACAAAAATATGTAGGTCAGAGAGATTGGGTGTCCTACCATTGATTAATTCATAGGGTGTCTTATTAAGTTTGGATTTGACATTAACCCTATTAAGAACATAATAAGCAGTATTCAATACTTTAGCCTAAAAATATCTTGGAAGTGAATAATCAGCCAGCATAGCTATAGCAACTTCTACCAATGTTTTATTCTTTCTTTTAGTAATTCCATTCTATTAAAGGGTTCTAAAAGCTGAAAAATTATGCTATATTCCTAGCACCTTACAGAATGATTCAAACCTATCATTTTCAAATTCCCCACTATGATCACTACAGATAGTTGAAAATTTACAATCTAATTTCTTCTAAATCTATGTGGAGAATACTCTAAATTCCTCAAATGATTCATTTTATATGATAAAAACCTAACCCACATAAATCTAGATTAATCATCAACAATCATATATCTGTATGTTTTCTCACCTAAGCTGGCAGTGCTAAAGGTCCAAAAAAATTCATGTGAAGAATTTCTAAAGATCTATAGATGATGATGTCCCTTGATTAAATGAAATGAAGATTTGATTTATTTTCCTAGTTTGAAGGCATCACAAAGGTGGTCCTTAAATATTTCTAGTTTTGGTATGCCTCTAACTAGGTTCTTTTGGGTTATTTTTCTAAGTATTTTTATGCATGTATGGTATAGTCTATTATGTCATATCCAGGATTCATCAGAAATAGTTTTCAAACATAAAGAATTTGTATATTCAACATAATTCAAGTAAAGCATATCAACAATATAAATTTTGTTGCCTTCTAAAATAATACTTCAATTTAAACTGATTTAACATCTAGTAAATAAAAAATTAATATCAAATCTTTTGTTACACAATTGACTGATACTAGTCAAGTTATGTTTCATACCATCTATTAGTAAAACATTTTTAATAATTAAATTCTTAGAATTTCCAGTCATACATAAGCCTCTTGCATGATGAATTGCTTAATATCTCTAGTCGTGTGTCATGAGCATCTGTTGTCCAGGTGCCACATGCTCTCACTAGGACTTTTGTGAGAGCACCCCTACAAAGTCATTCACGGGTTAATTATGCAAACCCAAGTGAGTTTGAGTTCCACCTTATGCTTTAATAAATGATTTGCATACATATTATACTATGATGCAAATGATTTTGGCCTCCACACTTGATGCGTTATACAATGTACTATACACATGTGGGCTATGTGACCTAGCATGCCACAAGAATAGCACCAAACACTTAGAAATGGATTCAACAATCTATATGGGGTGTTGTGTCTCTTCCTTGGGGTATAAGATGATGCATGCTGTGTTTTAGGGTTAGTCCATTGTACTAGTGTATGTGGTGGTCTATTATTTTGAAGTGCATAAATTTTTATTCTCAAGAACTCATTGGCACTTTCAAAACTTTTAACTTCAAGTTAAAATGCAAGTGCTTCTAATTATTCGTACAAATCATGCAACTCAAGATGCTTGGATTTCAAGGATTCATGCCCTTTGGTTAACTAAATATGCTTCTTATTTAGATCATCAAAATCATCAAGTAAGGAAGCATGATCTTTATCTAAACTAGAGTGATCAACCCTAAAAATGTCACGACCTTTTTGTAACTCAAAAAATTTAACATTTAAACTAGTATGCATTTTCTTTAGCTTTCTATATGCATCATGAATTTTGTCAAAAACTTTAAATAATTCATCATATGAAAGCTCACATACCTCATCGTGATTTAAATGATCAAGAATATTATTTTCCATAAGACATAGATTTGTTACCTCCTCCGCTACATCCGGTTCTGATGAGTCTGAAGTAGTCTGCCCAAAATGCCTTTTACAACCTTTGTTTCCCCTCCTTACTTGGGTGAGCTTTTAAGTTTGGGCAATCTGACTTTAGATGACCTGATTTCATGCATTCATAAAAGATAATATCAGAGGAAACCTTTATATTTTTATTATTTTTACCTTTATTCCAATGATGATACCTTCTTTTCTTTCTCTTTAGAAAGCTCTTGAATTCTCAGAGCATCAATGTTATGTCATCATTCTCCTCAGCAGTAGAGCTATCACTTTTAGAGTCATTGACTCTTAACACCACAGTTTTCTCCTTATTTTTATCACCTTCATCCAAAAATCTTTAACTCACACTTTGCTCATAGGCAATGAGTGAGCCAAGTAGATTATCAATAGAATAGACGTTTAAATCTTTAGACTCACATATTACAGTGACTTTGGCATCGTAGTTGCTAAGCAGACAATATAAAATCTTATTGACTTTCTTAGAGTTTGAAAGTTCTCTTCCTAAAGCATGCAAGGATGTCCCTATTTGAGTAAACCTAGTGTACATGTCCAAGATGGTTTCATTAGGTTTCATGCAAAAAAGATCATAATCATGCAATAAGATGCTCAGCCTAGATTATTTCACTTCCCTAGTACCTTCGTATGTAATGCATAGTCTATCCTAAATGTCCTTGCCAGTGGTATAAATAGAAACTCTCACATAATTTTTATATTTTAAAGCAAAGAAAAACTAGTTTAAATATTTAACATTTAATTTAGTTAAGTCCATATCCTCATTGCTCCATTCAATGAAAAGTGTCTCTACTTTAACTCAATTAATGAATCTAAAAGGTGCAGAGTATCCTTCCTTGATCATATGCTACAAGAAAAAATCTATAAATTATAAGAAAGTATACATGCAGATTTTCTAGAAATTAAAAGGAATATTGTCAAATAAAGGTGGATGATTTATAAAATAACCCCCATGGTGATTTCATTACAAAAACGTGCTAGGGATTATTTTTCTCAAGTTTTTTTAAAATCCTACATGTAAGACCCACTCTGATACCAATTAAAAGTTTAATGGAGGATGTTAGGCTTCATCGAACTATCCCTCGACACACCAAGAGGGGGTGAATTGGTTGTTTAAAAATTTCTTAACAGAAAATAAATTTTTCAAATTTTTCAATAACTTAAAGCAAACAGTGTTATCACCAGATGCAAAAGCAAATTAATGAAACAAAATTTATAATAATGGTGACGATAAGTTACTCAAATCAATATAGCATCAAATGCAAATTTCTTAACATGCAATTTTCAAAAAAATAAATCACAGAAAAATGAAATGTAGAAAATGAAAGTCAGAACGAATACAATAGAGTTTTATAGTGGTTCCGTCAAATAATGACCTACGTCCACTATTTGGAGTCCTCCTCTCCAGGTATTGCATTAAACTATTAGTGTCTTTCCTTTAGCCCCCACAACAAGGTGGAGTAGCCCTTACAAAATCTCTTCCACCAACCTGATGCGACAGAGTATCAAAATTCTTTTTCACCCACCTATTGAAGGCAGAGAACCTGAATCATTCTTCACCCTCCAAATGAAGGTAGAGAATCTTGAAGATCTTCATCCTTGAAGTTCTTCTTCCCAGAGAACCCAAGAAAACAAGCAAGACACTCGGAGGAACCAAGGTAAAAGCTTATTGGAGCAATCGTGTGAAATCCCCTCATACTACTTCTCCCTCACACACAACCTATCCTTCTCCTTCTCCAACCTCTCCTAATTCTTTCACAACTCCCTCTTAGAAAACTCAATCCAAAGACCTCCCAAACATCTATTAAAAGATCTTTAAAATAAAGGGGGTCCAAAAACCCTAATTTTTAATTAAGCTGTAACTATTCATACAGTACGATTAATGATCGTATAATATAACTAGTTCAAAAATCAGATCCCGTACATTATGATAGAACAATCCCAGGATGAACTATTAAAATTTGTATACTTTATCATATTATACGATTTGAAGATTGTATAGTATAATTAGTTCAATTGTTATGTGATCATACAGGATGGTTGCTGGGATGACTGAAAATTATCTCTACCCATTGTTTGGATGATTGACATCGTACGATAAGATTAGAACAAAAATCAAGGGTTCATATTCTTCGTACAACATGATCTAAAGATCGTAGAATACAATCGCCTATATTAATTATCCCTTGATTTGATTGAATAATCACGGGGCTTTAATTGAACAAGTTTTTAAATATCATACTATACGAACATGATCGTACAGTACGATTAGTTCAAAAATTAAAATTTTAAAATTTTACTTAATTTTATTGGAGGCTAGGGTTTTAGTTTTGAAATGATTATATAGTACGATCTTGATTGTAGAATATGATTGGTTCAAAGAAAATTAATTAAAAAAATTAGACATTTTTTGTGATTTCAAAAGCATCTAATCATATAGTACGATTAGTTTAAAAATGTAAAAAAAATTTCTTACTCCTCTATGTGTTTGTGCATGATCGCCAGAAGCATACCTTTTACAGGACTATTACTCAAAGAAATATAAGAATAAAAGAAATAAAGATTACAGACTCTTTGTCATCCTCTTCTACCCAAACTTGAGCCTTGAATCCTCTTGCATGGTGTATGATGTACCTGAAATATTAGTACACATAAAAATAAATACACAATATTTAAAAGTAGGAGAAATGAAAATTTAATCAATAATATTTATTGCCATCAAAATCACAAGCACGGGATCCCGGATTGCAACAACATTAACTTTTGGTGGACTACACTTAAAGCAAACTTGGAGCTCGTACTAATGGTCTTGCCAATCTATTTCATCAAAATACATTCTTATCTTACCTCCACATAATAACTCTATCATGTAATTCTTGTAGAAGCCCAAAATGAAAATTTTCTTGCCTAGAAATCATGGATGATAAAGAATAATATGTTGAAGGTCTAGTGGTCGACTTTGAACATCATTCAAATTACCACCTTCTCTTTCATGTCGTAACTCATGATAATGCATCTGAAGAACATGAAGTCCAACCACATGAGGATCATGCTCCATGAACTTTTGCTCTAGGTATATCAAACTGAAACCATTTAAGAAGTCTCTTGTTAGATTGATATGTAGCCTCATGGCATCTGCATTAAAATACAAAGTAAGCAATCCCTAACATCCATCCATTCATGCATGCAACACCTAAAATAATTATTTTTTTTTCACTTTTAGCTCTAGTGGTGTATCAGAAGACTTGCCCATATAACCCTATAATCATGTGTTTGTAGCATCAAAAAAATCTTTCATGGGGATGCCTCGACACTTCTCTAAACTCGGCTAATACATTGTGAAGAAAACTATATAAAATATTAGAACTAAAGTATTTGGCAACTAACCTAATACAAGTAACTCCATAAAATGTTCAACTCCCCTTGCACATGCATCACTTGAGGAGCTACAAGAAACAAACCCAAATAAATAATTGATTTTTGTAACTCCATTCCATCTACTACAAGGAGAATAACTTAGACATTACAGTTTTACAATTCACCTAATGTGATAGGTTGCTACAAGCAATAATATCAAATAAATGAACTTAATGAATAAATAGACAACAAGTGCAAGATCCAATGCCATAGATAAAAATTTAGCCAATAATCTTATGACATAATTACTTGAAGATCAGTTGATAGAACATTATTGCTTAATAGCTTATGCAATGTGACCTTAATGAACAAGGGGTAAATAAGTACATGATCCTATGGTTTGAATAATAATTTTGCCAAGAATCCAATGCCATTAATAGTTTTCACCCTTCAATAAATGACTTTACTTAACTAACATGCAGTAAATAGAGGATCTTATGTTACGAATAACAAATTTTAAAAAAAAATAGTATTAACTATTTATAAAATACACAACACTTAGTTCGGCTAGTTTTCGTACATCTTCTCTAAAATTACAAAACGTACTAAGTGAATACTACATTTTAATTAGATTACAATGGCTTAATGTTATTTGGTATTATCATTAGGAATAATTTTGTAAAATATTGTAGAAATCTATTTTCTAATATATTTCATTAAATGATTATTTTTAAATAGTGTCTACTATTAGATTATTAGTGTTCACATATAGTTCTACTTATTCTTAAAAAAATTTAAAATAATTATCCATAAATTAATTTTAAATCAAATTGATTATATATGCATTACTCCAATAAATATAATTATTAAAAAATTATTTTAAATCTCTTTTAGTACCTAAGTTATTCGAATGCCTTAACTAAGCTTTAACTTGATTTACATATATTCTCCATAAAATAAATTCAATTTAATAATATTATTTAGAAATTACTCTAGAAAATTTAATTATACATTAATTAATTTTCAATTTACCGAAAACTTAAATAATTCCAATGCCTAAATTAAGAGTTAGGTTATTATAAATTTATCTTGTTGCAAATCTGGTTTTGATGATGACAAAAATGTTTGTATTCTGTTTTGCTTGGCTAATCCATTTTAGGTACAAAAGATCAAAAGCAAGTCAAGCCAACTCAAGATCGAGTCCAGTGTGTCTAAATGTACTGTTTTCTTTTTCTTGAGTCAATTGTAATGTAACTGATCTCCTAGCTATGAAACCTTGCAGACACACACTCAGGGGGAGAGCTTGAGTGAATTAGAGTTTCTGTTCAATTTTTTATTCAGATCGTCCTGGATGATATTCACATCGTCCCGGATAATCAAGTAAAAACAGAAACCCTAATTAGGGCGACTAAGTTAAGTCTGTCTGATTAAGCCGATCGTCCTCGAAGATCCATATATAGTACGGGACAATAGGCTCAAATCAAAAATTCTTAGCTGCCAGATCAAGTTAGGCAAGTTTTTATTTTAAGATATTTGGTCTGATCGTCTCGGATGATACGTGTATCATCTTGGACGATCCAGTACAATCATGCCTAAATTAGTCTAGCGATCAACGAAAGTAATTTATGTTTAATTGATATGATCACATCATCTGCGACGATCGCAAGATCATCCGGGACGATCATGATCGTCTAGTGTGTTTCAGCTATACGTCTAGAGCGGTGCTCAGGACGATTTTTTCACTTTTTGGACTAATCGTATAGGATGATATCCTTATCGTCCCGGACAATCAAGTCATTTTTAGGTCGTCCAGCACAAGTTTCTCTGGAGGACCAGAGCGATCTTCTGGATGAAATTCTTAAATTTACACTAATCATTCCGGACCATCACAGAATCATACGGGACGATCTAAACAACTTTTTCCACTGATCGTCCAGAAGAGCCAGATCATCCAGGCTGAAATAGCTGATTTTGAACGGATCATACAGGACGATCATCCTGGATGATCTTGGCCGACCAGTTGAGATTTAGGGCAAATTTTGAGCCCTCCAATAAAAGATCTTTTTCTTCCAATAAGAAAAATCTTTTGTCACTTTCCTTTCCAGAGAAACCCTAGAGAGAGAGTTTGGGAGAGAGAGAGGATCTTGTGAGGGGGAGTTTATGAGGGATTCACAAAGGTTGCTCCAAGAAAGGATAAGAGTCATCTTCTCCGTTCGTCGTCTCTCATCTTGTTCGTATTTTCTGTGGGAGGATCATTCGCAAGAAGATCCGGGTTCTCTGCCCGCTTCAGGAGGAAGCGAAAGGAGTTCAAGTTCTCTGCCTGCTTCAGGAGTAAGCAAAAGGAGTCTGAGGTTCTCTGCCTGCTTCAGGAGGAAGCAAAAGGAGGTTAGGTTCTCTGCCTCACCGTGTCGATGGAAAAAAGTTTTTGTACAGGCTTCTCTGCATTTCTATGTGAGCAGAAGGAGAGTCACTTTGGTTTAGTGCAATACCCAGAGGGGAGGCTCCGGGGAGTGGACGTAGGTCAAGTTGACCGAACCACTACAAAATCTGGTGTGTTCTTTCTGATTACTTTCTGCACATTCATTTTCTAAGATTATCTGCTTGGGTGAAATCTGTATTTGATCTTTTTGTTTGTGTGTTTTACTTCTTTGCACTACAAATCATCGAAAAGATTTTTTACTATTACTCTTGAATTTTTAAATAACTAATTCACCCCCCCCCCCTCTTGGTTAGCCTCAGGACTAGTTCATCAGGCCTTAACATCCCTATCGAACTTTCAAGTAGTATCAGAGAGGGATTCATAAAATCTAGTTTTGAAAAACTTTTGAATTTGATCCATGGCTAACTTTGGTAATCGTAATACTGCTGAAGGTTATTCAATTACACGACCGCCATTATTTGATAACATACCTTTTGATTTTGGAAAACTCATATGTCTACTTTTCTTCAATCAATTGATTATCGTATGTGGATGCTTGTTAAGGATGGCTACGAGCCACCTTTTAGAATGCTTAATAATGTTAAAACTGAACTGTCCTTTACTGATTGGACTTTTGATGGTCATAATTTAGCACAATTGAATGCAAAATATTTGAACTAATTTTTCTGTGCTTTAAAATCTAAGGATTACATGCGTGTTCTACTGTACAACTGGCAAAGAGATTTGGGATAGATTGTGCATCACTTATGAAGGTACAACTGAAGTCAAACAGTCTAGGTTAAACATATTGCTTCATGACTATGAACATTTTTGCATGAAATCTACTGAATCCATTTCTGAAATGTATACTAGGTTCACTCAAATTATCACTTCTTTGCATGCCTTAGGTAGAGAACTTACAAACTATAAAAGAGTGAACAAAATTATTAGATGTTTACCTTCTTCGTATGATGCTAAAATAACTGTAATCACTGAATCTAAATTTTGAATACTTACTCTATTGATAGCTTAATTGGATCACTCATTGCTTACGAGCAAGGGGTGAACCAAAGACAGCTTGATGCAGGTGAGAAGAAGAAGGAGAAAATAATGGCACTAAAGGCCAACGAAACTGACACTGATTCTTCCGGGTCTAATAGTGATGATGTTGCTTTAATCACTAGGCAATTCAAAAGCTTTCTAAGAAAGAAACATAAGAACTTTCAGAAGTGGAACAAGGTTAAGTCCAATAAAAATTTTAAAGGTTCATCTGATACTGTTTATTTTGAAAGCAGGAAGCCTGTACACATTAAGGCTGATTATCCTACACTTAAAGCTCACCCAAGCAAGGAAAAGGGTGAGGAGAAGCACAAGTTCAGAAAGGGAAAGAAGCAGATTTAAAAGGCATTCTGGGCAGATTCTGCATCCAACTCCTCTGAGACTAAAGCTGAAGAGGTGGAAACAAATTTGTGTCTGATGGCTGATGATCATCCTGGTCAGTCTGACCAGGAAGAGGTATGTGAGCTTACTTACGATCAATTATTTCAAATATCTGAAAGAATTCATACATCGTATAGGAAGCTTAAGAAAACTCATACTATCCTGAAACTAGAATTTCTGAATTTACAAAAAGAGCATGATTCTGTGATTAAAGATCATTCCACACTTGACAGTAATCACATGTCTTTACTTGATGAGTTTGATGAATTGAACAAAAAATATTCTGATTTAATTACTGAGCATGATTTATTGAAAACCTCACATGTTGATTTAGAAAGAGTTTTTAAAGAATTAGACAACATGGCATGTGAAGTGGAAAGTAGCAATGGTGCATTGAAATTTAAAACTGCAAGTCTTAAGAAAGAAAATGAAATTTTGAAAGTTAAAATCAGTGCTTTTGAGAAAAATGAAATACCTCCTACTTTTGCACAGTTTTATGCACCTCCACCTTTTGAAGAATCTATTTCAAAATCATAAAAGCATGTTTCATACAAACCTAGGAAGAGGCACTATCACCCACGTAGATTAGTTAACCCATTTCCTAGTGTTAGATGTTTTTCATGTGACATGCTAGGACACATTTCCCACTCCTGCACTGTTCACCATAGTACACATTGGGTGTGGAGGCCCAAACTGCCTGTTTCACAGCACAACACACATGCATTGCATTCTTTTTTTTATAAGAAGGAACCCAAACCTGTTTGGGTTCCTAAATCTGACATTTGATAATTTTATAGGTGTTCTCTCACATAAGACCTTGAGAGATCATGTGGTACCTGGACAGTGGATGTTCAAGACACATGATTGGAGATGCAAATAAATTTATTTCATTGGAGGCCAGGGCTGGAGGCAAGGTTACACTTGGAGATAACACCACCAGGAGGGTGGTAGGTTCAGGTATAATTAGTGATTCAAAGAATTTTATGATTGACAATATCTTGCTTGTAGATGGACTGAAACACAACCTGCTGAGCATCAGTCAACTCTGTGACAAAGGATACAACATCAAATTCCTGCCCACTTGCTGCATTTTAAGCTTAAATGACAAAATTATTTTGCAGGGATAAAGGATCAACAATGTCTACAAGGTGGATATAAGTTGCATTAAAGTAAAAATTCAATTTGCTTAAAAACTGCTGCTGATGAGTCTTGGTTGTGGCATACGAGATTGTGTCATGCCAGTATGAAAACCCTTAAGAGAGTCACCCAAAAGGACTTAGTTAGAGGTGTCCTTAAGCTTAAGTTCATTAAGGACCACCTATGTGATGCCTATCAATTTAAGGAAGCAAGTCCAGTCCTCCTTTCACTCTGTTAAGGACATTAGCACCTCTAGACCTTTAGAAGTCTTTCACATGGATCTCTTTGGACCCATTAGCACTGCCAGCTTAGGGGGGAAAGTCTATGGTTTTAAGATTATTGATGTTTACTCGAGGTTCACTTGGATTAAATTTTTGTCACATAAATTTGAGTCATTTGATAAATTTAAGTCCTTCTCCACTTGGATTCAGAGGAAGTTAGATTGTGAGATCTTGACTATTCATAGTGATCACAATGGAAAGTTAAAAATATGAAGTTTGAAAGTTTCTGTGAGGAGCAAGGAATTAGTCACAATTTTTCAGCTCCTAGGACCCCTCAGTAGAACGGGATAGCTGAAAGGAAGAACAGGACCTTAGTGGAAGCCTCTAGAGCTATGCTTGCTAAGTATTCACTTCTAAAATACTTTTGGGCTGAAGCGGTGAACACTGCCTGTTATGTGCTGAATAGGGTGAATGTTAGATCAAATTTGAACAAGACACCTTATGAGATCATTAAGGGTGGAACTCCAAACCTGTCCCACCTCCATATCTTTGGCTGTAAAGTTTTCATTCTGAACAACGGGAAATAATCCTTAGGAAAGTTTGACCCCAAATTTGATGAAGGAGTGTTCTTAGGCTATTCTAGTGTGGGCAAATCCTTTAGGGTGTTCAATAAGAGGACTTTGGTGGTGGAAGAGATAACTCATGTGGTGTTTGATGAATCTGATCCTAAGGTGACTAGAATTAAGGAAGAAGAAGAGGTAGGGGAGATTACCTAAGGAGTTGAAAATACAAATCTGGTGGAAAGGATAGAACCTCAAACCACTCTGCCTAGAGATTGGAGATATTCTTTGAGTCATCCTAAAGAACTGATCTTAGGAGGCCCTTCTGAAGGTGTTAGGACTAGGCATGGACTTAGGAAGGAAGTAAACCACTCTGCCTTTATCTCAATGACTGAACCCACCAACATCAATCAAGCCCTTTCTGATAAGTTTTGGATCTTATCTATGCAAGAGGAATTGAATCAATTTGTAAGAAATGATGTTTAGGAGTTAGTAAAAAGACCTAGGAATCAAAGTATAGTGGGAACCAAGTGGGTCTTTAAGAATAAGATGAATGATTTTGGTGTGGTGGTTAGGAATAAGGAAAGATTGATGGCTAAGGGGTATAAACAGATTGAAGGGATTGATTTTGAGGAGATTTTTTCTCCTGTAGCTAGATTGGAAGCCATTAGGGTGCTACTAGCCTTTGCCTGTTATAAGGGATTTAAGCTGTTTCAAATGGATGTCAAGAACTCCTTTTTAAATGGAGTAATAAAAAAGAATATTTTTTGTAGAATAACCCCCAGGTTTTGAGAGTTCTCAATATCCAAATCATATTTACAAATTAAAAAAGACCTTGTATGGATTGAAACAGGCACCCAAAGATTGGTATGAGAGGCTTAGCACATTCCTGTTAGAAAGAGAGTTTGTTAAGGGGAGCGTAGACACACCCCTTTTTCTGAGGAGAATAGGGGATGATTTACTCATTGTCTAGATCTATGTTGATGATATAATTTTTGGATCTTCTGATAAATATTTATGTGTTGAATTTTCTAAAATAATGAGTAAAAAGTTTGAGATGAGTTTGATGGGAGAATTGTCCTACTTTTTGGAGTTTAGCATAAGGTAAATGGATGATGGAACCTTTCTCAATCAATCTAAATACACTAAGAAATTTTTAAAAAAATATGAAATGGATAAAGCCAAGCCAATGAACACTCCAATGAGCTCCTCTATTCAGTTAGACAAGGATTTAAGTGGAAAATCTGTTGATCAAAAGAAGTATAGAGGAATAATTGGATCACTGCTTTACCTGACTGCTAGCCGACCTGATATCATGTTTAGTGTATCTTTGTGCTAGGTTTTAGGCTGATCCTAAAGAGTCCCACCTAACTGTTGTTAAGAGAATTCTTAGATATCTTTTAGGGACACCAAACCGAGGAATCTGGTACCCTAGGCACAACACCTCTTCTGAGATTATTAGATATTCTGATTCTGACTTTACAGGGTATAGGGTGGATAGAAAGAGCACTTCTGGAACTTGTCAATTCATAGAACAATCTTTAGTCTCCTGGTCCAGTAGAAAAAAGAACTCAGTTGCACTTTCCACTGTTGAAGCTGAGTACATTGCCATAGGAAGTTGTGTGGCCCAAGTTCTTTGGTTGAAGTAACAAGTCTTGGATTTAGGATTACCTGTGGGCACAATTTCTGTTCTGTGTGATAATACTAGTGTTATATGCATTTTTAAGAATCCAATCTAACATTCTAGAACCAAACACATTGATATAAGGCATCACTTTATTAGGGATCATGTTACAAAAAGGGACATTGAGCTACATCATGTAGCAACTGAAAATTAGCTGGCTGACATATTTACTAAACCACTGGCCTTTGACTCATTCAGCATTTTGAGGACCAGATTATGTGTGATTGACATAAATGCTTGATTCTGATGAATACTGATTTCTGAGTTATTTATTTTTCTTATTCTATTTATGTTAGTTAGCTGTTTGAATTGATTATCTATTTTCTGTTGTTTTTATTTTTCTGTTGATTTCTATTTTAGCCTTGATGTTAGTTTAATTTGAGTATTTATTTTGATGCAATTTTCTACCTATTTTTATTTACTGTTTTATCTTTCTTGCTTTACTATTTTATCTCTTTCAAAATCAGATCACTACTCACTACTACTAATAAATTGGATTTCTGACTGAGAGTTTTGCCTTATTTTTAATTTGAAAGCTGGTAAGCAGTGATTGATTCCACTGGATCGGTTAAAGGGAAGAAATATTGATGATTGTTTCTCTTCCTCTAACTCCTTTACTGGTGCACTGTTTCTTTTAGATAAAAATCTTCTTCAAAATTAAAAAATTAGTTTTTAAAATAGATATTTATTTTATCTTCCTACAGTAATCTACCTCAAATGAATAGTGTTTTCAAAGTCTTGAGTCATCGTTATGATTTTCTGAACAAGTGATAGCATTTATCATACAATGTATGGCTTTTATTTTGTGAATTTTTATTCCTTATTATGGAGTGAGTTTTTTTGTCTCCTATGTCTGGAAGATAATTTCACAGCTGCAACTCTTTAACGATTATGAAAAGAAGAAAGCTTACAAAAGATGCGCGGTGTCCCAAATAAATTGAAAAAGAGGCACAAAATGAGCCCAAAGCTGAAAAGATACGAAATATCGCCAGACTAAAAGATACACAAAGTGTATCAAAAAATCAAAAAATGTGCAAAGCGCCAAACAAATTGAAAAAGAGGCACAAAATGATCTCAAACCAAGCTTTCTTCCCTTTCAGATCGTTAAATGTCTTAGAAAAATCTATGCGCCACTTAATATTTTCAAAAGCTTGAGATGAAAATCATGATTTCTGATTTCTTACTTTGTAATATTATTATATCAGATATTTTTTTGGAACGAGGCTTAAAAGGATCTCTTTTCGAATCTAATTTCTTTTTTTCTAAGCTGGATTTTTATTTTGAAAGGAATTTGCATCTACAAGGTGTCCGAGGTGGGAGTTACGAAAGTTAATTTTCTAACTTTTTTTGGATTTTAGCACTGTCGATCATCTTTTTATTGGTTTTTGGATATAAAATCAAGGAAAAATTCTGATTTACTGGAGCAGATCGATTCCAAAAAAAGTAAAAAATAAAAAAAATTTGTTTTTGTGTTCTCGTTTCGAGTTTTATTTACTTTGATTTTGTTTTTCATTTTACTGTTTGTATTTTTGGGATCCTTGATCTTTCATCTCCATCCTCCATTCACAGTTACTTCACGCCACCATTACCTCCTCCTTCTGATCAGGATCTGCCTCCATTTTAGTTTTGTATTTTGTGCTATTTTCTTTTTGTTCTGTTGTTTATGTTCCTCCTTTTTTGTGATGTCAAAAGGGGGAGTCAGTAGTAGTTTTTGTTTTATGTATTGATTATGTTTTGTGTTGTTTATTTCGTTTGTAGTTGTTTTCCTATACTGTTCTAATTGTTCAATGAAATTTGGAAAGAAATTTGTTTTTTGATGTGCGTTGGTTAACTCCTAGTTCTTTTATTTTAAACTGTTGTACTAATATTTGCCATCATCAAAAAGGGGGAGATTATTATAAATCTGATTTTGATGATGACAAATATGTTTGTATTCTATTTTGCTTGGCTAATTCATTTTAGGTACAAAAGATCAAAAGCAACTCAAGCCAACTCAAGATCGAGTCCAAGTGTGTCTAAATGTACTATTTTCTTTTTCTTGAGTCAATTGTAATATAACTGATCCCCTAACTGAGTAACCTTACACACACACACTCAGGGGGAGAGCTTGAGTGAATTGGAGTTTCTATTTAATTTTTTATTCAGATCATTCTGGATGATATTCACATCGTCCTGGATGATCAAGTAAAAATAGAAACCCTAATTAGGGCGACCAAGTTAAGTCTATCTGATTAAGCCAATCATCCTGGACGATCCATATATCATACAGGACGATAGGCTCAAATCAAAAATTTTTTGCCGACAGATCAAGTTAGGCAAGTTTTTATTTTAAGATATTTGATCTGATCGTCTCGGATGATACATGTATCATCCTGGACGATCCAGTACAATCATGCCTAATTTAGTCTGGCGATTAAGGAAAGTAATTTATATTTAATTGATACGATCACATCATCCGGGACGATAACAAGATCGTCCGGGATGATCATGATCGTCTAGTGTGTTTCAGCTATACGTCCAGAGTGGTGCTCAGGACGAATTTGGCAATTTTTGGACTAATCGTACAGGACGATATCCTTATCGTCCCGGACGATCAAGTTATTTTTAGGTCGTCCAGCACAAGTTTCTCTGGACGACCGGAGCAGTCTTCTAGACAAAATTCCAGAATTTACACTAATCGTCCCGGGCGATCGCAGAATCATACGAGACGATCTGAATAACTTTTTCCACTGATCGTCCAGAAGAGCCAGATCATCCAAGCTGAAACAACTAATTTTGAACTGATCGTACAGGATGATCTATCGATCGTTTTGGACGATCTTGGCCGATCAGTTGAGATTTAGGGTAAATTTTAAGCCCTCCTATAAAAAATCTTTTTCATCCAACAAGAAAAATCTTTTACCACTTTCCTTTCCAGAGAAACCCTATAGAGAGAGAGAGTTTGGGAGAGAGAGAGGATCTTGTGAGGGGGAGTTTGTGAGGGATTCACAAAGGTTTCTCCAAATAAGGATCAGAGTCATATTCTCCGTTCGTCGTCTCTCATCTTGTTAGTGTTTTCTGTGGGAGGAATGTTCGCAAGAAGATTAGGGTTCTCTGCCCGCTTCAGGAGGAAGCGAAAGGAGTTCAGGTTCTCTGCCTGCTGCAAGAGGAAGCAAAAGGAGTCTGAGGTTCTCTGTCTGCTTCAGGAGGAAGCAAAAGGAGGTTAGGTTCTCTGCCTCACCATGTCAGTGGAAAAGAGTTTTTGTACAGGCTTCTCAGCCTTGCTGTGGGAGCAGAAGGAGAGTCACTTTGGTTTAGTGCAATACCCAGAGGAGAGGCTCCGGGGAGTGGACGTAGGTTAAGTTGACCGAACCCCTATAAAATCTGGTGTGTTCTTTCTGATTACTTTCTACACTTTCATTTTCTGAGATTATCTGCTTGGGTGAAATCTGTATTTGATCTTTTCATTTGTGTGTTTTACTTGTTTCCGCTGCAAATCATCGAAAAGATTCTTTTACTGTTGCTCTCGAATTTTTAAATAACTAATTCACCCCCCCCCCCTCTTGGTTAGCCTCGGGACTAGTTCATCAGGGCTTAACATCTCTATCAAACTTTCATATCTTACATAAATTAATTTGAAATTAACATAATATGTACATTAATATAACAAATATAATTGATTGATTAATTTAAGTTTAACATAATTCTCTATTTTAAAACATAACCAAAAAAAATATTTATCAACATAAAATTTTATTCACATATTAAATAGGTTATAAATTTATTTAAAACTAATATCTTAATCTACTAATAAAATCTAACAAAATTAATTACAAAATATTTTAATTTAAACATACCTTAATATTTCCTACAATTCAAATTACTCAGCTCTCACATTTCGAATCGCCGAATGGATCAAGAAGTCGAGGATTTGGCCGAAACAAGCGGGTGCAGGTTCGAGCAGGAAAAAACAAAATTTTTGGCAATTTTGGGTGAAACAATCGAACATTTTGGCAGAACTCTTCTTATTCTGTAGAAGACGCCCATTATTTTAGCCTTTTCTTCATTTTTGGTGGAACTCTTTGGATTCTATAGAAGATGCCAATCATTTTGGAATTTTCTTCATTTGTACGAACTACGCCTGATATGTCACTAAAAATTGCCTTGATCTAGCACAAATCACGAGGCATATTAAAGTTGGCATCTTCCAAAATTAAATTCAAGACAATCAAATTTCCAATTTGAGCAAACTAAGAGCAAAATCAAACATCTTGAGGAGACGAACCGAACGACAGCAAAATCGTTGTAATTTGTACCCAAATGGGTTCAAATCTTGGGACCGAATCATATTTGAAAGATTAAAAGCATCAATTGTGCGACCAAATGATATCCAAATATGACATGCTTATAGTCAAATCAAGCAGCTTGACAAGATGAATCCAACAAGCCCAATATCTCTCAATTCCAACATCATTAAGGTACTTAAATGGTGAACAAACAATCTATGATCGGGGAAATCAATATGAGCCGTCATATGAATCACTCTAAGTTTGCTCTAGATCTTCTATATGTTTACAGAGTATCACTCTCAAAATATATAAATAGACACCCACTCTCCACATGAAAGGGATATTTTAGATGGTGATTGTAGAGAGCTTTGAGGCTTCAAAGATCTAGAGCTCAACCTAAGAACCACCATAAGCAAATTTCCATCAGATCTCCACCCAGTTACCGGTTGCCGGCAGCCGGCCACCGCTGAACCACCGCCTGAATGTCCAATCATAGCCAGACCTTCGCCCAACCGCTGACTGCTGTCAGACCACTGCCTAGCCATTAATTGCAGTCGAATCTCCGCTCGGCAGCCTCCACCGCCCAGTCGCCGTCTTACACCGGACCACCACCCTTACCGTTGACTGCTACCGGACCACCACCTCACCGCCGACCAATGCCATACCTCTGCCCAATCGCTGACCATCATCGACCTCTGCCTAGCTACTTTCGGATCTCCACCTAGCTGCCAACACCTGCTGAATCTTCTCCCAACTGTTGCAACTAGACCCCGGACTTTCGTCGTCTAACCACAGTCATTACAATCTCCTGAGTACTTATACGAAGTTCAACCAACTCTCTAAACTATTGTGATTTCACCGTCGCAAAGTTAAGGGACAAGTCATGCTTTGTAACTCACTCAAGTATATTGGAATCTTCTCACCACAGCAAGACCCCATGATTTTTCACTTTTTTGGGGTTTCACGTAAAGAATTTCTAATTATTCCCCACTCTTTCAACTATTTATTTGCCTGCTGGATATTTGTGCATCACAAGGATGAAATATTCTTTTACTCTAACTCTACAAATATACTAGCTCGTAATAACCCTGAAACTTTTCACGACTTCACTCCTTAAATTTAATCCCGACCATGCTCTTTCTACTAAAACATCCCTGCTCCTATTTAAAAATTGCCAAATTATAAAAAAGGAACACAATTTATATGGAAAAAAGTATAAAAAGCAGATGTATAAATTAATTTAGGAAGGAGCCAAAAAGGAGAATATAACGGTGTATTTGAAAACCGGAAAGCAATTTTCCGGTTCAAGTGAAACCAGAACTTAACAATCTGATTTCAATAGAAACCGAAACTTCATTATTCGGTTTCTATTAGAAAATAGAAATCAGAACTTAATTATCTGGTTTCTATTAAAACCGGAATTCCTATCTTCAATTTTAGTACAAACCGGTTTTTGCTTCTCCAGTTTCAGTACAAACCGCTTCCTGAATTTTTTAAACCGTTATTTAACGGTATTTAAAATGTTATTGAAAATTTAATTAAGGAGTATTTTTTTATTTACCAGTTCATTATTAATAAAAATATTTTAAGAGAATTAGTTATTTACAAATTTTTAAATTAAGATTGAAATTAATAATTATTATTTTTAATTGACTATATGAGTAATAATTTATTTTGAGAAAATTTAAATAGTATATTATTTATAAATTTAGTTTTATTTTTAAATTTAGTTAAAATAAAACAATTGTAAATTCATTTATGAATAAGTTGTACTAATTATGAATATAATTTGTTATATATTTAAACAAATTATTATAATATGACGAGATCAGGTAGTGGTCAAGTCTAACATAATATACATGCCGGATTAGATCTATTTTAAACAGATATAGTCCATAAATGAATCTTCTGCAAACCATCGGCCACTCTCGTGCCATCTGTCAGATCAGTATGTATTGTTAGCTCATCACGCTGATTGAGAATAACATATCACGGGCAGCCGGAATAAGCGGATCACGGGCACAGAATGGGAGGAGAAAATTATCATGGTCAGGCATGGAATTGGAGTGAAATTGCAGAGGAGGAAACAACAACATGAAAATCAGTTTTCTTAAGAAACCGGATTTCCATTGAAACTGGAATTTCTTTATCCGGTTTCTTAAGAAACTATAATTTGATGTTCTTATTTTCTTTGAAACCGGATTTTCATGTTCAGGTTTCATACAAACCGGATTTCCAAACTCCATGTTCCCTTTTTTTTAAATTAATTATTAAACCTACTTCTTACACGTATTTCTGTATAAACAGTGATCCTTTTTATAAATTAATCATTCAAAAATTCGCCTTTTCTTCAACTCTACGGGTTTTGCCGTAACTTTTTTAAATACACAATTTTAGCGTTGAAAAAAAGTTCTTTTATATTTGACCACGTTTTGTAAAAATTGATTTCAAACGGTTGCATTTATTCATAAGATTAATTAAAAATCTACGTCAATATATTATAATATAGCTTATACCAGAATACATTTAATAAATATTTGATATATTTTAAAATTAGTATTCAATATAATTTTTATTTCAGATTGATTATGAATTTACTGTAACAACAAAAACTTGTTATTTCTTTTAAATTAGAAAATATATTAATTATGTAAACATATTCTTAATTCTATGCATATATTAATATTATTCCTAAATACAAATAAATTATTAAATAACAAAATTAAGTAAAAAATAAATATAATTAAACTATTAAATAATATAATTAAATTATTTGGCATTAATAATGAAAATAAAACTTAATTAATTATTTAATAGTTTAGTTATATAAGCAAATAATTTAGTAGTATGTATTTTTTTAATTTAGTTATATCTTCTAATGGCATAATTATATGAAAAGATAACATTTGAACCGTAAAATTATAAATACATGTAATAAAATTTATCTCATTTTGATACAAAATATATTAACTATATCCCACTTCATGCAAATAGGGGTAAATATTTACGAATCTCACAAATAACAACTACAGAGTGGTTAAAGTGTGTAATTTGTTGAAAAAATATACGAAAGAAAAAAATTAAAAGATGGAATATAAAGTATTTTTATAAGGAAATATTAAAAAAAAGACCCTTTCATTGGTAGTAGAAATTCCGGAACTTTATTATTTAAATACAATTTCATTTTATAAAATGTGGAGTAATATAACAATAAGAGGTCCGAGTTCATCTCTTTCTCTCTCTTATTATTAATGCGTGCTTAATTTTATTCTAAAATATGACATCATGTATATGTCGCATGTCTTTTTTTAAAATAGATTCATTTGATTGTCTTTTTTTCCTTAACTTAGTATATGATAGTCTTCGAGAGTGAGGTACGTACTTGTCAGTAAATAAATGTTAAATACAGTAAATAAATGTTTTAAGTCATTAGCTGTAATAAGGGGCGAAAGAGGAGGCGGCAAATTGGAGAAATTATTCTGTGCAGAGTCCGGACGTCACTTTATATCTGGACTCCAATTAAATCATAACACGTAGTTTGAAGGCATGGATATTCAAATTGGATTTCGTTTTTAATTTTTATCTTATCGGCCCGATCGACATGGCCCAGAGGTTTAGCATCCCGTTCAATTTTAGGTTTTAGGGTTGATGCTTGTTGCATCCTGGAATATTCACGGCGGTAGAGAAATATAAACTTTAACATCTTAGCTTTGTACGAAGATCCAGCACACATACAAATAAAAGAGATGGTGTACTATTCATAAGAGACACTAAGATTTTTACGTAAAAATCCTTGAAAAAAAGAAAAAACACTATTATTTACAGTCGATTACAAATAATGCCCTTCCTTGGAAGAAGGCCTTGGCTTGATGTAATAAATATTCATCATATAAAGTGCATTACATGATGGGACTTGAAAGAATCACTATTGATATGTTGATTTGGTGGGAATAATTACAGTCGGCAGGCGACGGAGGTTAGAAAGACCGCAGTTTGGTGACGGTGGTCAAAGGGGCCATAGTCGATGGGCGACAATAGTCAGAAATGATCGTTGTCTGGTAATAGAGGTCATAAGGACCAGAATCTGGCTATCGGGGTCGGAAGGACCGTAGTTGGCGGGCGACAGTGGTCAGAAAGCCTGTTGTTTAGAGATGGATGTTGGAAGGACCGTAGTCAGCGAGCGATAGTGGCCAGAAATATCATTATTTGACGACGGAGGCGGCTAGCAATAATGGTCAGAAAGACTGTTGTCGGGTGAAGGAGATCAGAAGGACTGTAGTCGGCTGGCGACGAAGGATGGTAGTCTGGCGATGGTTGGATGTTCGACGACGAGGGCAGAAGTCTGCCGACGGACGAAAAGTATGGTGTCGGGTAGAAATTCGGGGACGAGCGAAAGTCCGACGTCTAGCATAAATCTGACTATGGGTGGAAGTTCGGCGATTGCCAGAAGTCCAGCGACAGGCAGAAGTCCAGCGACAGGCAGAAGTCCGACGTAGGGTAGAAATTCGGTTACGGGTGGAAGTCCGGTGTCGGGTAGAAGTCCAACAATAGTCCGGTCATGGGTAGAAGTCTTGCATCTGGTAGAAGTCTGATGAAAGTTTGGCGACTGGCAGAAGTCTGATGATGTGCGGAAGTCCTGCGTCGGGTAGAAATCGGGCAACGAGAGAAAGTCCGTCATTGGTCGATGGCTGGTAGGTGGTCAAGGAGGAGTCTGGTGGCAAGAGAACTCTTCCTACTCTTTCTCCTCTCCCTTCTCTTCTTGCTTGGGCCCCCACTCCATGGTAAATGAGGGGTCTCTTTTTAGTTTTTTGAGAGTGGCATGACCAATAAATAGAAGAGAGATCAAAGGCAAGTTGGGAGTGGTTTGAATGGACAACCAATATTGATCCCCTTTGATCATAGATCTTTTATTAAGTATTTGAGTGCCTTGGTGATTTTAGAATTTGGCGATCTAAATCTCATTGGATTCATCTCATCGAGCCCCTTGATTCAACTATAAGCATGTTATGTTTGAAAATTGTTTAGTAATCCAAATTATGATTTGGACCTTCTAAATGCGCTTCAGGTCTTTGATTTTGATCCATTTGGACTCGGATTTAGTCAAATTTGGTGTCGTTGGGTTTCTATTTTCGAGATGTTCAGGTCAAGTATAAGTTTGCTAAAATTGGAATTCAGATGGTCCCGAATTTAATTTTTGAAGTTTCCAACTTGATTTTGCTTCAAGATTCATGCCCGATAAAGATAATTTTTTGAGGATATATCAACGCTCTTTTTTAAAATGAAAATAACTACGAAAGCTTCACAATATATAGGATTTTAGCTCAATAAATTTTTGATATCTGTCGAGAAAGAAAAAAAGAGGAATAGCCAATAAAGATGAAGAATGATTTGGAGGAGGACATTCATTCTTCAAGCAGATGATGTGCCTGCGGAACGCGGAATCTGAAAGGCGGTATGCAAACGCGATGAAAGTGGAGGAACTAAAGTTAAAATAGCTGCAGCCTGAAGGAATAATAGTAAGGGGTCCGAAGGGGCAGTGCCCCCTGACGAGGTTCAACATAGTTTCGCTTATTTTCATTAAATTTATTGCAATAAAATTAGTTTTTTTTTACTTCAGTTCATGCTAGTTACATTTTTACACTATGTATTAAATATATAAGAAAATTTTTTTATAATGTAATTCACTCCGCTTTAACTATCATTAACTAAGCTTTTGCTGCGCTTTCACTGCACTTTTGATATACTTTCACTGTGCTTTTGCTACATAATCAAAGGCTTAAACAATCATCGAATTTAATTTTAAATTTTTTTCAGTTTAGATCATTTTACTCTAAGTGTTTTCACTTTGAATTAAAATTTGTAAGAAAAATTTTCTAGAAAATGATAAAATGATGTGTAATTTGTTACGCTTTTTCTATATTTTTGATGCGCTTTGACTGTACTTTTGATGCCCTTTTACTGCACTTTTGCTGCGTAATCAGTGGTTTAGAAAATTGTCAACTTTAATTTTTAATTTTTTTGTTCAAATCATTTTACTATAAGTATTTTCACTATGAATTAAACTTGGAAGGAAAATTTTCTAGAAAATGACAATACAATGTGTAATTCATTACACTTTAGTTGCACTTTTACTTTGTAATCAATGATTTAGATAACCAACAATTTTAATTTTTAATTTTTTTTAGTTCAGATCATTTTAATATAAGTGTTTTCACTATGAATTAATTTTGTAAGAAAAATTTTCTAGAAAATGACAATATAATGTATAATTCATTGTGCTTTCACTACACTTTTGATGCACTTTCATTGTGCTTTTGATATGCTTTCACTGTGCTTTGTTGCACTTATGCTACATAATTAATGGTTTAGACAATCGTCAATTATAATTTTTAAATATTTTTAGTTCAAATCATTTTACTATAAGTGTTTTCAATATGAATTAAATTTATAAATTTTTTTTTTAGAAAATCACAATATAATGTATGATTCATTGTGCTTTTGATATGCTTTCACTACACTTTTACTCTGCTTTTTCTATATTTTTGCTACATTTTTTCTGCATACTCAGTTGTTTGATCTTCAACTTTAATTTTTAATTTATTTTAGTTCAGATCATTTTACCATAAGTTTTTTCACTATGAATTAAATTGTGAGAAATTTTTTTTTTAAAAATAACAATATAATGTGTATTTCATTACACTTTTACTTTACTTTTGATGCACTTTCACTGTGCTTTTGTTGCGCTTTTACTGCTCTTTTGCTATGTATCAGTATTTTTGACAAACATCAACTTTAATTTGTAATGTTTAATTCATTCCATATCACTGTGCTTTTGCTGCATAATCAGTGGTTAGACAATCGTCAATTCTAATTTTTAATTTTTTTTTATTTGAGGTCATTTTATTATAAGTATTTTCAATATGAATTAAATTTAAAAGAAAAATTTTCTAATAAAATGATAATACAATGTTTAATTCATTGCGATTTTAATGTGCTCTCACTGCGCTTTCAGTGTTTTCAACTACGTCAACTTTAATTTTTAATGAAGATTACATAGTTTAGAAATCTCTATCGTAATAAAAAAAATTTAGTTTAGATTATATTACTATAAGTGTTTTCAATAAGAATTAAATTTGTATGAAAAAAGTTTCTAAAAATAACACAATATAGTCTTATTCACTATACTTTCATTACACTTTTATTATGCTTTTGATGCGCTTTAGCTGTGCTTTCACTATGCTTTTACTGTATTAAAAAATACAGTATTATAAATAAAAGGAAATGCTGTATTAAAAAAATGTAATTTTTTTATTAAAAATTATAAGTAGGTATAATATAATTAATGAATTAATCAATGAATATAATATAAAATGAATCAGTGATAATACAAAATATACAAAAAATATGTTTATTTTTTCATTGAATGAATTAGATCGTATGCGAATTTAGCCATAAATTTTGGCATTTTATTTTGGTCAAATCATGAGAACTTTAGAAAATGATATATATTCAAAGTCTTCAATGTGTCCTCAATATCTTTGTATATTACTTTGACAAATGAGTCACAAATAGTTTGGAAGGTTGAAATATAAGAATGATATGTAATTGGACGAACATAAGGAGCCATCTGTAAAAAATAAATAATAAAACTCAGTGAATAAGAAGTAAAAGTAAAATAATAGTTAAGCATAGTGAAAGAGTAGGGAAAGCACACTAAAAGCGTAATTAAAAGTGCACTAAAAGTCACACTGAAAAGCACAGTAGAAAAAACACAGTGAAAGCACAATAAATACACAGTAAAAGCGTAGCAAAAATATAATGAAAGCTCAATTAAAATACAGCAAAGCACAATGAAAGCACAACAGCGAATGTACACAGTGAAAGCGCAATAAAGCGCAATGAAAGCACAATGAAAGAGCAGTAGAAAATGTGTAGTGAAAGTACAGTGAAAGCACAGCGAAAGCATACTAAAAATGTAGCAAATCATAGTGAAAGCGTGATAGCAAATGCATATTGAAAGTACAGTAAAATATAGTGAAAATGCAATAGCAAATGCGTAGTAAAATCGCACTAAAAAGCACTATTAAAAAATTACTCATATATTTTAAGACTATGCAACCTAGTTTTCAAAATTGAAGAAGCCGATATATAAGATGATACCATAAATGAAAAAAGACAGTGAAAGCACACTTAAAGCGCAGTTAAAACAAGGCTAAAATGAATAAACATAACTCATAAATTTTAAAGCTATACAACCTAATTTTTAAAATTTAAGAACTTGGTATTGCATCGATACCTATGAATATGCAAAAGTGCAGCAAGTTCTTGCACCTGTTTGTACATGGAGATAAACTTTTGCACCGTTTGGAATGCTAAAAGACTGTACCTAATTGCAGTGAAGCATCTGGAATACTGAATGAGAGAGAAAGTGAGCAGTGAAATAACAGGATAAAAAGTAAATAAAAAAATGGCCTAGCTCTGAGCTTTTGAACTATTGCAAATTCAAAAATTTCATCTCTGGGTCAAGTCAGGTCAACCGGGATAACAAGACATAAATAAACATCAAAATTCAATTGAATATCCGCATGTACACTCCACATGCAAATATTTATTTGGGGTTTTGGATGTAGAGCTATGTTCGGACTCCATACATAATAATATCTCGACAAACCGACGAAGGGAGCCCTACTAGAAATTTTAGCAAATCTTAGGTGTTCTTAAGGTTTCGTCTTTCTTCCTCCTGTCAAGAGGCTAATTTTTCTTGATTTTTTTTCTCTTTTTCTTTTCTTATTATGGCTTATAAAGATGCTTTTCCTCTGCTTAAGCATGTTTCTCCTTCGAGTATCTCATCCATTAGTATTTATTCTGGATCAAAAGATTAGGTTGGGAGTTTGACTTCATGTCAAACGTCTTCAAAACTTTTTTTTTGTTTCTTTTGTTCCTCCTATAGATAATCCTCAAAATTTCTCAAAAGATGATGTTTCTGATGCTTTTGAAGGCATGGGGGTTAACCCTGGTAAGTTATTCTTTTGGAAAGCAGCCTTTCTATGATGTGTTGAGAACTGTCATATTAAAAGTATGGAAATTAAAAGATACACTTAACCTTCTTTCATTTATTAAGGGTTTCTTTCTTCTTAAATTCTCTTTTCATGAAGATTTTTATTATGTGTGGACCCACCATGATTTTTCTTTGGAAAATCATTTATTATTCAATGTTGGTTTCCTTTATTTCGTCCAAAAAGAGAGGAGTTTGTTTCTATCCCTCTTTGGATCAAAATCTTATATTTACCTTTGGTTTTTTAGACTCCTAAGGGGATTTTGAAGATTGCTAGTCTAATCGAAGTTTCAATTGCCATAGATTTTCTAATGGTAGAACAATCATGGCTTACTTTTACTTATATTTACGTTCTTGTTAAAAAAGATTATCCTCTTCCGGATGAGATTAAAGTCTCTATGGCGGGAACTATCATTTCATTAAAAGTTATTTATGATTGGAAACCTAAGCATTGTTTGGGTTGTGGTTCTATTGTTCATTCCTTAAATTTTTTTTCCCACTAAACCTCTATCTTATTCTTGTTTGGATAAAAATTAACATGGTAGGAGTAGGAGTAGGATGGTTTGGAAAGCCTAGTCCAAACGTATTCTAGTTAGCTCAGCCCAACCTTCTTGGCCTTTTTTTTTTTGAAGAAATGCAAATTGCATTAAGAGGAAAAAATTATTACAAACTAGAAATGAAAAAACTAATAGGCATCCCTTTCAAAACAAAGGAAAAAGAAGCCTTATTGAAGCTCAAACAAAGCATAAGAAAATATTTGCAAAATATAAAATATCATAATGGAAATAAGATCCACTACTCCTCAATTTGAACCAATTGGAGTGTTTCATCATCGAGTTAAGGTTGATATTCCTAATTTAAATTTTCCATCTTTACATTTGTCTTCAGATTCTATAATTGTACCTTCTCCTAAAAAGGTTTTCGTAGATACTAGAATTAATAATAAATTTCAGGTTTTACAATCAATTGAATTAGATTCCTTAAAGAAGCAGCAGGAGGTAGCTATTCTTGCATCTAGTAAACCTTCTAGCTTATTTCAGATTAAAGTGTTGATCTTTCTTTGGTTTCGAGAAATGTTACTAGATCTGAAAAAGCCAGGAAGGCTTCTAATTCTTCAAGTAAGTATTTAATGTCTTTTCCTAATATTATTTCTTGGAAAGTTAGAGGTTTTAGTAGTTTGGAGAAGGTCTCTGCTTTTAAAGATCTTATTCAACAGTTTAATGTTGATTTTCTTTGTATTCTTGAAGCTAAGATTAATTCTGTTAATATAGATGATCCTTGGTTTGTAAAAAAATATAGGGTTTTTAAGCAAGAAGGTAGCTATAATAATTTTAATTTCTCAAATCCTGATAGGATATGATTAAAATGGAATTCTGCTTTGGTTTCTTTTAACTCTATTGTTTCTTCCAGTCAATTTATTCATGGCTCCTTATTGGTGGGCTCTTCTTCTCCTATTTATTATTATTATTATTTATGCATCTAGTTCGTTGGCTGACAAATTATTATTATGGAAAGAATTCTAAATATTGCTAGTAATATTTCTAAACAATGGGTGGTGTTGGGAGATTTTAATTGTTGTAGGTTCTAGAATGAAAAATCTAGAGGTAATGCTATTCTTATTAGTAAGTTAAGTGATTTTAATAATTTTATTTTTAATATTGATGTTCAGAATCTTTCTTGTGTTGGTTTTTTTCTTTACTTGGTTTAATCAAAGATGTGATGACCCTATTCACATTAAGCTTGATAGGGTTTTGGCTAATAAATTTTGGTTGGATGCTTTTCCTACATCCTTTTATTGTGTGGATAAACCTAGATATTCTGATAGCACTCCTCTTATTATTAGAAATAATCATATGGCATCCCATAGTCATAAGTTTCTTTTTAAATATTTGTGGTGTAAAAAACTTGAATTTTGGGATTTACTTATTAATGCTTTTTATTTGGCTCCCATGGGTAGTCCCATTAATGATTTATACTTTAAGCTTCATAAGCTTAAAAGGTTTATTAAGAATCAATCATGGATTTCCTCTATAAAAGTTTCAAAAGATATTGAGTATCTTCAGAAAAAGCAAGTTTTTCTTTTGGAAAGAATTCAAGAATTCCATCTAGATCTTAAGCTTAATCCTACTTTAAAAGAGATGAATTATATTCATAATCATAATATATCTTTATAGTCTACTTGGATTATTCAAAGAGCTAAGGCTAGATGATTTTCATTTGGTGAAGAGGAGTACTTGGGTTTTCTTTATTCAAAAATTCATTGTACGAATAACAAGAGTTGTATTAAGATTATTAATACTTCTGATGGGTTGCTTCCTAATCCTTCTTGCATTTTAGGTGTTTTTTTCAGCATTTTTTTAAAAAAACTTAATTCCTATAAGCCAGTTTATGCTTTGTCTAATTCTATTCCTATTGGTAAAAGCTTTTCTGCTGATTTGTTATGTTCTCTTGCGGTTTCTTTCTCTTTTGATTAGATTAAAAAAGTTATTTTTTCTGCTCCTAATTCTTCTGCTCTGGGTCCTGATAGTTTTACTTTTAAAATTTGTAAAAATACTTGGGATATTATGGGGTCTTTTTTTTATAAAGCTATTTGTATTTTTTTTCTTATGGTTTCATGGCTAGGGCTGCTAAAGCCTCGACTATTACTCTTATTCCTAAGAATTTTCATTTCTCTTATATTTCTGATTATAGGCCTATTTTTTTATGCAATGATTTTTATAAATTAATTGCTAAACTTTTAGCTAATTATATGTAAGATGTTATGCCCTTTTATTCATCCTATTCAGGCAGGTTTTATTAAGAAGATAAGTATTTTTTTGTAAATGCTAAGGGATTTTACATGCTTCTGAAATGCTAAAGGATTTTAATCTTAAAATCAAAGATAAGTTTTTTTGTGTGAAACTTGATATTTAAAAGGTTTTTGATACTGTTTCTAGAGATTTTCTTCTATTTAGAATGTCCCAAAAAGATTTTCCTAGTATTTTTTTATTAAGTGGATTAAGGGTTGTATTGATGATGTTTTCTTTTCTGTGGCTATTAATGGTTCTCTTGAGGGATTTTTTAGCTCTTCCAGGGGCTCCGACAAGATTGTCCTCTTTCTGCCTATTTATTTTGTATTATTATGGATGCTTTATCTAATTTACTTGATGATAATTCCATTAATGTTAACTTTGAGGGTATGATAAGTGGTGTGAATTCTTTTCTCACTTCTTATCTGCTGATGATGTTCTTATGTTTGGTAAGGCTTCTATTAATAATGCTGAGGCTTCTATTAATAATGCTGAGAATCTCAAATATATCTTAAATTAATTTTTTGGCTATTCTAGTCTTATTGTTATTCATAGTAAAAGCCTGGCTATTTTTTTCAAAGATTGTAATGTGGCTAATAATATTTGCTAAATTCTGAATATTAGTTTGGCTCATAACACTTTAAATTATCTTGGATTACCAATTTCTAGGAAAAGGCATATTTACTCTAATTTTAACCTTTTTTGGGGAAAAATTAATGCTCTTCTTGCAAGCTGGAGAGCAAAATTATTATCTTTTGCTTATAGATTGCAATATCTGAAATTCACTATTAGTAATTTAATGTCTTATTGGAGTAGAGGTCTTCTTCTTCCAAAATCTTGTTGTAAGTACATAAAGAAGATTTACTTTAAGTTTTTATTTCATGGTGATATTTCTGTTAGGAAAATCCATACTATAGCTTGGAAAAATGTTTGTAAACCTAAGATTTTTGGGAGTTTGGGTATTCCTGATATCTCTGCTTTATATTTTGCTTATAATTGTTCCCTTATTTCTAGGATTTTAAGTGGTACTATCCTTTTATCTAGTCGGGTAATTTCTAAATATTTGTCTTTATGGAAGACGCCTCTGCTCTCTGCTTCTTCTTTTTTGAAGGCTTTATGCTCTACTACTAGGAGTATCTCTAGTAAATTATCCTTTAGTATCAATTCTAATAGTACTCAATCTTTGCTTTGGGATCCTTGGTGTGGAGGTAAAGCGATTAAGGAGTTAATTGATATTAATTATTGTTATACTCTTCATCCTACTACTGTTAAATCTGTTATTATTTTGGATAGGTGGAAATTACTTGATTTTTTTATGTGAATATTTTGACAGTTATTTTTAAAGTCCTATCTCTAATCAAATGGATTCTCGTGTCTCTTGGGAAGGGGTGAATATACCTCTTATTAAAAATTTTCATGCTGCTTTTTATGATGGTTTATCTAAGGAAGAATAGTATTCTTTTATTGGCATGAAAGGTTTGCTATGAGATTCTCTTGTTATGCTTGGATAGCTGTGTCAAAAGCTTTAAAAACTACTAACATTCTCTACAAAAGAAATTTAAATGTTCCTCAAGCATGTATTTTTTTGTGCTAAAGTAGAAGAAAATCATAATCATCTATTCTTTGAGTGTGATTTTTATTTTGTTACAATTTCTGGGTTGATTCCAGGATTGAATCATTTCATGCTTAGACCTTATTATCTTTAGACTTTGATTTTATTATTAAATTCTCATTTGGATAAGGATCAGAGAAATTTATATTTTTTTATCGCTTGTGGCTTGATTTATTTATTATGGAGAGAGTGGAATAATAGAAGATTTACTTGGAAACATAAATGTGTGGTTACTATTAGAAGACAGATTAAGAATGCTATTCTTACTAAGATTTTCTCTTGGAAATCATTTTATAAAATTAGGCAATATGCTAATTAATTTTATTTACTCTGTTTGGCTATAATTAGATTGCTCACGGTTGCTTATGTTTGATTTTTTAGTTTAGGGTTTAGGGTTTCGTTTGTTTTAGATAGCTTATGATTTGGCCTTAGTTTTAAGGTCTTTGATGTTTTAGTTTATTGTTGGTTGCTTAACAGTCTTTTTTTAAAATAGCTTGGAAGCTAGAAGTATGGAGCTGGAGTTTTTTTGGTACTGCATTTGTGCCAAAAATTGATATTCTTAAAGATGCAGCTGTTGAGTTTGGAATAAGAATTCTGGCCGATTTTCATCCTCTTTGGCTGGTTTTTGTTTTGGACAGATTTTTCTAGGACTATGATGAACTAGTTTTAATTGATTTCTTGTAAAAAAATTTTCATAAAATTTGGGAGCTTAGCAACCTAAGGAATTTGGTTATTATATGGTTAAAGACAATGTTGCCTGTTTTTCTGCGTAGCTGTCTTTTTAAAATAGAATTCCCTTATTTAGGTTATATCATATATTCTTTGATGAAGCCTCAATAACCGTTATGAGCCCCAAGGGTGTTGTTTATTCTTTAGTCTTTTTTGTTGTTTTAGCTTTATTGCTTTGTTTCTTTTCAGGATTTGTAACTTTTATTTTTAATTTTTCTTACTTATCATATTTGTCCATTTTTTGAATGAAATTGGATATGTTTGCCCCTAATATATATATATATCTATATATGCAACTATTATAAAAGGTGCTTGAGTTTCCTTCCAGAACAAATCCTAGCCTTTCATTTTAATTAATTTTAATTATTCAAATCAAATCTCAATCTTTCATTTAATTATTAAAATTATAACTAATTAATAATTATACCTTCATTCATATAAAATTATTATATTAACAAAACAATGATGCATTAATTAATTTTGAAGCCGTAGATAGTGTAGAAGTCGCTTCCATTCCAAGTAGTCGAGAATTCGCCTCACTCACCATCTGATCGTCTTCGCCTCTTTGTCATCATCTCTTCGAATTCACGTGCATTTAAGGGGGCATATTATGAAGATAGAGGTCGGATACAACCTGGAAAAGTTTCATAATCCCACCTACAAGGATGTTTGCAGGGGGAAGACTGACCTCTTTGTCTTCGCCTCTACAAGGACATACGTTTGGATAACGATCCCAACCAGTGCGGCTATGAGGATCTGCTTGATGTCTTTTGGGCTCGGCATGAACCTACTACGCGCAATCGCTAGGGTAATGATGTGGGAACGTAATATCGTTCTGGGATATACTACTACTCACCAGAGCAGGAGAAAGCTGCAAGAGAGACTTTAGAGAAGCTGCAGAAGATCTTAGGTAGGAAGGCTGTCATAGAGATCCTTCCAGCAAAGAAATTCTACAGAGCAGAGGATTACCATCAGCACTACCTTGAAAAAGGTGGCAGCTTAGGCTCCAAGCAATTTTCTTCCAAAGGCTGCACTAATCCCATCCGTTGTTATGGCTGATGATTTGATAACAAATGCTTATACGGTACTCAACCACTTCTTTTCCCATATTGAGACCTTCTATGTTGTCTTCTTTTTTGTTGCGGTGTGACTGGAATGCGTTTTGATCCTAGCACTTATAATATTGCTACGACAAATTTTTTTTATTTCTGTATTTTACTACTTTGGTACCAAATTCCAAATCCTTTGATAAGGGGGCATTTATTAGGTTCAGGAAGTTCGTTCTGCTAGAATAAGAGAAAATCGAGCGAGT
Source organism: Dendrobium chrysotoxum (assembly GCA_019925795.1). Taxonomy (NCBI): domain Eukaryota; kingdom Viridiplantae; phylum Streptophyta; class Magnoliopsida; order Asparagales; family Orchidaceae; genus Dendrobium; species Dendrobium chrysotoxum. The sequence continues at coordinate 35,520,530 of CM034302.1, read as the reverse complement.
GGCTGGCCAAAGTCGAGTGGACGAGTGAGACAGAGAGGGCTAGAGGCTTATCTTTGTTCCTTCATAGCCGAAATGAGAGGAAGAGAGGGTTCGTGTGATTCATCCCTGCTCGAGCAAACCAAAGAGGAGCGAGAGTGAGGGAGGCGACATCTAGGATATTTCTCCTTTGAAGATCAAAGACAGGAGTTAGTTCTTCTCTGAAGGTCAAAGCCAACAAAGCTGGTGGCAAGAGTTCGATCTAGATCTGCTCGCGTATGACTTGTGTTATGGCTTCTCGATTCTTTTAAGAGAAATCCAAAAAGGAGAGCAGAGAAGAATATGCTACTGGGAGCAGAAATTGATGGGTTTCATATTATTCCCCTAACATGTACAAGCATCCCCAACACTGTAGCCCTCGCTTCTTCTAGCTGCAAACCCGCCTGCAACAGTCATTCTCCCTCCAGCGTGTGAACTCGTTGGCAACTGTTGTTCTCCCTCTCGCGTGTGAACTTGCCTAAATGCGAGCTCACTGCCAGCCTAACATCCTTACAACTTAAAGCCTCAACTGAGGACAGATAGAGACGAACATGGTAAAGAATGGAATTTTTTAAAGAATTTGAGGACTCTGGTAGTGTTTAAATATAACTTTTAAGCAAGTATTGCATTGTAGGAGTTTTCTTCCACTATGCAATTATATAGAGTTCTCATCGTCATTTATGCTATCTAATATTTCTTTCTCTCAACTTCCTCCTTTTTAGGCATTACCTTCATAGTCTTCATGGATGACCACCTTGCACCAACAAGGGCCATACAGTACTTATCCTCAAGAAACATGAGGTCAGGAGTGCATTGGTTATGTTTTTATAATGTGAATATTTTTGCCATTATATTAAAAAATTGGTGATGCTTCAAATCTTCTCTGAAGAGCATAGTGTCTCTAAGTTGATAATGTCACATTTACATTTTTACAAGAATTTTGGAGAACCTTAAAGCTTTCAATTTTATATGTTATGAGAATAAACATTGAATCTTAGTTTATAAGGGTTTACTTTTCTCTTTACCCTATTCAATTGGAATCCACTACCACGAAAGAAAGCTTTGAATTTGACTGTGTTTAGAATTCAGCTACAATGCATTCACCGGATTGCCGATAAGTCGTGGATTTGAGCTCACTATTTTTTATTTTTATGATTAAAGGTATGATTTTCAGAATTTTACATGACTTGGATGTTTAGGTTTAGGTCATCTCTTGCATCATTGCTTATTTTAGGGATTCCTTATGTACCACTTCCAAAAAATATTTTTTTTGTTGCTATTTGTTGAATAGAGATCACATTTTTTGGATCAGTGTTTGACCTATTTTAGTTCAATTTCTATTTTATGGATTTTTGAGTTTACATGAGGGAAAATTCTGATTAGGGACCTCGAAGTCTAATTTTTCCCATATCTAAATAAGGTTTTGCTTCATTTTCCTACTTGGTTACAGTTCTTCACAAGTATAACCTACTTCTACTTGTGTTAGACTTATGAAGATTCAATTAGACTAGTTAATTGTGCAATTTGAAGTTTGCTTCAGGTAGAAATAAAAAATTAATTTTATATTGGTATTCATTTCAACTGGATTATTTATGAGATATTTTTTTAGTAACTTGTTATTTTATGAGAATAATGTGAGCTATATTTTCACCTTGCATATTTGTAATATTTAGAATATCGTAGGTGGCCAAGACGTCGCCTCTTTTCCCATGATCCTTAATTTCTTGCTTATTCAAGAAGTATAAACTGATGACAAGAAATTTTGATCACATCAACCTCCACAACCCTTGCCTCCACTGTGATATTCTTGATATTACCTAATATTCTCTCATCCTCCCTTCTAGCCATTGCTTCTGTAGTCTTCATTGATGACCACTATCACGGTTCATCTAATACTTGCTTTACATATGATCTTCTTCTTATTCAATTATTTCTTTTTCATATTTTGATTTTTGTTGTTTAGCTCTAAGTATATGATGTGTTGCATCATGGATTTTTTTTATCAGAACATGGAGTGATGTTAATACCAAGTTCCAAACCCATGAGATGTAAGCTTATCTTCAATTTTTATATGGTAGGTGATGGATCTAATCGATAAGGCTTGATGATAAACACATAATTTAATTACCAGCTCATTAAGTATATAGCTAATTTTCCTCCTAAGTTTGAAAGCTAAAGGTTGTAGAATTCCAAAATGTTATGATTTCTAAAAATTGATTTTATTTCTAGCTATATTTTATTGTGAGAATTGACTCTTCTTCTTCTCAAGAATTTAATTTCTGAGTAAGTACTTTTGAAATGAACTAATACTTCATCTCTAGCTTTGAATCGATTTTATTCACATGTTTGCATTTGCAAATATACTAATATGCCCCATATCAAAGTATCATCAATTGACATTTTACTTAGTTTTTATATGATGCCCGAGATCACAACTATATTTATGAGTCTTGGAGTTTGCCATATATGAAGACTATGGCTACATTCTAGCCACCTAACTACATCTTTAGAAAGGCAATGCATGTCTTGAGTAATTTCCTACATCTTAACACTATAAACATGTAGAAATTTTTTAACTTCTCTTTTTTTATAGTTGGCGATTCAATATTTTCATGACCATACTTCTTTGTCTAAGCTTGTTACTATGAAGAAAACCTCAGTGGTTGATCTTTCGGTTACTTTTGGAGTAGTATATACAGTAGATCTCCAGCATACTGTGAGGCCTAAATTGAGTAACTCCGAGAAGCTCGTGGCCTTTCTAAAACACAAAGTAAACTCCAAATCAATCCTAAAACTTTTCATTGAGTTTTAAAGCAAGTCTTTGGATAGGACTATAAAGTTTCCCCTTGCACTAGCAGTTGAGCATTGATTGATCAATTGTTACAGGTTAAAATTCAAATTCTCTTTTCAAGTTTTACTAATAAAAAAAAAATATTCTCCACAGATTTAGTTGTATTTTGAATTAGTTTTGTAGGTATTATGTGGCCACTAGTTTGTGTTATATTCTTCAAAGCAATTTTCAGCTTACACAAATTTGCTTATGATGGACTTCTTCCTATTACTATTCTTTCATCATCTTTTCCTGCAATGGAATGTAGGCGAGTTTCAAGTTATTGTTGATTTTTGAATTCAACATAAGATTTTAAAATTCAATACTTCAATTTTGTGCTTCATTTATTGACATTGTTATTGTTGATATTTCATCATGGCTTTGGACTGTTGGCTTTTATGATGATTGATTTTTCTTTATTATGTTAAACTTCTATTTTCTCTCTGATTTTTAAATCTAAATCATTCGGATAATATGTATTAAGCTTGAATTCCTTAGTTCAAAATTAATGTAAAAGTTGCAAGTGTTAAAATTCATTTACTATGAATATTTTTACTTGAAAAATCAAATGAAAAGTTGTTCCAAAATTAATTACACTAAGCTATTGATTAAAAATTATCATTTTTTATTGTGATCAAAGATTTTATTTTCTTACCTAATTGTGTGTGTATATATATATGTAAATATGTTTTCATATCATTCTAATTTTTCATTAATATGATCATTTTTACAAATATCTTTATTGTTAAATTTATTTATTCATATAAATAAATAAATATAGTATTATAAATTATAATGTTTATTTTAATTTTTAAATTTTTATTTATGTGTACATAGTGTTTAATTTGATGGTAAAAGCATTGTCTTATGTATGACTCACACGCTTGTGAAAGAACATCATTTTGTTATTTTAGACGTACATTTCTATTAATTAATCTTTGGTATATTTTCTAATATATACTCCATAAATTTTGTTAGATCATTTTTTTTTTTTTGTCCTTTGCTTTAGATCTATAATGCCAATGCTAAATTAACTCATGGCTATCTTTTAAACCATGTATGATTATGTATGTTGTTATTATTATTATTATTATTATTATTATTATTATTATTATTTTAGAGATTGGTTGATTGTTGAATACTCATTTTAATTAGAAAATAAATAACATTTTTCTTATTAACTAATCTTATCTATATTAAGAGGGCACAATAGGTAGTTGCAAAGAGAATGAGTTATTCTTAAATGTAATTTATCATAACTTTGAATTTTTTTCTTAAAAAAAAGAAAAATCATTTAAAGAATTGGTTGGCTATGAGAGCTGCTTAATTTGTATATCATATGCATGGCTTGTACTGCTTAATTTGTATATCATATGCATGGCTTCTAGAATGATGGGAAGCTTAAGGCCAGAAAATAGAGGCAAGAAGTGAACTCTTTTTTAAAATGGATTTCTTTTGGAGTTTTTTGCTTGTGTGATGTTGAAAAAATTATCTTTTTCCTAAGAAAGCTCATTTCTTTTCTTTATCTGATGGTAAAAATATTATCTTATATAGACTCACATGCCTGTAAAGGAGGATAAATTTTTCTATAATTTTTTTTTTATAGTTGAATTTCGCTTGAGATTGTAGCCTATCATTTTATTTTGATCTTTTAATTTCGTATCTTAATGACTATCAAATTTTATCTTGTAATTATTCTACATAAAGTCTGTGAGGCTTCCTACTCTTTGGTTGCATACTTTAGATGATTATTTTCTTTCTATTTCCTTATGATTTTTCCGACTTATGTGAGGAACTTTTCTCTTATGATTTAGTTATGTTTGTAACTTGCCTCTTTTGATCATGCAAAATTGAAAAGTCATATATGATGAAGTTTTAATTCTTCGTACCTTAAAATGGTGATTTTTAAATATATTATTTCATCAACTCTTAGACAAGCCTATAATTTGAATTGGATTGCCCCTTCTTTTGCAACCATATGCTTATTTTAATTAAACTATATAAAAATGTTCATATTCATTTTACTGCATTACTAAATTCTTTTTTTTGCTTAAAATTTATATGCTTATTTATGCTTATCTATATCATGAACAATATATATTATTTGACTAACATGAATTCTAAGTGTGTATATTTTTTGTCTTCTTTGTTGTTTAAACAAGTATGTATTAATATTTTAATATTATTATAAATTTAATTTGTTTTAATGTATTTTTAAAAAATATGCTTCAAGCAAAAGTTGCTATTTGGACAAATAAAATTCTCCTTTATTTATTGTTATTTAAATGTATTTTTACACTTGATATGTATGTAATAATAAATAGGTTAAATGTATAAGTCAAGTATAAACATGACAAACTTACATATAATAATTTAATTTTAAATTTCATAATATAATTTTTATTTTAAATATTTTAATCACATTCATAGACGTGCATTTATACTAGTATATATATATAATAGCCGTGGATGAATTGAAAGATTGGGAAATGAAATGTAAAATAAAAGATAGAAAAATAATAGAAGTTGAATTAAAATTAATTTGTTCACTGAAATCAATTAGATTACATGCAAATGTGAGATAAACAATATTTTCTTTTCATTGAGATTTATATTGGGATAACTTTTTTATTACTTTTTAAAATAAAATTTTAGTACAAAATTTTAATTTTTTACTAAAATTTTATTTTAAAAAACAATAAAAAAATCGTCCCTAACAAAGCCCGAATTCCTTCGATCCATGCACAGAGACCAAATAGTACAGTTAATTTTTCTTCTACGGACGATGGAAGAAGTTAGACAGGAAGGAGTAGAAATCCAGAGAAGAGGACGACGGAAGGCTCGAGGGTTTCTTGCGCTTAGGAGAAGCGGTCGGAGCTGTCGAGCTGCCAGGAAGGAGCAGCTACTCGTGTGATTTGAAGGAGTTAGGGCATCGTCGATCTTCCTTCTTCCGAAAGCTTTGCGAGGAAGAAAGCTATTGTGCGATGCTGTACTCATCATTACAATTTGCTGCAGATCTGCTTCTCAGATCTTCTTCATTTTAAACTCGATGAGATCTCGACCTCAAATTTGATGTCTGTCACAATGAATTTCATGCTTGAGGTATTTTGTTGGGCGAATCATGTAGAAATGTTGTAATTTTGGTGGGGGTGCTCTTTGCTAGGGTTAAGTCTTCCCCACTTCTGTAAGAAAAAAAACCCTTTCTCACCGTTTTTTTCTCCTCCTTTCCACCGCCTGCGTCTTTTGGCCTAGGTCGTTCTCCCATCTTATCATGAACGTCTCAGATTTTCTTGATCTACATGATAGATCTCCTTCGCAAACCATCTCACTCCCATCCATGAACTGGAAAGGTCTTCTTACCTCTCGTACCACTCTTGCAGAGAAATTTGCTCTCCGTTACATTCCATCTAGTGAAGACAAAGTTTGTTTCTTTGGCGAAGAAATTTATGATGGCTCCCGAGCTTGGTCCTCTGCTCTTGTGGTATATGCCATCGGCAAATAACTTTTTTATTGTAATCCTTATCTGCTGTTGAGAAAATGTGGAAACTAATTGGATCTTTTGAACTTTATCCCTTTTAGGTTTTTTTTTTATTTTTCTGTTTAGGAGATGTTTGGTTTGCTAAAAAAGAAATGTGATATAAAAGCAATGTATTGTAAAATGAATACAATGTGTAAGGAATACTTTGGAGTTGTTTGAACAAGTGTATAGCAAATTTAGATGAATGATTTTTTTGTTTGATTTCAAGTAAAATGAATGCAGTGTAAAGTTTAAAAATGGCGGCGGGTGAAGGTGGTGGCGGAGGTGGTGTTGGTCGACGGGTAGCGGTGATTGGAGGGTGGCGGTGGTGGTAGCCGTCGACGGTCGGTAGTGGTGGTGGCTAGACTGTGGTCGTGGTTGCCGGAGGGTTACGGCAATGGCCGTTGGCGGATGGTGACCGTGGCTTGAGGCGGGTGGAGGTTGCTGGCGGTGGTGGCCGGCGGCGGTTAAGAGAGCTTGCTTATGGTGTAAAGCATTCTCACTCAAAATTGGGTGAGTTTGCTTTACCTAAAAAATGAATTAGAATGATTTACACTACATTTACTTTAGTTTGAATTCCTTTTTCATCTAACCCAACATCAAAATTGTTAGAACCCCTGCATTTAGAATACTTTACACCCTAAAGTATTCCAATCAAACAGCCCATTAAGCCTTCGTGTCTTGAAGATCTAGATATTGTCCTCAACGGTGGGCCATAGTTCCTTAATGAGACATCCTTCATCTTTAAAAGGTAATCTCCTAAATTCACTCTCATTAAGGAAGAATTTAAGGATGTTCAATTTTGGGTTAAGGTCCCTAATTCACCGCTTTGTTGTTGGTCAGAGGCTTTATACACAACCCTAATCTTATCGTAGATCTTTTACTGCGATAATAATCAAACCCAAATTGGTCTTCATGTTACTCCTTATTAAGCTAATAATCAATCCTTTATACACAACCCTACTCTCTAAAACATTGTTTCTTCTAACTCTAATCCTAATAAAGGCCACCTACATCGCCGACCGTCAGTGGCCACCACCACTGCCACCCTCTGACTGTCGCCACCCATCAACCACCACCAACCTCCGCTACCGCCGCCACCCGCCGTCATTTTTAAACTTTACAATGCATTCATTTTACTTCAAATCAAATAAAAAAAAAATTATTCACCGAAATTTACTATACACTCATTCAAATAACTCCAAAGTATTCCTTTTACAATGCATTTATTTTACAATGCATTCCTTTTACATTGAATTTCTTTTTTAGCAAACCAAATAGCCCGTAACAACCAATAATCTGTGTCTCTTCCCAACATTCTTATTTAGAATGATAGGGGGCTTAATGGTGGTAGCCATGTTATGGATTATCGAAACATGATTAAAAACCTTAATATTGATGTCTTCTAGTAAATTAAATTCCTTTCTCTTAAAGCAAGTTGCAATAATTTTTAACCCTCTCCTCATGGGCATATTTGGGTTAAATGGAATACTGTTGTTGTCACATTTAGTTATCTCCAAATTCACCTTCAATTTTTTCATGGACAATTATTCTTTCTCCCCTCTACCTATAACATGATTACTTTTATTTATGCTGATAATAATGCACTTGAAAGGAAAGCTCTTTGGTAGGCTTTTGTTGACATTTCTCAGAATATTATTGTGCCTTGGATCATTATTGGTGATTTTAATTATATTAGAAGGATTGTGGAAAAAATTTGAGGCAACCCTATTCACCCTTTAAAATTACTTGATTTTAACAATTGTATTTATAATACTGGTTTATTTGACCTTTCTCATTGTGGTTTTACCCATAGTTGGTATAGTCAGTAGCTTCGTAAGCCCATTAGATGTTTGTTGGATCGTGCTTTATGTAATGCTATTCCTTCCCTCTTTTGCACTATAAAATCCTTTGCCCAAACATATATCTAATCATTCTACTATTCTTCTCCAAGTCAACTCTCAAACTTTCATTTTGAGAAGATTCTTATATAAAAAACTATTGGATATTTCTATTAATTGAGATCCTTTGTTTTGAGAATGTGCAGGGTGCTTGGGATATTTTTGTTAATGGAGATACTATGTCTACTTTGTCTAATAAACTTTTCAATATCAAAAAGGTTCTTAAAGGTTTTTACTGGAATTCTTCAATTTAAAAACAAAATAAAATTTGAATATTAAAAAAAATTAGGAGTCTATTTTTTCAATCTGGAAATCAATCCAGTAGATGAAACGTCCTTGATCTTATTGAGGCTTTAAAATATGAAAGCAGCTAGATTAGCAAAGGGCTAAATGTTCTTGGCTTATGAAGGGAGACAATAATCTAAAATTTCTTTTTCAAAAGATTTAAAATAGGAGAAAGAAAATTCGTATCGGGAAGATTCATACTAATCAGGGTCTTGTCCACTCTTAATTAGATATCTCGAATAAAGCCATTAGCTATTTCTCCTCTCTTTAATGGTGACCAGATCTCTAATCAAATCAACCATTTTATTCCTCTTAGCACTGGTCTCTCTACTCATAATTGGCACAACTTCTGATAAATTTCTTTGATATAGATATTAAAGAAACTCTTTTGGATATTGGTGATGACAAAACTCTTGGTCCTGATGGTTTTATGTCTCAATCTATTAATGATGCGTGGAGTATTGTGGGATCTTCCTTCATTGTAGCTACCAAATATTTTCTTTTTACTATTGCCCACATGCTTGATAGGATTAGACACTCAACTATTACTTTAATTCAAAAATCTCCAAATTCTAGGGATATGATTGATTTCGGACTTATATCTCTCTACAATGTCTCCTATAATGTTATAGCTAAATTACTTGCTAATATACTAATAAAACTTCATAAACTTATCCATCATTTTTGAGATACATTTATATCTAGTAGGGATATAACTAATAGTACAATCTTAGCCAATGAGATTCTAAGAGTGTTCATTCAAAGTCAGTTGCTAAGGCTTTCTATGCTAAGATAGACCTTAGAAAAAACCTTTATCACATTTCTAGATCATTCCTCTATAATAGACTCTTCTCTCTTGGCTTCATTGCTATGTTTGTATAATGGATTCAAGCTTGTACTCAAAATGTCAAATTCTCTACAATTAACAATGGTGAATTGAACGGGTTTTTCAACTCCAATCGTGGCTTGAGACAAGGATTCCCTCTTTCTCATTTCTTGTTCACTATTGTGTTGGATATTATTTCTAGACTTATATATAGTGCTTGCTCTAATTCAGTCATTACTTGTATCTCTAAAAGGAATGTGAAAATCTCTCATCTTATTGATACTGATAACCTTTTATTGTTGGTATGACTTCAAACTACAATATTTTTGTATTAGGCACTATCTTGAACTCCTTCAAGAATCAAACTAGTCTTATTACTAATCTTAACAAGTCTATTATTTGTTTCTCTAAATTTGTGTCCTCTCAAAATGAAGATCAATGCTCCAATAATTTCAGGCTTACAATCAAATCTCTCCCATATTTGGGTATCCCCCTATCACCCACTAGATTGAGTAAGTCGAACTACTGCAATATATGAATAAACTTATAGTCTAGCTTAGTAGACGAAAATAAGAAGTACTCTCTTTTGCTTGTAGATTTCAATTGATTCATTCTACATTGGAATTACTTGTATTATTAACTTAGATAGATTACTCTTCCTAAGGGTCTAATGAAAAGGATCACTTCTCTTAATAATAATTTTCTTTGTTGGAATGACATCAATAATAAGAATCACATGATTCCATTTAGCTCTACTTTCCTACCTAGAGATAAATGGGGGCTTGGTCTCCCTTCCATTGATACCCTTATACTATATCTAAAGCCAAACTTATTTGGAGAATTTATAATATTGCAAGCCATTAGTTTTTGGATTTGTTTTCTTTCTAATGGAGATTTTTTGTAATGCATTTCTTCTTTCTCGCTGTTATGTCTTCTTGTTGTTAATTATCAATTATTGTGTTTTAAAGCATTTCTCTCTTTATGATGTTGGTACAAAATTTTCACTTTCACTTGCTATAGCTGATTATCTTTCTAATCATTTTTTTGGTTTTTGATTGGCTAAATTTGGATGGTTGTTGGTGATGCTTTTTTTCTGATGTTCATTCTAAGTAACTTCGTGGAAGGATTGTTTGGATATCAATTCAGAGCATTTCTCCTTTGTTTAAACACCTTTCTATTTCAATATACTATTAGTGAAGGTTTTCATTATTGTTTAATCATCTATTGGTTGCACATTATAATTATGGAAGATAGTCTTACTCTTCATGAACTTTGTTGGGACACCTTTCTATTATGAAATTTTTGGATCTCAAGATTAGCAGATTTTACATTTTTTGAGCCATATTGGATAGCTCTAAACTTAAGCATTGATGACTATTATCCATTTTTTTGTTATTACGTGCCTTCTTTTGGATTTTTGGCTTTTGCTCATTTCTTTAATATAAGTGTAATATTCTTTTTGTGCTCTATTCGTCGTCATGGTACTTCATTTTTTTTGTGAAAATTGTAACACTTGTGTAATCAAAGTTTATCAACGAATATGCTAAGGTGACCCTCAATTCCACCTAGGGTTGTCAAAAATTGTCCTGACACACCAACCTGATCCCAAACCAACCCAAAAATTCTTGGTTCGGGTTGAACCTTTTAACAAATGGTTTGGGTTTGGGTCTGAAAATTTGATCTGTTTGATAAACGGGTTGAGTTCGGGTTAACCTACCAACCTGAAATTAACCCGATTTTGACTCGGAGAGACGATTTTATAGAGTTGACCAAAGAAGCGCATGGTCCACCGTCGGATTTATGGATTTTGTCAAAGAAGGGCGCCAAATCCGATTTCATTTGCACCTTCGCCATAAGGTTCGATCTAGTTTGATTTTGGTGGAAGAAGCGCCAAAGCGGGATTTGATTTTTGCAGAAGAAGGGCGCGGTCCATCTTTATTTTATAGAATTTTCCACAAAAGCGCGTTAAATCCAAAATCCCAGGGATTTCATTTGGTTCGTGAATTGTGCCTTCACCGTTTGCGATTCGAGCCAGCTGCCAACATATCAGCAGGTGATTTAGCAAAAGAAGCGCATTGCACGCATGAAATGAGCAATTTTTTTATAGACAAATGTGTTAGTGGGCCATGTTGGGTCGACCCATTTTGAACCTAGTTAGCTTTGGGTTTGAGTTTGCCCGTTTTTTAAATCAGATTGGGTTTGAGTTCGGGTTGGGTTAATTGATAGTGGATCATTTTTGGGTTGTATCTAAACTTGACCTATAAACCTATTTTGACACCCCCAATTCCACCCCCTTCTCACCCTATAACAACAAAATAATAATAATAATAATAATAATAATAATAATAATAATAATAATAATAATAATAATATTATTATTATTATTATTATTGCGGGCTAGAATATACACGGCGGTAGAGTATTAATCCTATATCTTAGCGTTGCACTGATATCCAGCTCACATACAGAGAACACAAGATTTTTACGTGGAAAACCCTGAAAAGTGGAAAAACCATGGGGCCAGGCCCAGTTGAAATGATTCCACTAGAACTTGAGCAGATTATAGGGGATTGACTCGCTTCCAAAGGGCAATCATATTACAAGTATCACCCGTAGGGTGAAAGTTAGAGGCTTTTGAAGGCCTAAGGTCGTGCTGGCAGGACTTCGGGGTCTCCCGGTGGTCTGGCAGAATCTCGGTCCCTAGGTAGTTGTCAGGTAGAAGTGAGGACGTTAGATGGTGGTCTGGCGAAGAGCAGGGCCTCAGGTGGTGGTCCGATAGAGTGCAGGGCCTCCGGTGGTGGTCCGACGAAGAGCAGGGCCTCAGGTGGTGGTCCGGTGAAGAGCAGGGCCTCAGGAGGTGGTCCGGCAGAGTGCAGGGCCTCAGGTGGTGGTCCGGCGAAGAGCAGGGCCTCATGTGGTGGTCCGGTGAAGAGCAGGGCCTCAGGTGGTGGTCCGGCGAAGAGCAGGGCCTCAGGTGGTGGTCCGGCGAAGAGCATGGCCTCAGGTGGTGGTCCGGCGAAGAGCAGGGCCTCAGGTGGTGGTCCGGCAGAGTGCAGGGCCTCTCGTGGTGGTCTGGCGAAGAGCAGGGCCTCAGGTGGTGGTCCGGCGAAGAGTAGGGCCTCAGGTGGTGGTCCGACAGAGTGCAGGGCCTCAGGTGGTGGTCCGGCGAAGAGCAGGGCCTCTGGTGGTGGTCCGGAGAAGGTCCGGCAGAGCAACGACGTCAAGGCGGTGGTCCGGTGGTGGTCGAGGAGGAGCAAGGGGGCAAGAGCTCTCTCTTTTTCTCCTTAGGATTAGGTGTGTCTTTTCATGAGAAATGGGGTATCTATTTATAGATTTTCATGAGTGGCATGACCCGTAAATAGGTGGAAGAACAAGGGTAGTTAGGGAGTGGTCTGAATGGACGACCGATCTTGAATCCTTTGATCATAGACCGTTCGCTGGATATTTGAAAGTCTTAATGATGTCAAAATTTGGCGATCTTGGGCTCGTTGGATTCGTCTCGTCAAGACGCTCGATTCGACTATAAGTATGTCACATTTAGGGACTATTTGGTAATCCAAATTATGGTTTGAACTTTTTAACAGCGCTTCAAACCCTTTATTTGGACCCATCTAGACTCGGACTGGGTTGAATTTGGTGTCGTGAGGTTCATATTTTCGAGACGCTCAGTTAGACTGTAAGTCTGCTGGAATCAGAGCTTGGATGGTCCCAAAATTAATTTCGGAAGCTTCCAACTTATTTTTATCTTGAGATTCATGCCAGATTAAGATAATTTTTTTAGGATGTATCAGTTGCCCCCCTATTTTTGGACGTCGAAGCCTTAGGAGTCTGAAAATATGTGTTATAATTTTTTGGGGAATTTTTTTGGACAATTTGATATTTGCATAAAACCAAACTTGCTTGTAGAAGTTCTGAATGTCTTTAAAAGTGCCAAAATTGAGTCCGAAACGTCGAAAAATGGTTCCGGAGACCCCAAAAAGGTCCGATTTGACCTTTTCGGGCCTGAAATTGGTCCCGGAAATAGGCTAGGGCGGCCTAGCCGTCACCGGCGACTGCAGGCCGCCGCTGCAGGACCGCCCGCGTGCAGCCGCGCGCTGCAGCGCCTGGGCCAACGCCTTCGGGCCGCCTCGCCAGTGCATGCGGGCCGCCTGGACCGCGCATACAGGTTGCCTGGGCACGCGCCCTGCCCGTCGGCAGGGCCACTCTCGCCGGTCATGGCTGACCGGCCCTGGTCAGCCGGGTTGACCGGCAACCGCCGGCGGTTGCCGGAAATTTTTTTTTTTATAACTCCCCTAACTTCCCTAACTCCCCCTCTCCACCTATAAATATCACCCCCTTAGGCCGTTAACCCTTGCACCTTTCCCCTCTTCCCCTCTCTTTTTTTTCACGTAAGGCCCTCCCCTGGCCCTGAATGGGTGGCATCCCTCGTCCAGGCCCAGGGCCCCTTGATGCGAGAAGGAGACTCTTTCCCCTCTGCTTCCTTACCTGTATGCCTTCTTTCTATACGGGAGGTCTTCCCCTGCCTTCGGATAGGTGGTATCCCTTATCCTATAGCAGGGCCCCTCCCTATACAGAGGTCATGTCGGGTGACCACATTCCCTCGAGTGATCCCACAGTCGGGAGAAAATCCATCGCGCTGCCTGACGGAGAGCGGAGGTCCACTAAGGGAGCGAAGTTGGATGATGTTGCATCCACTATTACGTGCGATCTTCTGATTCTTCTCCACAAAAATTTCCACATCCCGAATTATGTGGTGACGACGGTTCCGAAGAGGTCTGATCGGGCCAGTCTTCCTCCTCCTGGGTACCTTACTATCAGCGAGACCAGTCTGCGAGCAGGACTACGTTTTCCACCTTCCGCTGAGCTGGTTGAGATTTTGAGGAGATGCGGAGTGTGCTTGACGCAGTTTTCTTATAGAGCCATGTCGGTGACAGTGGGACTGATTGCCCTTTTTAGAGATCGGGGGGCTGTGCTGACACCTGAGCACCTTTCGTAGATGGGACGACTTACCAGTGATATGTAGGGGCGTGCGACTTTTAGATGCAAATGGTTAGACATGCGCACCCGGGACCCTGCGAAGAACTGGTCCAGTTCCTACTTTTTTGTGAGGAATGACTGGGGCCTACTTGAGAAGTGGGGGAAGATGAGGGACTTGCCAGCTCCTTTGCACATCGAAGAGGAGGACATAATGAGGCTTCTGAAGGTCCCCGATGTCGAGCATCTTCTATATGAGGTTCGTTATTTAAATAAGTATATAGAATAAGAGTTTATGTTCAAGGTTGGCCTGTCCTTTCACCCCGGGAGGTCGGATGCTTGGATGTTGAAGCCGACTTCCAAGGTTCCTGAGCCACCTGTCCCAGTTCTAACTCCAAGCGACAGGTGGGAGGTGAAGATCCCTAGGTTTTGCTGAAGAAGAAAAAGTTGGAGGGGGTTGCGACGAACACAGGCAAGGTTGCACCTGTTTCTTCCCCTGTCAAGATTCGTGTTCTTGGGGATGTCTTGAGCCATTAATGTGTCAGACATCACAAAGTTGATGACCTAGTAAGGAACTCTTTTCTAGTATTTCTTTTTCTTTTTATTCTTGAATGGCTTCCAATTCCCCTCTTCCCTCTTATTTCAGTTGTCATGGCGTACTGAGCTAACGGGAGCCCTGAATGAATGGAATGCTGAATTTGTGAAGATCAAGTATCTTCAGGGAGAATTCAAGCGGAAGTACGACCAGAAGACTAGAGAGGCCAAGGTGCTGGAGGAGGAGCTGTGCGGTGTAGGATCGAGCTGGCAAATATAATACAATCTGTATCCCTCCAGAACCAATAGATAGATCGTCTTCAGGTCGATCTTGAGAGGGCTCAGGCGACGATTACCCAGCTTCGTGAGGATCAGAGGGCTTCTGGAGAGAAAGTTGTGGTGCTCGAGGTTGAGAACAAGAGGTCCCAAACTCTTATTGCTAAGAAGGAAGCTGCTCTGATGAGTTTTGAGTCTGCAAGGGTCATTGATGATTTCAAGAAGTCCATAGCTTTCAAGATAATCATTTAGGACCGTGTTCAGGAGGCTCGCGACCACATTTATGAGGTAGAAGTGAAGGATTTAGAGCAGCAGTGCCTTAATGATGGGTTCATCCGGGGCTTCTTGAAGGGAGTCCGCTTGATGCAGTGAAAGACCGGAGTGGAGGTTGAGGGGCTGACACCTAACCAGGCTTCAGATGATTTTCCTCTGGGTTTTGATGGCGACGAGATAGACAACGAGCTGCAGAAGGCCTTTTCCCTCAAGGCTGATGATGAGATGGTAGATATTGAGTAGCGGCTTTGCTAGTTGTATTTATCTGATCTTTCTTAGTGCTTTAGTTTATGTTGGATGTTTGTGTTCATATATGTTGTCATTTATGATTCAGTAGTGGATTGCTTATTTAGTAGTGAATTATGTGTTGCCTTCTATGGTTTAGTCTGAATGACCTTTACGCTTCTTCTTTCTTTCAAGGTACTTAAATCGTCTGAGATTATTGATTAATGCCGTTCAATCTATGCGAAAGAGGTCAGGTCGTACCCACATAGGACCAACTCTCAAGCGACTGAGATTCAAGCTTCTCTTTTTAAGGAGTTCAAGTTTCAAGTGAAGGACTTTTGACCTTTTCGAGGTTATTGATTGTAGTATTGTATAATGCTATTTAACCTGTGTGGAAGAGGTCAAGCTGGATCCCCCTGGGACCAATCATTCAGTGATT
Source organism: Dendrobium chrysotoxum (assembly GCA_019925795.1). NCBI lineage: Eukaryota > Viridiplantae > Streptophyta > Magnoliopsida > Asparagales > Orchidaceae > Dendrobium > Dendrobium chrysotoxum. The sequence goes on along the minus strand of CM034302.1, from coordinate 35,504,435 downwards.
GAGGTGTAACGAAGAGTGTGCGTGCCTCGAACCAAGGATATTATAACTAAGTGGCATCCACTTATGATGTTTTGACCTATCCGAGGTTGTGAATTGAAGCATTTGGTTATGCTTTTTAACCTGTGTGGAAGAGGTCGGATCAAATCCCCCTGGGACTGATCATCCTGGATTGAGTTGCAATCATGTTGCGTATTACTCGCATCTAAGATTTCAATATTGAGGCTCACAGTGTGTGTGAGATTACAGTCCTAATTGAAGGATGTAATAATATAATTGAACAATGGAATAAAACTTTACTGCACTGAACAACACCATACTTCCCTGATACAATTCAGGGATAGGAGCTACAAATGTTACTGTCGATATAGGAGGTAAACGACACTTAACATATACAACACTTGAAAACAAAAACACTTTTATCTTCTACTGATAGTACTTGTGAAGGTTATCCACATTCCAGGTCTGAGGGAGCATCTTTCCTCCATCATCTTTTAGTTTAAAAGTTCCTAGCTTTACAACGGCTGCCACCAAGTACGGACCCTCCCAGAGGGGGGAGAGTTTGTTGCGCTGAGGGCCTTTTCTTGCCACCTTGATGCTGCGCAGAACTAGATCCCCTATCACTATACGGCGTGGTTTCATCCTTCGGTTATAGTGACGGGCAATCCTCTGGTGATATGCAGCAGTCTTGAGCGCCGCTTTGTCTCTTATTTCTGGGAGGAGGTCTAGATTGCATCTGAACTTTTCTTCGTTGCCGTTGAAGTCAAAAGTTTGGACTCTATGACTTGGAACTCCAATGTCGACTAGAATGACGGCTTCGGTGCTAAAGTAGAGATTGTACGGGGTTTCTCCTATTGGGGTTCGTGCCGTGGTACGATAGGCCCAAAGGATATTTGGGAGTTCATCAGCCCATTGCCCCCCAGCCTTCTCCAAGCGTGTCTTCAATCCTTTCAGAATCATCTGATTAGTGACCTCTGTCTGTCTATTAGTCTGGGGATGGGCCACAGCCGTGTGTACTAGCTGAATGTGAAGATCTTTATAAAATGTGGTAAAGACCTTTCCCGTGAACTACGTTCCGTTATCTGTAATCACTTTGGCGGGAATGCTGAAATGGCATATTACGTTCTTCCACAAGAACTGTTTGGTATTTGTCTCTGTGATTTTTGCCAGAGGTTCAGCCTCTATCCATTTGGTGAAGTAATCCACAGCCAATATAATAAACTTTCGTTGTCCAGTGGCTATGGGGAAGGGCCCCATTATGTCGATCCCCCACTGAGCAAAAGGCCAGAGACTCTATAGTGTTGAGATTTCTGTAGCAGGTAGATGGGTAAGGTTGCCATGTAATTGACTGTTATTGCACTTTCGTATAAACTCTAGTGCATCTTGTTTCATCGTGGGCCAGTAGAAACCTTGTCTCATTATCTTATGGGCGAGTGCCCTTCCGCCCAAATGTTCTCGACAGATGCCTGAATGTACTTCTCGGAGCGCATAATTAGCTTCTGAAGGAGGGAGGCACTTGAGGTAGAGCCCTGTGAAAGCCCGTTTGTATAACTCCTCATTTATAATAGTAAAGTTGGACGCCTGCCTCCGAAGTCGTACTGCTGCTATTGGGTCTTCTGGAAGAACACCCTCTTGTAAGAAAGATAGGAGAGGGTCCATCCAGGATGTCTCTCCTAATTCAATTGACTATATTATCCACGGGCCCAGAATACTTGGAAAATATATCTCCTCGATATACCTTCTTTTGTATGTGTCACCGGTTGTAACAATAGCTAGTTTGGAGAGGGCGTCTGCTCGCGTATTTTGCTCCCGAAGAATATGTATAATTTGATGTTCGCTTATACGAGCTAGGAGCAGATTTATTATGTTGCAATAAAGTGCCAACTGCGGGTTATGGATGTCAAATTCCCCCTCTACCTGTGAAGCAACTAATTGTGAATAAGTGTAGATCACCAGGTTTTGTACTTCACAGTCAATTGCCAGGCGTAATCCGATAATAAGAGCCTCATATTCTGCTGCGTTGTTTGTTGTTGGGAACTTGAGTCGGAGCCCGTATTCAAGAGTAACTTGTTGCGGAGAGATCAACAAGATTCCTGCTCCGGCACCTGAACTTTCAGATGCTTCGTCAACATACATCGTCCAGCAGGGGGAGAAGGAGAAGTGCTTAGTGACTTGTCAGATACTGAGATGGTGCATTCAACCAAGAAATCTGCAAGTGCCTGGGACTTGATGTCCGGTCTAGGCAGGTAATGAATGTCAAACTCTCCCAGTTCTATAGACCACTTGGTGAGCCTGCCAGAGGCTTTGGGCTTCTGCAGGACATTTTTCAGTGGCAGATTCGTGTAGACCCCAATCGTATGGGCCTGGAAGTAGGGGCGTAGCTTCCTAGCCGAGTATACTAAGGCTAGCGCTGTTTTATCTGCTACGGGATAACATCCTTCTGTTTCAGATAGGATCTTGCTGACATAGTATACGGGGCGCTGAGTAGCATTCTCTTCTCGGACTAGGACTGAACTGATTGCCTGGGCAGAAACAGCCAAGTACAAAAATAATTTTTCCCCTGGAATTGGCTTTGAGAGTAGCGGAGGTGAAGCAAGATAGGTTCGAAGCTGCTCGAATGCCTCTTAACATTCATCAGTCCATTGAAATCCTGAGTTACGGGCCCCTTGGAGGATCTTAAAAAAGGGCAGATATTTATCCCCAGAGCGAGCTAAGAAACGAGAGAGTGCCGTGATCCTTCCGTGTAGTCTCTAGACTTCTTTGATGTTTCTTGGAGGTACCATATCCCTTAGAGCCTGGATCTTCTCAGGATTGGCTTCAATTCCCCGGTGGGTGACTATGAACCCCAAGAATTTTCCTAAGGCAACTCCGAACGTGCATTTAGAGGGGTTGAGGCACATGTTATAGAATTTTCCTTTTCAATTGCTTGCTAGTGCTATGGTGCAAAATTCCGCTTCTTCTGGAATACTGGCTTGCAGGTTGGGTTTATTCTGAGAGAGTGGGTGATTACCTCAGGGATGATTCCTGGCATATCCGCTGGAGTCCAGGCGAAGACATACTAATTTTTTCGTAGAAATTCTACATACTTCGTCTTTTCTTCTTCTAAGAGTAATGACCCGATCTGCACTGTTCTTGAAGGATGTTCGTCGGACAAGGAGATATGGGGAAGGTCCTCGACGGGGGAAGCCTTTTGAGGAACGTCTTCATTTCGTAAATCAAAGTCCTCGATGCTCAAGGTAATTGATGGGCGTGGTTGAGCTTGTCGAAGATAACAGGATTGTGCTTCTTGCTGATCTCCTTGCACTATGCCAATTCCCACTGGGGTGAGAAATTTCAACTTTAGGTGTGGGATTGAGGCAACAACCCCGAAGATCGATTATAATGGCCTTCCAAAGATAACATTGTATGCTGATTCTGACTTCACGATAATAAATTGGATAGAGTGTGTGGCTTGTCGGGGGAACTCTCCTAATACAACGGGAAGGCTTATCGTGCCTTCTACTTGTACGGGCCGATTGTCAAATCCGTACAACGGTCCTGCGGTAGGCTGGAGTTTTTCTCTTGCAAGACCCAAGCTGAGAAAAGTGGAGTAGAATAATACATCTACAGAGCTCCCGTTGTCTACCAAGATTCTCTTGACCTTATAGCATGGATCACCGATTCCTGCACTTATTACGAGTGGGTCTTGATGAGGGGCCTTCACCCCTTCCAGGTCTGAATCATTGAAGGCGATAGAATGGTCGGCACGGGACTTCTTTGGTGTAAGCTCTTTAGTGATGGCGATCAGTACTTGACTTGGCATTGAAGGTCCCCCAGCAATGGTTTCAATTTCGCCCACCATTTGGCGATTGTTTGTTGGTTGTTTTTGTTGTTGAATCTGCCCCCCAGCTTGGACACCATCTTCCCGGGTTGTTGGATTCTTGACAAATTGTCAGAGATACCCCTGCTGGATCAGTCTTTTGATCTCCTCTTTGAGCTGTCTTTAAGCTTCGGTAGTATGTCCACGACTGCGGTGGAAGTGGCAATATTGCTCTTGATTCCCAATATTGGGTTTTAGAGGTTGAGGCCACGTAACGCTCTCCTGATTTTGGATGGTCATTAGCACATTGGCCCGGGACGCGTTGAGTGGCGTATACTCCTTTTCTGGGCGAGATTCTCATCGTGGCTGTGAGGGTCGAGGGGGCAAACTAGCGTTCTTTTTTCGATGGGAGGAAAGATTTTCCATCCCAGGTGTGCTTTTTCGCTTCCCAGTTGTTTGCTCGAACTGCTTCCTGTGAGCATTAATGGCCTCATCGGCAGATATTTGTGCCTCTACACGATGGATTAGGTCAGCATATGAAGGGACCGTATCTCGCATAAGGGCTGAGTAAAAATGGCCTGGGCGGAGTCCTCCAAGAAAGACTCCTTTGAGTAACTCAAGATCTACTCCAGGAATCTGTCGAGCTTTAGTAGAAAACCTCTGGAAGTACTCCTTGAGGGACTCATTTTCGTTTTGTCGGATTCCAGAGAGGTGGAAGGAGTCTTTAACCATTCTTCGATTGGCGACAAATTGTTTGACGAACACTTTGGCCAATTTAACAAATATTGGAATAGATCCGGTAGGGAGCGAATAAAACCATGTTCGGGCCTGCCCTTTAAGGGTGGCAGGAAAGACTTGGCAGAGGAGCGCATCTGAAGCTCGCTGGATGTGCATTATTGTTCTATAGTGGTCGATATGCTCACAGGGGTCGGATGTCCTGTCATAGGGATCGATGCTGGGTAGCTTGAATCCTGCCGGGATAGGATGCTGAAGAATGGCCTCAGTCAGAGGTGATGACTCCTGAAAATCCCATGGGCGAGGTGGTTGCCTCACACCTCCCCCAGGAAATTCTTCTCAGACCAGCCTTCGCAGTTCATGCCTTAGGGCGTTGCGAGGGAGTTCGGCAATATGGGGTCGGGCTAAGCCTTCGGGAGTGTCCTGAGGAATGCGATGTTGCGGATCTGCACGCGAAGGATGGGTAGAGCTGGCGGTGTCAGCAAGTTCGTCGTCTTGACGTGTTGGAGGACGTCTCCTTAGTGGAGGGAGAGGAAACTCGACATGAAGGTGGTCTGCTGGAACATCTTCAACCCTTGGCGGATCTCGAGGGAGTAGAATTTCATCAGGAGGTGCTAGTGTAGGTGGTGGAGTTTCTCGTAGAGTGAAGGATCTCCTTCTGGAAATCCTCCATCCTTTGAATGCGATCTTCCAGGGACGGTCCTGAAGTCCCTTCTCCAACAGGGTTTCGGCCATCGAGCTGAAAAGAGGCAGATGCCTGACGTCCCTGATTCCGAGATTGGTGTGAATTGGAGCGAGAGGCTCCCATGATGCGATTATTACGCCTGTTGGCCATTGTAGTGGTGCTTCAGGATAGTGGGATTTGTTTCCCACAGACGGCGCCAAACTGTTGCGGGCTAGAATATATGCAGCGGTAGAGTATTAATCCTATGTCTTAGCGTTGCACGTATATCCAGCTCACACACAGAGAACACAAGATTTTTACGTGAAAAACCCTGAAAAGGGGAAAACCCACGGGGCCTGGCCCAGTTGAAATGATTCCACTAGAACTTGAGCAGATTACAGGGGACTGACTCGCCTCCAAAGGGCGATCAGATTACAAGTATCACCCGTAGGGTGAAAGTTAGAGGCTTTTGAAGGCCTAAGGTCGTGTTGGCAGGACTTCGGGGTCTTCCGGTGGTCTGGCAGAATCTCGGTCCCTAGGTAGTTGTCGGGCAGAAGTGAGGATGTTAGATGGTGGTCTGGCGAAGAGCAGGGCCTCAGGTGGTGGTCCGACAGAGTGCAGGGCCTCTGGTGGTGGTCCGGCGAAGAGAAGGGCCTCAGGTGGAGGTTCGGTGAAGAGCAGGGCCTTAGGTGGTTGCCCGGCAGAGTGCAGGGCCTCAGGTGGTGGTTCGGGGAAGAGCAGGGCCTCAGCTGGTGGTCCAGCGAAGAGCAAGGCCTCAGGTGGTGGTCCGGCGAAGAGCAGGGCCTCAGGTGGTGGTCCGACGAAGAGCAGGGCCTCAGGTGGTTGTCCGGCGAAGTGCAGGGCCTCAGGTGGTGGTCTGGCAGAGTGAAAGGCCTCAGGTGGTGGTTCGGCGAAGAGCAGGGCCTCAGGTGGTGGTTCGGCGAAGGTCCGGCGGAGCAACGGCGTCAAGGCGGTGGTCCGACGGTGGTCGAGGAGGAGCAAGGGGGCAAGAGCTCTCTCTTTTTCTCCTTAGGATTAGGTGTGTCTTTTCATGAGAAATGGGGTCTCTATTTACAGATTTTTGTGAGTGGCATGACCCGTAAATAGGTGGAAGATCAAGGGTAGTTAGGGAGTGGTCTGAATGGACGACCGATCTTGAATCCTTTGATCATAGACAGTTCGCTGGACATTTGAAGGTCTTAATGATGTCAGAATTTAGCGATCTTGGGCTCTTTGGATTCATCTCGTCGAGACGCTCGATTCGACTATAAGCATGTCACATTTGGAGACCGTTTGGTAATCCAAATTATGGTTTGAACTTTCCAGCAGCGCTTCAGACCCTTGATTTGGACCCATCTGAGCTCGGATTGGGTTGAATTTGGTGTCGTTGGGTTCGTATTTTCGAGACGCTCCGTTCGACTGTAAGTTTGCTGGAATCGGAGTTCGGATGGTCCCAAAATTAATTTCGGAAGCTTCCAACTTGTTTTTGTCTCGAGATTTGTGCCCGATTAAGATAATTTTTTGAGGATGTATCAAATATAGTTCAGAATGCTCTTTTCCTTGCTTTCTATAGAGCACCCTACCGTTTTTTTTAGAACCATTAAATCCTTCTAACAATTTAAATGATCGTCAAGTTCTGTACCAAAAGTCATAGCAGCAGAAATTTAAACAACAAAAAAAAAAAAATTTGAGATGCATAGAATGCCCGATTGCCCTACATTGGTTATTTCTTTTTCTGCTCAATGATTACTGGTAGCTTTCATTTCAAGTCCATTGTGGCTTTTATTATGGATATCATTACTTTGAGCACTAAAACAAATTAATGAATAAATACCTATGCTAGAAATAAAGGTTCAAATGAAGAAGTGACGAATGAAAGAACTGCAAGTCCATTGTGGCTTCTATTACCGTTATCTTGAATTTCAGCACTACGATACATCAAGTAATGAAAGCATGCCTATGCTGGAAACAAAGGTTCAAAAGAAGAAGAGATGAATGAAAGCTCTCATGCTTCTCATAAAAAATGTTGTCCACAACCTATAGCAGCTTTTCTAGGTCAATCGCAGGAATAAAAAAATGCAGAAGAAAATAGATCAGTTATTATTGGCAACCTTATTCAACGAAGCACTGAAAGTTCGTCCTTTCTTTGAACTACATTTCCTTAAATTGCTTCATTTCTAACTCCCTTAGGGCTATTTTGTTGGATTATAAAAAGGTCTAAAGTATTCTAAATACAAAGGTTTTAAAAATTTTAGTATTTGATTGGATGAAAAAGGAATGCAGAGTAAAATAAAAGTAGTGTAAACAAAGTTATTTCATTTTTGAGGTAAATCAAACTCGTCCAGTTTCGAGTGAGAATAGTTTACACCGCAAGCCAGCTCATTTGATCTCAATCGCCACCAGTGGCCACCAGCTACCACTGTTGGCCACCTCACCCTCCGCCGGCCACCGCTACCATCGTAGGCCTCCACCACCACCACCACCACCACCACCACCACCACCACCACCACAGCCGCCGGACTTCGTCGGCCATCATTATCACGTGGCCAACATTGTCGTTGCACCCGGCCATCACCATCGACCGTCGCCGCCACCCTTCGCCGTTGCTGCCAAATGCTGGCCACCACTGCTGCCACCTGCTAGTCGCCACCATATTAAAATTTTACTTTACCTTCATTTTACTTCAAAATAAACAAAAAAATTCATTTACTTGAATTTACTTTATATTCATCCAAACAACTCCAAAGTATTTCTTTTATTGCATTTTTTTTATACTACATTCATTTTACACTACTTTCTTTTTTGAGCCAACCAAACAACCCCTTGAATTAAAGATTTGAATAACTTATCATTCATTTAGATAATGTGAATAATTTGAAATGTATAAGATTATATAAGAGACTTTCTAAATACAAATGTAGGTGAAGAAAATCAATACAAAATATATAAATATATAAGTTAATAAAAGGCTAATTAATCATAATTATGCATCTTTTCATTTAGAGAGTCAAATGATGATACTGAATAAAGATAGGCGAGTGTACTTAAGTGGTTTGGTGAGAGCATCCACTAATTGATCCTCAAACAATACACAAACAAATAAATGACACTAATTTGGAGATATTCCCAACATAAATGATAATCAATAGGCACATTTTTCTTTAGTGATTGAATTATAAGATTCACACATGATGGGTGGTGAGCACATTATTACAATTGATTAGTAGAAACATAGGAAGGTGAATGCCAATATTGATAGTTGAAACATAGGAAGGTGAATGCCAATATTAATATAAAACTAACAAATCTAAAGAACTATGAGGACATTATAGTAGTATTTGGTCTCAATGGAAGAGTGGACTACATTGTTTAAGAATGTGTAGATGGTGTTGTTGTGGAGGATTGTCATAGGATGATGTGTGTGTATGTGTGTCTTTGGATGGGAAGCTATTGATGAGGGTGTTACAAAGGGGCATGTTGTCAATGGTAGCTACAAAGGGAATCTTTAAGAATTAATACGGAACATTTAATTAGGATATCACCAAGATTCTATTTCATCAATTGTGTCTGAAGATGGAAAAAGAGAATGAAGAAAATGTTAGACTTTCGAGTAAGAGAGTAATAATTTTGGATGTGATTGTGTTCAAGTATTGATAAATACTTTGAGTAAGAGAGTAACCAATAAAGACACTTAATTTGGAGTGAGATTTAAGATTGATTGTAAATTTTGGGCATAGCTATGGATAGTGAAGGTAACATAACACACAATATTTAGAATAGTTATGTGAGCTAAAAAGCTATTGATATGGGGAAGATAATTGATATTTGGGATTGAAGCAATATTTTATGAGACTACATGTAAAAATATGAGTCCAATAGAAGGTGGAATGGATGGTGGAGGTATGAATAAAAGACCATTTCTTATAATATCTAATGATGCCTTATGTTTTACCAATTATGTTCAAATGTTTGTTTTGGGTGAATGAGTTGAGAGATGCTAATGGTGCACATGAATTTAATAAAAGATTCATGCTCATCACAATTGTTAAAGTATAAGGTCAATTTTTTTAAAATAAGGTGATTTTGGATATATAAAATAAGAATTGTATTTAACAAGGTTAGGAAGATAAAACATTGGATATATAAAATAAAATTTATCACTTTTATTAAATTCAAATAGAGAACCAATGATAGTGGGATGATTAAAATATATTAATTTATAAAATAATAGGTTTCAAAAGTGAAATTGATGGATGCAAAATCTATAACATCTGTAAAATAAGGTGATTTTGGCCAAAAAAAAAAAAAAGTTTATAACAAGTATATGCGACTAGAGTAAAGGGAAGGGCCATTTAAATACACGAATTTTAGTTTTCTTCATAAAGAATATTATCGTTGTATGTAGATCGTTCACATAAAAAGAAACATGTAGGAAACTAATAAACACATGGCTTGAATAGCGAAGCCAATATGTGGAAATAAAATCCATTTTCATAAAAAGTACATAATGAACACTAATTTCAACATGTTAGTATTAAAAGTTGGAACTAATATAGGAAACGGGCAGAACAACTCATTTCCAATCATAATTTCAACAAGTCCATCATCCTAAGTGCACTTGTGAGATTTCTTAAGTTGATGGTGTTAGACCCCATGATCCTGATAAGATTTATGTTGAAATTTGAGAGCCCGATCTATTTTTTTTTATTATAATAAATATTATTGAATTAATTATTTATTATTTCCTGCTTTATAGTATTAAGTATTTTTTTGTGTGCTGCTAACATTTCAGGTGCAACATACGCATAATGGGATCAAAGAAGCGAACTCAAGAAAGTGCAATGTTGAGTTTATTTAAAATTATATCAAGAGTATTTATTTTCTTTTTCTTTGTCCTTTATGTAATTAGTTGTATGCTAGCTTGATAACTAGGAATGCACTGTAAAGGGGTATGAAAATTGAGTATTTGCTCTATTAAATCGCATTGTATGATCCCAATCATACTATATGATCTATTAATCCAAAAAATAATTAAATTATTTAATTAATTAAGTAAATAAATTAACAACATAACTAATAGTATTGTACAACATGCAATCATATTGGACAATAAGTTATCTTGACAGAACCCTTCCTTTGAATTTATGTTACAAAAATTAGGCAAATTTAAATTATGAAATTTGGACTATTTATACTATATAAAAGATTTTATACTGTACGATTATTAATAAATGTTGCCTAATTTTGTCTATAGTTCAAGGAATCGAATTGGAATCAAATTTTAATTAAATATCGTATTGTACGATATAAAAGTATAATCTGATTTAACAAAACCTTCATTGGGTGAACCCTAGTTTATCCTGGATGATCTCAAATTCAATATAATTGATCATATTATATGCCTAAATATCATACAAGACAATCTAAAATGAATGTTGAACTAATTGGACAGTATGAACATTGTATTATATTATACAATCAGAACCGTCAAATTGAAAATTAGGTTTTTTTTTTAAATAGCCCACTTTAATTATTTCACATAAGACCTGAGGGGTTATATTGAGTAGCTAGAGAAATATTTCCTGTGTGAGAGAGCCTTAAAGAGGCGGAAGTCTCTCCTTGCTTGTGAGAAAGTCCAAACAATTTATGAGGGAGAGAGAGAAGGTGAGGTTGAGAGATTTGTTTCCTTGAGGCAGTCACACGATTGTCCCTATTGGCCTACACCTTGGGTCCTCTGGGTTATGATTGGGGAGCTCTTAGAGAGGAGCTCTAGTGATGAAATATTTGGGCAAAAGACTTTACTAGCCAAGGAGGCTTGAAGAGTGGCTTCTCCACCATTGCGAGGAGCTGAAGAAGGGTGTTGCATCTCCGCCATTGTGAGAAGAAAAAGGAGGGATTGGCATATCCATCATTATAATGATCAAAAGGAGGGAACACCATCTCTGTCATTGAAAGGGGCAAAAAGAGAGGTTGGCATCTCCGACATGCTGGTAGGAAGAAGGAGGAAGACAATGTGGAGGTACAAAGTTTGGAAATGTCATTCTCCTCTTAGTAAAGGAGAAGGGCTTCTATGCCTGGTAGAGTTCTAATGGAGCACTTTTTAGTGGAATACCCAAAGAGGAGGATATTTGAGGAATAGAATAGGTTGAATTCCAACAAACCACTATAAAACTTGATTTGCGATTTTTTTTTTGATATACTTTCTTATAATTTGAGCTCCTACATAATGTTTCAAAAATTAAAAAAAAAGTCTAAAGTTAATATATATATATATATAATGTTTTGAATATTTTTTCTTTGCTTCCACACTATATTTTTTTGAAGAAAAACAATCTTAAAATACCAATTCACTCCCTCTTGGTGTGTCGTAGCACTTTCAAGTGGTACTAGAGAGGGGTTCTCACTTTTGTTGGTTAAAACACGTAAGTAGATCCACATGCCACATTTTTGCAGAAAAAATACTTTGAAAGGGTATTATATTACTCGATCGCCAGTATTTGATAACATTACATTTTGATTTCTAAAAAAATTAGAATTTCCACTTTTCTACAATCTTTTGAATTTTCTATGTGGTGTATTTTTCAAACTGAAGCCTGATAGAACGGTAAATGGTGCTAAAGTTAAAATACTATTTATTAAATGGACTTTAGAATATGGTGATCCTTCCAACTGAATACAAAATATCCTAACTATTTCTTTTGGGCATTATAATCAGAAAATTTTGTGCTTGTGTCTACTTGTACTAGTGGTAAAGAGATTTGGGATAAGTGATTTTTACACTAGGTTTATTAAAATCACCTATGAAGGCACAACTTATTTTTACACTAGGTTTATTAAAATCATTACATCCATACATGCTTTAGGTTGAGATATTTCAAATACTTCAGTAAATAAAATATTACGTTACTTATCTAAATCTTAGGATGCCGATATTACTATAATTTTTAAATCTTATGATCTTAATTCCTACTTTATTGACAATTTATTTGGATCTTTGATTGCGTTTGAGAAAAAATGTCAATAAAAGAAATGCATATATATAGGTGACAGAAAAAGTAGAAGACAATCACACTGAAAGTTGATGACATAGAAAGAAGTAATTCTAAAATTGATGGAAATAAGTATATTATACTAATGAAAAGACAATTCAAATGATTTTTGAAGAGAGAGAAAAACATCACAGCAATAAGTTTTGAGATAAAAATGCTAAATTTAATAAATTTTCTACTGGCATAGTTTGTTATGAGTACAAAATTCCATGGCAAATTAGATTTGATTGTCCAAACCAAAAATCCAAACCAATGAATGAAAAGAGTGAAGAAAAGGCACAGCGATAAAGGATAAAAGGCTTTTAAGGTAAATTTAGACTCAAACTCATAAAATATAGAGGCTAAATAACATGTAAAAAATTTATGTCTCATGGCAAGGAATAACACTGGTGATTCTGATAGTAATTAAGTATGTAATCTTACATATAATGAATTGCTTTTTTTTAGAATAGTTGCATATTAGTTGTAGAAAGCATAAAAAGAAACTTTCATGCCTTAAAAAGGAATACTCTTGATTGCTAAATAATCATAATATTATCATTAACAACTTTATAAATTTAAAAGATGATCATGTTGCATTGGATGAGGAGCATGAGACTTTAAAGTGCATATTGATATAGAAGATGCATTTAAGAGGCTAGAGAGAGATGCATTACATTTACAGAAAGATGAACATGCATGCAAATAGAAGTATGTATAAGAGTTTTAATGAAATCAATAGGAAAGAATTCACAAAACATAGAGAAACTATTATAGGGCCTTCACATATTGGTAAGTCACACACTAGAACATAACATAGAGCACCCTCCTATATAAATTGAAATAATTCTTCATATAGATTAATGTATCTAGTTTTGGGTGTTAAGTGCTTTATTTATGGAAAGATAGGGCATATTGCACACATAGTCCACCATATATCACATTTAGTTTGGAGGCCCAAGGCATTATTTGCATTGCATAGCATAAATTTAGTATAAAATAAGGTGAGACCCAAACTCACTTAGGTTTCCAAAATTAAACTTTGAATAATTTTATAAGTGTGCTCTCACATGGGGTCCAATGAGAGCATGTGATACTTGGACAACAGTTGTTCTTGATATATGATTGGAGATATGAGAAAGTTCATCACGTTGAAAGCTTGGAGCGGAGGAAAGGTAACTCTTAGAGACAACACTACTAGAAAGGTTGTGGGATTAGGTATAATAGGTAAAACTAATGATTTTTTAATTAAATAAGTTTTGCTTGTTGAAAGTTTAAAGTAAAATTTATTAACTATAAGTTAGTTTTTTAATAAAGGTTTTGACATAAAATTTCATTCTACAAAAGATTTTTAAAGTTGATTGGAAAAATAGTGTTAGAAGTTTAAGAATTAATAATATTTATAAGTTTGGTTTGAACTACATTGATAAATCTAGTGATGTTTGTCACTTGAAATCCATTGTAGATGAATCATGGTTGTGGCATATGAGTCTATGCTATGCAAGCATGTGGAATCTTTGGAAGATTGCCCTATTAGAATTAGTTAGAGTCATTTCTAAGTTAAAATTCCTAAAGGAACATCCTTGTGTTGCATGTCAGCTAGGTAAGCAAGTTAAGTATTAATTTTAGTCTATTAAGGATGTAGTTACCACAAGGCGATTATAAGTTCTTAATATGGATTTGTTTGGACCTATTAGTATATTGAGTCTAGGAGAAAAATCATTTGAATTTGTGAATGTTGATCGTTATTCAAGGTTCACTTTAGTTAAGTTTCTAAAAAGTAAGAGTGACTTATTTAAGGATCTTAAAACATTTTTAGTTGCGATTAAGCCTATTTATTTAATTTTAACAATCCATAGTGACCATAAATGAGAGTTTAATAATGAAAAATTTGAAACCTTTTGTCAAGAATCTAATATTAAACATAAATTTTTAACCTATATATTCCCACAATAAAATGATGTAGCTGAAAAGAAAAATAAGACACTAGCAAAGGCTAATAGGGTAATGCTTAGTGAGTATAATCTATCCATGTACTTTTGGGAAGAGGTAGTAAATAGTGCTTGCTATGTTCTAAATAGAGTAAATGTAAAGTCTAAGTTGAATACGACACCATATGTGTTGCTCAAGGATAAAACACCAAATCTATCTCATCTACATATGTTTGGGTGTAAATTCTTTTTGTTAAATAATGGAAAATCATATCTAAGACAATTTGATGCAAAGGTAGATGGAGTATTTCCATGATAGTCCTTTCAGGTAAGGAATATAGGATATTTAGTAAGAGAGCCTTAGTTATTGAGGAATCCACCCTTATTACCTTTAGTAAATTTGATTGGCTTTCCTAAACTAGAAAAGTTGAACATGAAGAAGAATAATCACAAATAGAATTGATAATATTAGATTAGAAGATAGAGAAGAATTTTAAGATCCTTTGCCTATAAAGTGGAGATATGCATATAATCATCCTACAGACTTGTAATAGGAGACCCATCTATAGGAGTTAGAATTAGGCATGGACTTAACAAAGAAGTTAGCCATACAACTATTAAGTATAAATTATGTACTATTTATTTTACTTAAGTTTCAGAGAAAAAATATTATTTTAGTTATGTTTCTATAGAATTATTTAGAAATGGCAAAACAAATTATAAGTGTTAAGAAGCATCGTAATGCTAGCTTATATCATGCCACAAGGATGAGATCTACTATGCCGAGGCACCCATTTCAAACATTGTAGCACGATCTTCTTTGTTTGTAAGTGCCATAGTTGTACAATAGTTAGTGTCGTAGTGTTACACAACAATACTACACCCAAAATTAAGCACTACAACACCAAGAGCCTCGAGAAAATGAGCGCTAGGGTGCCAAGCTTTGTAGTGCCTCAACACCAAAATCACATTCGAGTGTCATAGTGAATCTTTTGGAGCGCTAGGGTGAAGTAGTTACTAATGCGAGGAGTCTTACTGACTCAGCAAAAAGGTGCGATGTTTGAATAAGTAACTATGCCTTATCAACCAGTGTTGTAGTGGAGCAAACTTTACAGCGCTGAGGTGCTAGTTCATTTTTAACTACTGTGGTGCCACCTTATCGAATGCCACGATGCGTGCACTCAACTTTGTACTTACTATAAATAGTTTTTCAATTATGTTGCTTAAAGAGTTTTGTCACTTTAGTGAATTCTTATAATTTTTAGTGTATTTTTTTAGTCCCCCCCCCCCTTAGAGTAAATTCTAAGGGAGGCTAGAGAAGTGCAAGATACTTTTCTTGTGAAAATTGTAGTGTATTTGTGTAGGCGTCTTTGTAGTTCGTGGATGAAGAAGTGTGGAGAAGTTCATTTTATCCATCTTGGTGATAATTTTCTTATTACTTCTCTTGTATCTTTACTTCCAATAATTGAATTGAAAATGAGTTTGCTTATTATATTTTCATGTTTGGTTGATTCTCAAGTTTGGGGCTGATGATGTAAAAAGCTTAGTAAGTACTAATATTGACTCTTGTTCCTTGAACAAAAAATTGATATCTTTAACATCTCACAATCTTCATTTAGTACATATAATGGCCATGTGTGAAGTTAAAATTTAGTGCAATGTATAGTCTTAAAAGATAAATATTGAAACAATTAGGAATATTGAAATGGAATATTAACATGCTTGTAAATAAGATGTTTGAATATTTCTATGGAGATAACAAAACTGTAGGAAGGCCTTAAACCTTTCTTCACCCCTTAAGCTCAATAGAGATTTAGGGATGCATATGCTCTGAACCACATCTATAAATAAGAGTTTCATTAGGAAAAATATATTATTTACATTCATTAGTCTAAAATATTTATTTTTATAACTATCAAAAATCATTTTGCAAGTCTATTTTCCTTTTGTGATAAAAACTCTAAACATTATATTCATTTTTAGTAGGATAAGTGGTATATTTAAAGTAAGCAATAGTGGTTGAGCTATAATTTAATAGAACACTTCTTCATATGTTCAATACTTTATTCTTTCACTTTATTACTTGATTTGACATATATACTTGAAAGTTTGATGTATGTTATGCCTAAGTGAACTATCCATAGGCACACCAATAGGAGGTGAATTGGTGAATTTAAAAAAACTAATTGCTTACGTCAAAATATAGTATATATATATTAAGATTTGTTTTAGTAATTAAAAAAGTAAGCAACAACTATCACTTGATGCAGAAGCAATTAATTTTATCAAAAGTTATAATAATGATGATGATATTTTAGTCAACACAACGAAGTATTAATCACCGATTTTCAACAAGTAATTATCACAGAAATAAAATACAAAAAAAGTAAAGTGAGAAAAAAAAAAGAAATTAGAATCAGCACATTAGAATTTTATAGTGGTTCGATCAAAACATAACATACGTCCACTCTCCAGAGTCCTCCTCTCTGAGTATTGCATTAAACCTATAGTGTCACTCCTTTAACCCCCATAGCTAGGCAGAGAAGCCATTATAATCTTTTCACCAACCTAGTGTAGCAGAGAACCTTGACCTCCTTTCACACCCTCCTAGGGATGCCAAAGAACCTCGACCTCTTTTCTCAACCTCCTGGTGATTGCAGAGAACCTGGAACTCCATTTTCACCCTCTTGGTGAAGGTAGAGAACCTCAACAGTCTTTGAGTTGAAGAATTTATTTTCAGAGCCAGCCAAGAAACCTAGACAAACACTTGGAGGAAATAAGGCAAGACACTTGCTCAGAGCAATCGTGTGAACCCCTCACACTACTTCTCCCTCGCACATAAGCTCTTCTTTTCTTCATCCCAAAGCTCTCCAAGATTTCTTTTCCAAGATCTCTCTATTGAACACTTAGTAGCTAAACAATTGAAACATGTATAATTAGAGAGCTTAAATACAAGGCCTCACAAAAGCCCTAAAATTTAATTCTATCGACATTGATCGTACAATACAATTAGTTCAAATAACCTTATTAGTATTGTATGAAGAATAAGGTGCTGTATAATCAGTTCAACAAATTGAGCTGATTATCCAGTATGATTTGAGCATTATCCAATATGATTAGTTTAAATGACTTGGATTATCATCTCGTATAATTAGCGATGATTAAATATCATCCCATATAAAGATTGGGTCATATAGTATGATTGGTTCCAATCATTCTATACGATTTGACTGGATCAATTTTTCTAAAATTATTCCCTAATTATAGGATTAATTTAGGCAAGATTTAATTATATCATACAGTATGATACCTATCATACGGTATGATTTGTATAAAATTTAAATTTCAAAATATTGCGTAAATTGTGATTGGCGGCTAAGACCTTGATTTTAATTGATCATCCTAAATGATCTAGATCACACAGTATGATTAGTTCAAATGGCTTTAATTATCATAATTAGTCATTTTAATGATTTTATGAATAGCTGTTCATATAATATGATATGGATTATACAGTAAGATTAATTTAAAAAAATTACACTTTTAATTTTCTCTCTATCTCACACGCCAGAGTGTGTGTAAGCACAATTACTAAGATTAGTATCCACCAATTATATAACTTGACTAAAGAAATGTAGAAATATATAAAAATAAAAAATACAGAATCTTCAAGACACTTTAAGCCTAATCTACCCAGTTTTGAGCTGATCAATTAGCACAGTGTATGGTAGACCTGAAATGTTAGAGCATAAGAAATAAATATGCAATAATAATAGTAACAGGATATAGCATAATAGAGAATACAATAATGTTTGTTATTATCAACATCATAAAACCTGGGTCTCGATTTGCAATAATCTCCCCCTTTTTGATGATGATAAACATTATTGGTAATGATTTCAAATTTATTTTTGCTATGTCCTAAGCTCCCCCTTATTAGTTGAATTTTTTGAAAATGGGGAGAGTTTTTTTTTTTAATTTTTTTTTTAATTTTCTAATTTTAAAATGAGGAATAAAAAGAACACAAAAAATGAGCAAGAAATTAAAAGAATAAAAAACATGAGCAAAAAAATTAATGCAAAATAATGGACTAATCATAACAAAATAATAAATACAAACTACCAACAACAGGTTACTCCCCCTTTTGACATCATCAAAAAGGAGGAATAACCACACATAACACCAAAAATAAAATAGACATCACAAAGAAAAAGGAAAAATAATATAGAAAAAAAAGCAAGATATACTAAAAATAAGAAGGTCCCTGATTAGGTGGACATGGGGGTGGTGATGGTTGGATGTATCAATAAATAGAAGTGAATTGCTATCCAAACCAAGCCATATCATTTTTGTGTTGCTGGTGCTACTCTACTACGTATGTATCGAAGCGAGTCTCCCACTGATCAAATCTCTACAGTAGTTTATCATATTGAGAGGTCTGGTGAATAGGTGATGGTGCTGGAGCTAGTGTTGGTGTTATACCTCCCTCTGATTCCTTAGGCTCGGGGTCAACATAGTGAACATTTTGATGACATCCACTATGAAGGATGTAGAAGGAGCTATTTGAGTAAAAAATTAGAAGATGGTCTGGTGGTGCGTGGAATTAAAAATTATACTTATATTCTAAAATAAAAGAATTGATGTGACCTAATGCAGGTAAGATGCTCAAGGTATCGAATAATTAAATCAGCCGCATTGAAATCAATTTTATCAATTATAAAATAGGTGGTGAGGGATAAAAGAGGTGTGATGTTTATCCAATCCCCAGCTGTTGGAATGATTGAGTTTCAAAGAATATGTTATATAATTTTTATGTCTTGAACTAATGTATCAACGTGAGGAATGTGGTAGTTGATTGATAACTCCCTAGGGTGGTGTTGGCATAGGCCCATTCATATTTAGGGAGAAAGCTAAAGAGTGAACCTTTTTTCTAATGGTACAAAGGTGTAGGAATTGGTTAAAGTATTGGTAAGTGATTTCAACAGGCCTTCTACTGTAGGATTGGAGGACAGTGCCCTCACTATTAATTCGAAGGCTTGTAAAGAATTTAAAAAGGAGTTCAGGGTTGAAAGGGCAGACAACATGAGAATGAATTGAAAGGTGGTGCTGTTAAGAATCTAGATTCAAGGATTATAATTTTGATGATAGCAAATATTTCTATTTCTGTTTGAGTGCCGAACCTTTCAGGTTCATAAGATCAATTACAATTCAAGCCAGCTCAAGATCGAGTCAGTCTGTTTGTGTTTTAGGTTTAATGTATTTTTTCATCTTTCTTGAGTCAAGTATAATATAATAGATCCCCAAGTTAAGTAACCTTGCACACACACACTCAGGGGGAGAGTTTTAGTGAGTTAGAGTTTGTGTTCTAATTTTGTTCAAATCGTCCAGGACGACATTCACATCATGCTGGATGATCCATTGAAAACAAAAACCCTAATTAGGGCAACCGTGTTAAGTCAGTCTGATTAAACAGATCATTCTGGATGATACACCCATCATATAGAATGATATGCTCAAATTAGAAATTCTTAGCTGCCAGACTAAGTTAGGTAAGTTTTATTTATAGAATTTTAATCTAATCGGCCCAGATGATACGTGTATCATCTTGGACGATCCATTATAATCATACCTAAATTAGTCAAGTGAGTAAGAAAAATAATTAAGGTTTGATTGATTCGATCATATCATCCTAGATGATCGCAATATCATCCTGGATGATTAATTAGAAATTTTGATCGTCCAGTGCTTTTCACCTGGACAACCCGAACAGTGTGCCGAATGATATTCCCATTTTTGAACAAATTGTATGGGATGATATCATTATCATCCTGGATAATCAAGTCATTTTAAAATCATCCTGTATGGTTGACCTATATGACCTGAACAGTGTGTCGGATGATTTTAGGCAAATTTGAACTAATCAGACAGGATGATATATGTATCATCCTAGACGATCAAGTCATTTTCCCTTGATCGTCTAGGCTTTTCTATTGGACATCTTGAACTATCTTCTGGATAATATTCTTAATTTGAACTATTTGTCCAGGATGATCTCAGAATCGTCCCTGACGATTTGAACAAATTTTGTCTTCTAATCGTCCAGAGGGACCAGATCATCTAGGTCAAAAGGAACTGATTTACACTAATCATACAAGATGATCTAAGGATTATCTTGGATGATCTTTGATAGCTAGTTAAAATTTACGATAAATTTTGATCCCTCCTATTTAAGATCTCTTTTATTCTACTGTTGAGATCTTTTGCCACTGTCCTCACCTGAGAGAGTCTTAAGAGAGAGATAGAGAGAGAGAGAGAGAGAGAGAGAGAGAGAGGGAGAGCTTGGGAGAGATAGAGAGAATCTTGCAAGGTGGAGTTTGTGAGATGTTCATAAAGGTTACTCCAAGCAAGGATTCGAGTCATCGTCTCTAGTTATTGTCCCTCGTCCCTTGGTGCTCTGAAGGCAGAATGTCTGCAAGAAGATCGAGGTTCTCTGCCTGCTTCAGGAGGAAGCAAAATGAGGTAAGATTCTCTGCCTGCTTCAAGAGGAAGTAAAAGGAGTCCGGGTTCTTTGCCTCACCGGGTTGGTGAAAGGAGCTTTGTAAAGGCTTGTCCGCCTTGCTGTGGGAGCAGGAGGAGAGTCACTTTGTTTCAATGCAATACCTGGAGGGGAGGCTCTGGGGAGTGGATGTAGGTCAAATTGACTGAACCACTATAAAATTTAGCGTGATCTTTCTGATTATTTTCTGCACTTTACTTCTGTGTTGATGATCATGTGATTATAGTCATTATTTTTATTTTGTTAAACATCTGCACATCATCGTGAAATTGTAATTGTTTTAGAATATTCAAAAAGATTTTCAAAATTATTTTTGCTCACAAATTTTTAAAACTATCAGTTCATCCCCCCTCCTTGTTAGCCTCAGGCTAGTTTATCAGGGCTTAACATCTCTAACAAACTTTTAAGTTGTATCAGAGCAAGATTCATAAAATCATATTTTAAAAGCATTTTGAATTTTATCCATGGCTAAATTTGATAATAAAAACACTACTGAAGGGTATTCCATTATTATACCACCCTTGTTTGATAGCATTCCTTTTAATTTTTAGAAAACTCACATGTCTATCTTTTTATAATCGATTGATTATCGCATATGGATGCTTGTTAAAGATAGTTATGTTGCACTGTTTAGACTTGTTAATGGTGTTAAAACTAAACTTTCTTTTATCGAATGGAATCATGATAATTATGACTTAGCACAACTAAATGCAAAATGCTTGAACTTTATTTTCTGTGGTTTAAAATCTGGGGATTACATGCGTGTCTCTACTTGTATGACTGGTAAAAAAATCGAGGATAGATTATGCATTACTTATAAAGGCATATCAGAAGTTAAGCAATCTAGATTGAACATCTTATTTCATGACTATGAACTCTTTCGCATGAAATCTAGTGAGTCTATATCTAAAATGTATACTAGGTTTATAGAGATTATCACCTCCTTGTATGCCTTAGGAAGAGATCTCACCAACTATGAAAAAATTAACAAAATCTTGAGATGTTTGTCCTCTTCCTATGATGCCTAGATAACTGCTATCATTGAATCCAAGGATTTGAATAATTATTCTATTAATAACTTACTTGGATCACTAATTGCTTACGAGGAAGGAGTGATCCAAAGGAAGCTTGATGCAGGTGAGAAGAAGAAAGAGAAAACTATGGCACTAAAGGTCAACAATATGGAGACTGATTCTTTCAGGTCTGAAGGTGATAATGTTGCCTTAATCACTCGGTAATTCAAAAGCTTTTTAAGGAAGAAACACAAGAACTATCAGAAATAGAACAAATGTAAGAATAATAAAAATTCTAAAGTTTCTTCTGATACAACTTGTTTTGAATGTAGGAAGCAAAGGTATATAAAAGCTAATTATCCTACACTTAAGGCTTACCCAAGAAAGGAGAAGGGTGAAGAGAAACTCAAGTTCAGGAAGGATAAGAAAAGGATTCAAAAGGCTTTCTGGGCGTATTCTACATCTGACTCCTCTAAGACTGAAGCTAAAGAGGAGACTACAAACTTGTATTTGATGGCGGATGAACATCATGGTCAGTTTGACCAAGAAGAGGTATGTGAACTGACCTACAACCAATTACTTGAAGTTTTTGAAAAAATTCATTCATCATATAGAAAACTTAAGAAAATGCATGCTAGCCTAAACTCGGAACTCCTAAATCTGTAAAAAGAGCATGAAGTTTTACTTAAAGATTATTCCACACTTGATAGTAATCACATGCCATTACTTGATGAATTTGATGAATTAAATAAAAGGCATTCTAAATTAATTGTTGAGCAAGATTCCTTAAAAATATCACATGCTGATTTAGAAAAAGCATTTTAAGAACTAGACAATATGGCATTATATTTAGATAATAGTGAGCATGCATTGAAATTTGAATGTAAGTCTTAAAAAAGAAAATGAATTTTTAAGTATAAAAATTACTGCATTTGAGAATAATGAAACACCACTTACATCTGCACAATTTTATAAACCTTTATCACTTGAAGAATCTCATTTAAAATCATCAAAACATGCATCATGCAAACCTAGGAAGAGGCACTATCACCCCTGTAGATTAGTTAATCCTTTTCCTGGCATTAGATATTTCTCATGTAGCATGTTAGGACATATCTCCCACACCTGCACTATTCACCGTAGTACATATTGGGTGTGGAGGCCAAAATTACATGATTCACAATATAACACACATACATTGCATTCTTCTTTCCATAAGAAGGAACCCAAACTTGTTTGGGTTCCTAAATCTGATGTTTAACGATTTTATAGGGGATGCAAATTAATTCATTTCGCTGGAGGCTAGGGTTGGAGGCAAGGTCACTCTTGGAGACAACACCACAAGTAAAGTGGTGGGCACAAGTATAAATGAAAAGTCCAAGAACCTTTTAATTAATAATGTTTTGCTTATAGATGGACTGAAACACAACTTGCTTAGTATCAGTCAACTCTGTGACAAAGGGTTCAGCATCAAGTTCCTGGCAAACACTTGTATTATTAGCTTAAATAATAACACTATTTTGCAGGGTAAGAGGATCAATAACATCTATGTGCTTGATTTAAATAACATTAAATATACTGCTTCATTTTTCTTAAAAATAGCTGCTGATGAATCTTAGCTATGGCATAGGAGGTTATGTCATGCCAGTATAAAAACCCTTAGAAGAGTCACCCAAAAGGACTTAGTTAAAGGTGTCCCCAAGCTTAAGTTCACTAAGGACCACCTGTGTGATGCTTGTTAACTAGGAAAGTAAGTCCAATCCTCTTTCCACTACATTAAGGACATCGGTACCTCTAGACCTTTATAAGTCCTTCACATGAATCTCTTTGGACCCATTAGCACTGCCAACTTGGGGGGAAAAATCTATGGATTTGTTATTATTGAAGATTACTCTAGGTTCATTTGGATTAGATTTCTATCACACAAAGCTGAGTCATTTGATGAAGTTAAATCTTTCTCCACTTGGATTCAGGAGAAGTTAGGTTATGAGATCTTAACCATTCACAATGATCATGGTGGAGAGATTGAAAATGTGAGATTTAAAATATTTTGTGAAGAGCAAGAGATTAGCCACAACTTTTCAGCTCCTAGGACCCCTCAGTAGAATGGGATAGCTGAACGGAAGAATAGGACCTTAGTAGAAGCCACTAGAGCCATGCTTGCTGAGTATTCAGTTCCAAAATAATTCTGGGCAGAAGCGATGAACATAACCTATTTTGTGTTGAATAAGGTGAATATTAGATCCAAACTGAATAAGATACCCTATAAGATCATTAAGGGTAGAACTCCAAACCTGTCCCACCTCCATGTCTTTGGCTGTAAGGTTTTCATTCATAATAATAGGAAATCATCCTTAGAAAAATTTAACCCAAAATTTGATGAAGGAGTGTTCTTAGGATATTCAAGTGTTGGGAAATCGTTTATAGTGTTTAACAAGAGGATATTGGTGGTGGAGGAGACTACTCATGTAGTGTTTGATGAATATGATCCTAAGGAGTTTAGAGCTGAAGAAGAAAAGGAAATATGAGAGGTTACCCAAGGAGTAGAAAATACAAATCTGGAGGAAAGGGTAAAACCTCAAAACACTTTGCCTAGAGATTGGAGATATTTTTCAAGTCATCCTAAAGAACTGATCTTAGGAGACCCTTCTGAAGGTGTTAGAATTAGACATGGACTTAGGAAGGAACTAAACCATTCTACCTTTATCTCAATGACTGAACAAGCCAACATCAATCAAGACTTTTTTGATGAATTTTAGATCTTAGCTATGTAAGAAAAACTTAACCAATTTGTGAGGAATAATGTTTGGGAGTTAGTGGAAAGAACTAAGAATCAAAGTGTTGTGGGAACCAAATGTGTCTTTAAGAATAAAATGAATGATTCTGGTATGGTGGTTAAGAATAAGGCAAGATTGGTGGCTAAGTGGTATAACCAATAGAAGGGATTAATTTTGAGGAGACCTTTGCCCCTATAACTAGAATGGAAACCATTAGGGAGCTACTAGCCTTTGCCTATTACAAGGGATTTAAGGTTTTTCAAATGGATGTCAAGAGTGCCTTTTTAAATGGGGTAATAAAGGAAGATGTTTTTGTAGAACAACCCCCAGGTTTTGAGAGTTCCCAATATCTGAATCATATTTACAATTTAAAAAAGGCCTTATATGGATTGAAACATGCACCTAAAGCTTGGTATGAGAGGCTTAGCACATTCCTACAAGAAAGAGAGTTTGTTAAGGGGAGCATAGACACCACCCTTTTTCTGAAGAAAGTAGGAGATGATTTACTCATTATCTAGATCTACATTGATGATATACTTTTTTAATCTTCTGATAAAAACATATGTGATGATTTTTTTAAGAAAATAAGTAAAAATTTTGAGATGAGTATGATGGAAGAATTATCCAACTTTTTGGAGTTTAGCATAAGGCAAATGGATGATGGGATATTTCTTAATCAATCAAAATATACTAAGGACATCTTGCAGAAATATGAAATGGACAAAGCCAAGCCAAGCAACACTCTCATGAGTTCCACTGTTTAGTTAGATAAGGATTCAAATAAAAAACCTATTGATTAGAAAAAGTATAGAGAAATAATTGGATCGCTGCTTTACCTGACTACTAGCCGACCTGATATTATGTTTAGTGTTTATATTTGTGCTAGATTTCAAGCTGATCCTAAAGATTCCTACCTGACTGCAGTTAAGAGAATCTTTAGATATCTCTTAGGGACCCAAAACTTAGGAATATGGTATCCTAGGAATAACACATTTTTGAGATTATTGGATATTCTGATTCTAATTTTATAGGATGTAGGGTGGATAGAAAGAGCACTTCTAGAACCTACCAATTCATATGATAGTCTTTAGTCTCTTGGTCCAGTAGAAAATAAAACTCTTTTGCACTTTCCACTACTGAAGCTGAGTACATTTTCTTAGAAAGTTATATGGCCCAAGTCCTTTAGTTGAAGCAACAAATTCTTGATTTAGGATTAGCTGTTTGCACAATCTCAGTTCTCTGTAATAACACTAGTGCAATCTGCATCTCTAAGAATCCTATCTAACATTCAGGGACCAAACACATTGACATAAGGCATCACGTCATTAGGGACCATGCTACAAAAGGGGACATTGAGTTACATCATATAGCAAGTGAAAACCAACTGGCTGACATCTTTACTAAAACACTGGCCTTTGATACGTTCAGCATTTTAAGGACCAGATTGGGTGTGATTGACATAAATGTATGAATCTGATGATTGTTGATTTCTAAATTTTCTGTTTTTCATTTTTCTTTTAGGTTTTTATTGATTTGATTGTCTGTTTCTTTTTAGATCTTTTATTTTCCTGCAGATTTTCATTTATTTGATTTACTTATCGGATTTAGTTATTTCTATTTCATGAGCTTTCCTCTTGGATTTCGATTTACTATTTATTTTCTTTAGAATCAGATCACTGTTCACTATTGCTGATAAACTGAATTTCTGACTGAGAGTTTTGCCTTATTTTTTTTGCGTGCTTGTATGCAGTTATTGACTCCTCTGAAACCGTTAAAGGGAAGAAGCATTGATGATTGTTTCTCTTCCTCTAACTTCTTCAATGGTGTATTATTCCTTTTGTATAAAAATCTTTTTCAAAATTTAAAAGTTGGACTTTAAAATAGCGATCTATTTTATCTTCCTACAGGAATCTATCTCATATGATTATTGTTCTAAATTGTTGAATGACTTTTATATTTTCTTAATCGAGTGATTGCATTTATCATATGAGAATAGTTCTATTTTATGGTTTACTTTTCCTCTAAGAGAGTGAATTTTTTTATTCTCTTATATTTGGAAGATAATCTCACAACTAAGAGTTTTTTAGAGGTTTTAAAAGAAAGGAGGCTTGCAAAAGATGCGCAAAGTGCGCCAATCAACTGAAAATAAAAGAGGCAAAAATTGAGCCCAACTGAAAAGATGCGCAATATTTGCCAATAAAATTTAAAAGATACACAAAGTGTATCAAAATTAAAAGATGTACAAAGTATGCCAAATAATTGTAAAAGAGGCACAAAATGAGCCCACAGAGAAATAAGCTTCCTCCTCTTTTAAATATTTAAAAAATCTTAGAAGAATTCATGTATCCTTAATATATTCGAATACTTGAGATTAAAAATTATGATTGTCGGTTCTTTAATTTGCAATACTATTTTATCAGATATTTTTCTGGAATGAAGTTTGAAAGGATCACTTTTCTTATCTAATTTCTTTTCTTTTGAATTAGATTTTTGTTTGAAAGGAATTTAAACCTGTAAGGTGTCTGAGGTAGGAGTTATGAAAATTGATTTTCCAACTTTTCTGGATTTCAGTCCGTTGATTTCTTTTTATTGCCTTTTGAATTAAAAAATCAGGGAAAATTCTTACTTATAGGAGTAGATCGATTCTAAAAAAAAGGGTTTTTGGTGTTGTTTCTTTATTTTTATTCTTTCTTTTTATTTTTCTCTAATTTGATTTTTATTTTTTTGGGTCCCTTGATCATTCCTCTCCATCCTTCATATTTTTACTTTTTTATTCACATCATCCTGGACGATCCCCACATTATCCTGGACGATCTGATCAAATGGTTGATATACACCAATTATTATTGATCTTCCTCGACGATACACCTCATCATCCTGGATGATCCACCATCTTATCAGGATCCCCATTTTTACTAGATTGCTTGCCTTTTCTGTTTCTTTAGTGTTGGTTTTATACTATTTTTTATGTGTCTATGTGCTGTCTTCCCCTTTTTGAGATGTCAAAAGGGGAGTAGTTTGTGTTCTAGGTCATATCAATGTTCAAATATTCAGTGTTCTTGTACTATTTGCCTGACTAATAGAAATTTCACTCTTTATTTTTTATGGCTTTGTTGTTTATTTACTGAATTTGGAATTACTAACAAATATTTGCCATCATCAAAAAAGGGGAGATTGTTATGAAGATGGATTCAAGGATTACGATTTTGATGATAGTAAACATTTCTATTTCTATTTGAGTGCCTAACCTTTCAGGTTCATAAGATCAGTTTCAATTCAAGCCAGCTCAAGATCGAGTCAGTCTGTTTGTGTTTTAGGTTCAATATATTTTTTCATCTTTCTTGAGTCAAGTATAATGTAATGGATCCCCAAGCCAAGTAACCTTGCACATATATGCTCAGGGGGAGAGTTTTAGAGAGTTAGAGTTTCTATTCTAATTTTGTTCAAATTATCCTGGATGATATTCACATCATCCTGGATGATCTATTAAAAATAGAAATCTTAATTAGGGCAACCATGTTAAGTCGGTCTGATTAAGCAGATCATCCTAGATGGTACACCCATCATATAGGAAGATATGCTCAAATCAAAAATTCTCAGCCACCAGACTAAGTTAGGCAAGTTTTATTTTTAGAATTTTGGTCTAATCGTCCATGATGATACGTATATCGTCCTGGATGATCCATTACAATTATGTCTAAATTAATTAGGTGATTAAGAAAAGTAATTAAGGTTTGATTAATTTGATCATATCATCTTGGATGATTAATTAGAAATCTTGATCGTCCATTGTATTTCACCCGGACGACTCAAATTGTGTGCCGGATGATATTCCCATTTTTGAACTAATTATTCGAGATGATATCAATATCATTCTAGATGATCAATTCATTTTGAAATCATCTAGCATGGTTGACCTGTATGACCCGAATAATGTGCAAGATGATTTTGGGCAATTTTGAACTAATCGGATAGGATGATATATGTATCATCCTAGAAGATCAAGTCATTTTCCTTTGATCATCCAGGCTTTTGTCCTGGATGTCCTGAACTGTCTTCTAGATGATATTGCTGATTTAAACTAATCATTCAGGACGATCTTAGAATCATCCCGGATGATCTGAATAGATTTTGTCTTCTAATCGTCTGGAGAAACCAGATTGTCCAGGTCAAAAGAGGCTGATTTACACTAATTATATAGGATGATCTAAGGATCATCTTCGATGATCTTTGATGGTTAGTTGAAATTTAGGGAAATTTTTTAGCTCTCCTATTTAAGATCTCTTTTATTCTACTGTTGAGATCTTTTGCCACTGTCCTCACTTGAGAGAGTCTTATGAGAGAGAGGGAGAGCTTGGGAGAGAGAGAGAATCTTGTGAGGGGGATTTTATGAGGTGTTCACAAAGGTTACTCCAAGCAAGGATTCGAGTCATCATCTCCAGTCATCATCCCTCATCCCTTGATGCTCTGAAGGAAGGATTATCTGCAAGAAGATTGAGGTTTTCTGCCTGCTTCAAGAGGAAGCGAAATGAGGTAAGGTTCTCTGCCTGCTTTAAGAGGAAGCAAAAGGAGTCTGAGTTCTCTGCCTCATTGGGTTAGTGAAAAGGAGTTTTGTAAAGGCTTCTCCACCTTGCTGTAGGAGCAGAAGGAGAGTCACTTTATTTTAGTGCAATACCTAGAGCGTAGGCTCCAGGGAGTGGACATAGGTCAATTTGACCGAACAACTGTAAAATTTAGTGTGTTCTTTCTGATTATTTTCTACACTTTACTTCTGTGTTGATGATCGTGTGATTACAGTTATTATTTTTATTTTGTTAAACATCTTCTCATCATCACGAAATTATAATTATTTTAAAATATTTAAAAAGATTTTCAAAATTATTTTTGCTCATAAATTTTTAAAACTACCAATTCACCCCATTTTGGTTAGCCTTAGGCTGTTCATAAGGGTTTAATATCCCTAACAAACTTTTAGGTGTGAGCGAAGAAAGTGAGTACCTCGAAGTTTAAAACTTCATGATTTATGATTTTAGAGGGTGTAATCTCAACAGCCTTGTAATGATGGTAAGCTTCTTCATCAGTTGCTTCAATGAAGAGAGGATCCATGGGACATTGGGAGGAGCTTCCAACGAGAGGTCTTGATCACTTTCCACTAGCCATTGCAAAGAGTAGAAAGTGGTAAGGAAGGAAGAAGGTTTAAAAGGAGTGGAGCCAAGAAAAACCTTATTTTCCCTCCCTTTAAATAGGAATCGATCATATAGTATAGTACAATATAGTATTGTACAATGCGATCGAGTGTATTTAAGTCGTCTAGTTTGATAAGTCAAAAAAGGTTGTCTTATCATACAGTACGATCAAAATCATACTGGATGATCAATGTGAAGACGATCATCACAAGCAGTCAGCTGGATGAACATTATCTAATCAGATCATATAGTACGAATAAGTGTTTATACATTATGATATAATATTTAATATCATACCAACCAAATTCAATTTGTCTAATGCCTAGTGCCATATGTATCATACAGTATGAATTAGGTGTTCGTATAGTACGATCGCTATTAATTGATTAATTAGAGCTGTTGGATGTGTTGTGAGCAGTGATGTGATACTTTGTGAATATCATACATTATGATGTGGGATCGTACAACATGACATGGGAAATTTTTTGGTGTTTTAGTGGTGATCAGTAAAACTTTATAAAAAGATAAGAAAAATGAAAAAATTAGTACATAAGCCAGATAACAAATATAAATAATAAAATATGAACAAAAGTAAATTACATAAAAGCATGCAAAAATAGTGAAAATTTTAATTTCCAATTTATTCAAATTCAAGCATGAATATCTATAACACCTAGTCTTATCCTCAAAGTGCTAAAGGTTTCAAAAGCAAGGGGTTTTGTAATAATCTCAAAAGATATCTATTAGTTGATTTTTCATGGCTATATGATGTAACTCTATATCCCACATAGCTACATAATCTCTTATGAAATGGTGTCTAATATTTATGTGTTTGGTTTAGGAGTATTATATTGGATTTTTTAAAATACAGATGGAACTAGTGTTATCACACATGATTATAATAGTGCCGATAGGGAGTGTAATATCAAGAATTTGTTTTTTAAGCAATAGGACTTGAGTAACACAGCTTACTAGAGTTGTGTATTCTACTTTAGCAGTAGATATGGTCTACAGAGTTTTATTTTCTACTGGATCAGGAGACTAAAGATTGTCTTATGAATTGATAGGTTCCAGAAATACTTTTCCTATTATCTTTGTATCCTATAAGGTCTGAATTAGAATATCCTATGATTTAAAAAGAAGTACTATATCTAGGATACTAGATTCCTAGGTTTTGGGTTCCTAAAAGATATCTAAGAATTCTCTTATCAGCACTCCTCATATGGGATTCTTTGGGATCATCCTGAAATCTAGCATAGGGACATACACTAAATATGATATCAGGTCTACTAGCAGTCAAGTAAAGAAGTGATCCAATTATCCCTCTATACTTCTTCTAGTTAATTAATTTTCAATTTGCATCCCTATCTAATTGAATGGTCGAGCTATTAGGAGTTTTGATTTCCTTAGCATTATCCATCTCATATTTTTTAAGAATATCTTTATTATACTTTGATTGGCTAAGGAAGGTTCCATCTTCCCTTTGCTTCACACTAAATCCAAGTAAATAGGTAAGCTCTCCCATCATGCTCATCTCAAACTCCTCACTCATGATTTTTGAGAATTTATCACAAAGAATTTTATTTGTAAATCGAAATAGTATATCATCAACATAAATTTAAATAATGAGTAGATCTTCTCCTTCTTTCTTTAGGAATAGGGTGGTGTATATACTACCCATAGCAAAAGGTCTATCTAGGAGAAAAGTGCTTAGTCTTTTATACCAAGCTCTTGGTGCTTGCTTCAGTCCATATAATTCCTTCTTTAGTTTGAATACATGATTGGGAAATTTAGAGTTCTCAAAATTTGGGGTTTGCTTAACATATACAACTTTTTTAATTATGCCATTTAAGAAGACACTTTTAACGTCCATTTGATACAGCTTAAATCCTCTAAAGAAAGCAAAGGCTAATAATAGGACTCGAATGGCTTCTATTCTAGCTACAGGGGAAAATGACTCTTCAAAGTCAATTCCTTCAATTTGATTATACACCTTAGCTACTAATCTAGTCTTATTTCTAATTACTGTGCTAGAGTCATGCATTTTATTCTTAAAAACCCACCGTGTTCCTACAACACTCTGGTCGTTGGGTCTATTAACCAACTCTGAAATATCATTCCTAACAAATTGATTCAACTTTCTTGTATAGCTAGGATCTAAAATTCATTAGATAAAACTTGATTTATATTTAAGGGTTCTACCATAGAGATAAACGTAGAGTGGCTAACCACCTTTCTAAGTATATTCCTAGTTCTTTCTCCTACTGATGGATCTCCTAGGATGAGGTCCTTAGGATGACTAGATGAATATCTCCAATCTCTAAGCAATAGGCTCTAGGCTCTACTCTATTTTCTAGGTCAATAGATTCTACTCCTTGGGTCACCTCAACTACCTCTTCTTCTTTCAGCTTAAGCTCAACAAATCTATCTTATTCACCAAATACTATATGGGTGGTATCCTCTACCACTAATGTCCTATTATTAAAATCTCTATAGGATTTACCTATAAATAAATATCATAGGAAAACTCCTTCATCAGATTTAGGATTAAATTTTTCCTATGGATATTTCCCATTCTTTAGAATGAACACCTTGCATCCAAGGATACGAAGGTAAAAGAGATTGGGTGTTCTTTCTTTGAGTAACTCATAGGGTGTCTTTTTGAGTTTAGATCAGATATTAACCCTATTGAGAACATTACAAGAAATACTCACAGCTTCAGCCCAAAAATACTTAGGAAATGAGTACTCAGCTAGCTTAGCTCTAGAAGCTTCTACCAAGGTTGTATTCTTCCTTTCAATAGCCCTATTTCGCTAAGAGGTTCTAGGAGATGAAAAGCTATGTTCTTGCCTAGCTCCTTATAAATTGATTCAAACTTATAATTTTCAAATTGAAAGTTTGTGAAGGTTGTTAAACCTTCATGAACAAGCCTGAGGCTAACCAAGAGGGGGGCGGGGTAAATTGGTTATTTAAAAAAACTACTTAAAGAAAAAAAGAAAAATCTTTTTATCTTTTTTAATATTTTAAAATAAATAAGTTTATTCCAGAATACAAAAGTAGATTAAGTTCATAATAATCAGAAATTTCAACTGCACTAAAATCACAAATAAGTATGAAAATTAAAATACAAAAAAGTAAAAGAACGAAAACACCAGATTTTATAGTGGTTCGATCAAATCTAACCTATGTCCATTCCCTGGAGGCCTCTTTTCAGTATTGCACTAAACCTTTTAGTCTCTCTCCTTTACCCCTACAGTTAGGCAGAGAAGCCCTTATAAAAATTTATTCCATAGACCTAGTCAGGTAGAGTACCTTGAATCTTTATCACCCTCCTAGTGAAGGCAGAGAACCTGAATCCTTGTACTCCCTTCAAGAGTAGGCAAAGAATCTGAATCCGTTTACTCCCTATTAGAGTAGGCAGAGAACCTGAATCCTTTTACTCCCAACTGGAGTAGGCAGAGAACCTGAATCCTTTTACTCCCTCTTGGATTAGGTAGAGAACCTAAATCTGATGTTGAAGAATGTCTCCCCAAAGACACTAAAAAATTAAGAAAGTAGCTTGAAGAAGATAATGGAAACCTTGCTTATAGTAACCTTTGTGAATCCCTCACAACTCTCCCTCACAAGAATCTCTCTCATTCTTCTCTCCTAAAGCTCTTCTTCTCATCGTCCTCTAAGCTCCGTCTCAAAATAAGGTAATAGAAAAAGATTTTTACTACAGATAAATGTGAGAGCTTAAATAGAGAGCCTACAAAAAAAACCTAATTTTTAATTTTATCATTAAAGATCGTCCAGTATGATCCTACAATTATTCTATACGATTAGTACAAAATAACCCTTATGATAGTATGAACAGCTATCCTGTATGATCAGTTCAAATATTTATACTGATCGTTCAGTCTGATTTTATGATCATACTATACAATTATTTAAGATATTGTACTGAAAGTCTAGTACGGAAGGTGATGATGTGCAACGATTTAAATATCATCCCATATCTCTCTCGGGTCATCCTATACGATCGCTCTATATGATTAGAAGAAAAATCATGGTTTTCATCTTGGACGATGTGGGATGATCAAGTATCATCCCATGTATCTCTCGTGTCGTCTAGTACGATTGTCATCGATCGTCCTATACGATCTAATCGAGTAATCTACCATAATTAGTCCCCTAATCACATGATCAATTTATGCCTGATTTTCATAAATTATCTAGTATGATGCATATCATACCCTATGATTAGAACGAAATTTGAATATTAAAATATTACCTAAATTGAGATTTGAAGCTATTTTTCATAATCATAACTGATCGTCTTGTATAATATAAATCATCAAGTATAATTAGCTTAAAAAATTCTTCTTTTTCCTAACTCACTTACTCACCCCGTTGAGTGTGTGTGTGCAAGGTTACTCAACATATTGTCCACCAGATACATGACTTTTCTCAAGAAGGGTAAAAGTACATCAAAATTGAAATTACAAATTGACTAAACCCTAGTCTACCTGATCTTGAGCTGATTGACAATGCCAGTGGACTTGTGGACATAAAATATTAGTGAGTAGGGAAATAAAATAGATATGTAATAATAACAGTGATAAGGAAATAATAATATATATTATCATCAAAATCACAGTACTTAGGCCATTATTTGGAATAATCTCCCTCTTTTTGTGATGATAAGCATTGTTGTTTAAAATAGTGGAAGCTTTTGACATTCTTTGAAACTCTCCCTTAGAATATAAAATGTTAGTAGGAACCCAATTATAATCTGGATCTAAAGCCAAGGGGTGGAATTTGTCTCCAGTGATAGAAAGGTGAAGGAATTCATGAAAATCGTGGTAGATTATTTCTACAGGCCTTCTATTAACATACGATTGTACGGCATTAAATTCATTATTAATATGAAGGTTTGTAAAGAATTCAAACAGTAGTCAGAGTTGAATGGAAAGGCTACTATGAAAAGGAAACCAAGAGTTGCTTGAGCAATTAGATCGAGTACCTGAAAATTTAGAACATTTTAGTTGACAATCTTGGAGGGGGTTATGCCAGCAATTTTATAACGGTTGTAGGTTGCATAAGTGCTTGGGACCCTTTGCCACTAGCCATTGCAAGAATAAGAGTAAGAGGGAAGTAAGGATTTAGAGGAGCTGAAAGATTTGAAGAAAATTAAGAACCAGTTATTGTTTATAAGAATCGACAAATCATACAATACGATCATGAGATCGTACTGGACAATCATGTGCAATCAATTTTTCCAGATGATCGGTCAAAAAGAAAGTCATATCATACAGCACGATCATACATTATGCTGGATGATTAGGCACAGGGCGACCATCTCGAGGACTCAGCCTGTACAATCATTGGCTGGCTTGATCCTACAGTATGAATATGTGGATCATACAGGTTAATTTGTCATAAAGGATAATATCAACTGCATTAAAATTATCTAGTGGCTTCTGCCATATGTATCATATAGTACAAAGTATTAATAGTACGAGATGATCACTAATAATTGATTGATATCAGCCGTTGGATGTGCTGTGATCAAAGAAGTGAAGTTTTGTTAAGATCGTACAATATGATATGAATCATACTAGATGATGTGAACAAATTTTAAAGAACTTAGAGAATGGAATGGGATGATCCAGAATAGTTCAAAATAAAAACCAAGCAAAAATAATAGAAAATAGATCAAAAAATATGACAAAAATAACCATAGGACAAAATTAAAGTTTTTTTTGGAATCGATTTGCACTAGTAAATGATAAATTTTACTCATTATTATATTTAAAAACTAGTAAGAAATGAATTGAAAATGCTAAAATTTAGAAAGGTTTGAAAATCGATCTTGTTAACTCTAGATCAGACTCCTTATTGGTCAAAATGCTTTTTTAAAAAAATTCTAATTCAAAAAAGAAATTAGATAGGAAAAGTGATATTTTCAAACTTCATTTTAAAAAAAATATTTGATAAAATATAGTACAAAGTAATCAGTAAGAAATCATGATTTTCAAATTCAACTGTAGAAGATATCAATATGTACATGGAGTCTTCCGAGAGTTTAAGATTTGAAAGAAAGGGAAGCTAACTTATAGTGGGCTCATTTTATACCTTTTAATCAGCTTATGGTGCACATTACACGTCTTTTTATTTTTTGATACACTTTGTGTATATTGCAATTCTTTGGCGGTCATTATGCATCTTTTTATTTTTGGGCTCATTTTATGCCTCTTTTTATTTTTGCATGCATGCTTCCTTTTTAAATCCTTAAAAAAATTTCAGTTATGAGATTATCTTCCAAATATAAGAGAAGACAAACTCACTTTCTTATAGAAGGAAGAATAAACCACAAAACAGATTTCTATCCATTTGATAAATGCAAACAACTTGATTAAAAAAACTTGAAAGAGATTCATTGACTTGGAACGTTATTCATACGAGATAGATTACTATAGGAAGATAAAATAGATCTCTATTTTAAAGTCTAACTTTTAATTTGAAATAGATTTTGATTCAAAAAAAAAAATACACTACTAAAGGAGTAAGAGGAGGAGAAACAATCATCAATATTTCTTCATTTAATTATTTTAGACGAGTCAATCACTGCTTCCATGCTTCTAAATAAAAAATATGGCAAAAATGTCATTTAAAAAATAAATTCAATAGTAGAAGTGAGCAATGATTTGATTCTTAAAACACTAAAGGAAAATAACAGAAAATCAAAAGCATAATATAAATACACATAAATAGAAATAAACATATAAATAAAATAAAAAAAAAGAAAAAGCATAAAGCATCAATTTCAAGCATGAATATTTATCACACCTAATCTTGTTCTAAAGGTACTGAAGGTTTCAAAGGCCAGGGGTTTTGTAAAGATATTAGCAAGTTAATTTTTAGTGGCCATATGGTGTAGCTCTATATCTCCTTTTGTGACATAGTCCATAATGAAATGGTTCCTTATGTGTGTGTTTTGTCCTGTAGTGTTGGACTAGATTCTTTGAAATACAGATGACACTAGTGCCTACATGTAATCCTAAATCTAGTATTTGTTGTTTTAACCAAAGGTTTTTGGACACACAACTTCCTAAGGCTATGTATTCAGCCTCAGTAATGGACATGGAAACTGAGTTCTATTTTCAACTGGACTAGGAGACTAAGGACTGTCCTATGAATTGACATATTCCAAAATTGCTTTTCCTATCAACTCTATATCTTACAAAATTTGAATCAAAATATCCTATCATTTTAAAGGAAGTGCTATGCCTAGGATACTAGATTCTTAAGTTTTGAGTTCCTAAGAGATATCTAAGGATTCTCTTAACAGTAATCAAGTGGGCCTCTTTTGGATCAGTTTAAAATCTAACAAAGAGACAAACACTAAATATAATATCTAGTCTACTAGTAGTTAAGTAAAGAAGTGATCTAATTATTCCTCTGTATTTTTTCGAATCAACTAATTTTCCATTTGAGTCCTTATCTAATTTAACAGTAGAACTCATGGGAGGGTTTATTAGCTTGGCCTTATTCATTTTATATTTCTTAAGGATGTCCTTAATATATTTTGATTGACTAAAGAAAATTCCATCATCCTTCTACCTTATAATAAATCCAAGAAATTAGGTCAGTTCTCCCATCATACTCATCTCAAACTCCTTACTCATTATTTTTAAAAATTCATCACATAGATTTTTATCAGAAGATTCAAATAGAATATCATCAATATAAATTTGGACAATGAGCAGTTCATCTCCTACCTTTTTCTAAAATAGGGCGGTGTCTACGCTCCCCTTAATAAAGGTTCTCTCTAGTAGGAATGTGCTTAGTCTTTCATACCATGCTCTGGGTGCTTGTTTTACTCTATATAATACCTTTTTTAATTTGAAGACATGATTAGAAAATTGTGAATTTTTAAAGCCTGGGATTTGTTCAACATACACATCTTATTTTATTACCCCTTCCAAAGAAGCACTTTTGACATCCATTTGGTACAGTTTGAATCCCTTAAAGCAAAATAAATGCTAATAGCACCATAATGGCTTCAAGTTTAACTACAAGGGCAAATGTCTCTTGAAAGTTAACCCCTTCTATCTGGTTATACCCCTTAGCCACTAATCTTACTTTATTTCTCACTACTACACCAGAATCATTCACTATTTTTTAAAAAACTCATTTAGTACCAACAGTACTCTGGTCCTAAGGTCTTTCAACTAGTTTCTAAACATTATTTCTCACAAATTAATTTAACTCTTCTTGCATGGCTAGGATCCAAAGTTCACCAAATCAGGCTTGATTTATGTTGGTGGGTTCAGTCATTGAGATGAAGACTGAGTGATTTAATTCTTTTCTAGGTCCATGCTTAATTCTAATACCTTTAGATGGTCTTAAGATAAGTTGTTTAGGATGACTTGACGAATATCTCCATTCTCTAGGCAGTGAATTTTCAGGTTCTATCCTTTCCTCCAGATTTATAGATTCTACTCATTGGGTGATTTTTACAACTTCTTCTTCTTCTACCCTAGACCCTCCAGAATTATCAGATTCATCAAATACAATATTAATGGTCTCCTATACCACTATTGTGTTTTTATTGAAAACTCTATAGAATTTTCCAATATTTGAGTACACTAGGAACACTCCTTCATCAGATTTGGGGTTAAACATTCCTAGTAGTGATTTCCCATCATTTAGAATGAATATTTTACATTTAAAGATATTAAGGTGAGAGAGGTTATGTTTCCTACCCTTAAGGATTTCATAGGGTGTCTAGTTTAGTTTGGATCTAACAATAACCCTATTCAGAATATAACTGGCTATATTCACCACTTCTGCTCAGAAGTATTTAAGTAGTGAATACTCAGCTAACATGGCTCTAGCGGCTTCTACCAAGGTCCAATTCTTTCTTTCAACTATCCCGTTCTGCTTAGGGATTCTAGGAGCTAAAAAGTTATGATCTATCCCATGCTTCTTACAGTAAGATTCATATTTTTTATTTTCAAACTCTCCACCATGATCACTATGAATTATTAGAATTTTACAACCCATCTTCCTCTGAATCTAATTGGAGAATTTCCTAAATTCCTTAAATGATTTAGTTTAATGAGATAGGAATCTAATCTAAGTAAACCTCGAGTAATCATCAACAATAACATACCCAAAGACTTTCCCTAATAGGCTTGTAGTGCTAACAAGTCCAAAAAAATTCATGTGAAGTATTTCTAAAGGTTTGCTAGTGTTAATGTCCTTAATTGAGTGGGAGGAGAATTTAACTTGCTTTCCTAACTGACAGGCATCACACAGGTGATCCTTAGTGAATTCTAGTTTGGGTATGCCTCTCACTAAGTCTTTTTGGGTGATTTTTCTGAGATTTTTCATGCTTTCATGCACAATTCATTATGCCATAACCAAGATTCATCAGCAACAGTTTTTACGCAAAGAGAAGCAATAAGTTCAACACAGTTTAAATCAAGCATGTAAATATTATTAATTCTTTTTCATTCTAGCACAGTATTTCCATTTAAGCTTATCATGTAGTGGTAGACAAAAATTTAATGCTGAAGCCTTTATCATAGAGCTGGCTTATGCTAAGTAGGTTATGTTTTAAGTCATGTAATAGTAAAACATTTTATATGAGGAAATTTTTTGAGGTCCGAATTATACTTGAGCCCACCACTCTCCTAGTGGTGTTATCTCCAAGTGTTACCTTGCCTCCTACCCTGGTCTCTAGCAAAATGAATTGATTTGCATCTCTAATCATGTGCCTTAAACATCCACTATCCAGGTACCACAAACTCTGATGAGACCTTTTGTGAGAGTAGCCCTACAAAATCATCAGTGGTCAGATTTGGGAACCTAAGTAAGTTTGGGTTCCACCTTATGGAATGTGGGATGAAATTCTTGCATGCTATACTATAAATTATACAATTTTAGTCTCCAAACCAAATGTGTTCTATGGTGGATAGTTCAAGTGTAGGAGAGGTGTCCTAGCATGCCACAAGAGAAACATCTAATTCTAGGAAAAGTATTTACTAATTTATGTAGGTTGTAGTGCCTCTACCTAGGTTTGAATGCATGTTGTGATGGTGTGTTAAGAAATTGTGTAAGTATTGGAGGTGTTTTATTTTCTTTAAAAGCTTTTAATTGAACTTGTAAAGATTTGTTTGTACTTTGAATAATTGAATTT
Organism: Dendrobium chrysotoxum; assembly: GCA_019925795.1. Classification (NCBI taxonomy): domain Eukaryota; kingdom Viridiplantae; phylum Streptophyta; class Magnoliopsida; order Asparagales; family Orchidaceae; genus Dendrobium; species Dendrobium chrysotoxum. Next base: position 35,464,560 of record CM034302.1, on the reverse strand, counting down.
TTAATTTTTAATGTATGCTCACTACCATCAAATTTACATGTAAGAGTTTCTAATTCCCTGAATGCATTTTTTAATTCAACATGCAATGTTTTCAAGAAATCATGTTTAGCAGTTAAATAAAGATGCTTCTTATTCAAATTCATCTAGTAAAGCCATATGATTACTGTCCAAAGTCGAATGATCTTTGCTGAGGCATTCATGCTCTTTCTGTAGATTTGAAAAGTCAGATTTTAGGCTTGTATGTAATTTTTTAAGCTTCCTATATGTAATATGAATTTTTTTAAAAACTTCAAATAATTCATTATAGGAAAGATCACATACCTCCTCTTAATTAGAATGATCAAGATGATTATCTTTCATTAAGCATACGTTGGTTACCTCCTCTTCTACTTTAGTTTCAGATGAGTCTGAAGAAGAGTCTGCCCAGAAAGCCTTCTGAGTTCTTTGCTTGCCCTTCTTGAATTTAGCTTTTTCCTTACCATTCTCCTTCCTTGGATAAGCTTTAAGACTTGGGAAATCAGACCTCAAGTGCCCTAGCTTTCTATATTCAAAATAAATAACATCAGAAGCAACTTTAGAATTTTTATTATTTTTACCTATATTCCATTATTAATGATGCTTTTGTTTTTTCATTAAAAAGCTTTTAAATTATCTAGTCATCATTGCTATATCATCAACTTCTTGTCTAGAAGTATCACTATCAGAATCATTAGCCTTTAAGGCTATAATTTTCTCTCTTCTCTTCTCACCTGCATCAAGCTACCATTGACTTACTCCTTGCTCTTAGGCAATGAGTGACCCAAGTAAGTTATCAATAGAGTAAACATTCAAATCCTTAGGCTCAATAATAGTAGTAATTTTTGCATCATAGGAGGAAGGTAAACAATGTAATATCTTATTATCTTTTTCATAGTTAGTGAGTTCTCTTCCTAATGCATATAGGGAAGTACTAATTTGAGTAAATTTAGTATACATTTTAGAAATTGATTCATTAGGTTTTATGTAAAATAGTTCATAATTATAGAGTAGAATGTTCAACCTAGATTATTTTACTTCAATAGTTCCTTCATAAGTAATGTAGAGTTTGTCCCAAATTTCCCTACCAGTAGTGCAAGTAGAGACACACATATAATCTTCAAATTTTAAATCATAGAAAAAATAGTTCAAACATTTTATATTCAGTTGGGCTAAATCTCTATCTTCTACGCTCCATTCAAATAAATGAAGTTCAATTTTAATGCCATTAATAAAACATGAAGGTGTAGAATATCCTTCATGAACACACATCAATATGAGATAATTTGTAGATTATAAAAAAGTAGATATGCAAATTTTCAAAAAATTAAAAGAAATATTATCAAATAAAGGTAGTCGTGTGATTAAATATGCTTTCATAGTATTATGGTTTCCAAAGTTAGCAATTGATCTCTTTTTAAAAATTTTCTAAAGCTTAATTTATGAATCCCTCTTTGATACCACTTGAAAGTTTATGAAGTTTATTAAACCTTTAAGAACAAGTTTGAGGCTAACCAAGAGGGGGGGGGGGATTGGTTATTTTAAAAAATTACTTAAAGTAAAATAGAAAAATCTTTTTATCTTTTTAATTATTTTAAAATAAATAAGTTTATCCCATAATATGGAAGCAGATTAAGTTCACAATAATTAGAAATTTTAACCACATTAAAATTACAAAGAAGTACAAAAATTAAAATACATAAAAGTAAAAGAACGAACACACCATATTTTATAGTGGTTCGATCAAATCTGACCTATGTACACTCCCCAAAGGCTTCCTCTGAGTATTACACTAAACCTTTTAGTGTCTCTCCTTTAGCCCCCATTGCTAGGTAGATAAGCCCATACCTTAAATCTTTTTTACCCTCCTACTGAAGGCAGAGAACCTGAATCCTTTTACTCCCTCCTAGAGTAGGCACAGAACTTGAATCCTTTTACTTCCTCCTGGAGTAGGTAGAGAACCTGAATCCTTTTACTCCCTCCTGGAGTAGGTAGTGAACTTGAATATGATGCTCAAGAATATCTCCCTAGAACCACCAAGGAATTAAGAAAGTAGCTTGAAGAAGATAATGGAAACCTTACTTGGAGTAACCTTTGTGAATCCCTCACAACTCCCCCTCATAAGAATTTCTCCCTTTCTTCTTTCCAAAAGCTCTTCTTCTCTTCCTCCTCTAAGCACCCTCTCTAAACAAGTTAACAACAAAAGATTTTTACTAAAGACAAATATAAGAGCCTAAAAAAAAAATCTAATTTTCAATTTTATCATCAAAGATTGTCCAGTAAGATCCTATGATCATCCTGTATATTTAGTACAAAATAGCTCTTATAGATAGTACAAATAGTATTATACTTTATGATCAGTTTAAGTATTTATACTGATCATCCAGTCTGATTATGCGATCATACTGTATGATTAGTGTAAGAAATTGTACTGATCATCCTGTACAGAAGGCGATGATGTGCGATGATTTAAATATCATCCCATATATCTCTAAGGCAATCTTATAAGATCGCTCTATATGATTAAAAGAAAAGTCATGGTTTTTCATCTTGGTTGATGCAGGATGATTAAGTTTCATCCCATGTATCTCTCGGGTTGTCTAATACGATCATCACTGATTGTCTTATATGATATGATCGACCAATCTACCATAATGAGTCCCCTATTCACATGATCAATTTAGGTATGATTGTTATAAATCATCCAGTATGATGCATATCATACAATATGATGAATATCATACAATATGATTAAAACAAAATTTGAATATTAAAATATGGCCTAAATTATAATTGACGGCTATTTTCATAATCATAACTTATCATTCTATACGACATAAATCGTCCAGTATTTTTAGTTCAAAAAATTCATCCTTCTCCTAACTCACTTACTCACCCCCTTGAGTGTGTGTGTGCAATTTTAGTCAGCTTAGTGTCCACCAGATATATGATTTGACTCAAGAATGGTAAAGAACATTAAAATTGAAATTACAGATATACTCAACCCTAGTTTACCCGATCTTGAGCTGATTGACGTTGCCAATGGACTTATGGACCTGAAATGTTAGTGAGCAGGGCAGCAAAATATATATGAAGTAATTATAGTGATAAGGAAATAATAATATTTATTATCATCAAAATCACAGTACTTTGACCCAGATTTGCAACATAATTTTCCACCTTGATCATTACGGATAGTTAGGATTTCACAACCTAATTTTTTCATATCCATGAGGAGAATGTCCTATATTTCTCAAATGATTCATTATTATGTGATAGAAATCTAATTCAAGTTAATCTCAAGTAATTATTAACAATCACATATCTATATGTTTTCCTTCCTAAGCTAGTATTGCTAATCGGTCCAAATAGATCCATGTGAAGGACTTCTAAGGGTCTATAGGTGCTAATGTTCTTAATTGAGTGAAAGGAAGTTTTGGTTTGTTTTCTTAGTTGATAGGCATCATAAAGGTGGTCCTTAGAGAAATCTAATTTGGGCATGCCTCTAGCTAGGTCCTTTTTGGTTATCTTTCTATGTTTTTCATTCTTTCATGGCATAGTCTCCTATGCCATAGCTAGGATTCATAAGTAATTATTTTCAAGCAAAGAGAATTAGTTGATTCAATACAGTTAAAATCATGCATATAAATATTATTAATTCTCTTTCATTCTAAAATAATATTCCTATTTTAACTAATCTCACAAATAGTAGATAAAAATTTAATGTGAAAGCCTTTGTCACACAATTGACTTATGCTATATAAGTTATATTTTAAGCCATATACTTGTAATATATTTTCAGTAATAAAATTCTTAGAATTATTAATCATACATGTACCTACCCCTTTCCTAGTGGTATTGTCTCCAAGAGTAACCTCGCCTCCTGCCCTTACCTCCAGCTTGATGATTTGCTTCATGTCTCCAGTCATGTGCCTTGAACATTTGTTGTCTAGGTACTACATGCTCTCACTAGGCCTTTTGTGAGAGTACTCCTACAAAGTCAATCAAATATTAAATTTGAGAACCCAAGTAAGTTTGGGTTCCACCTTATGCCTTGATGAATGACTTGCATGCATGCTATATTATAGTGCAAGTGGTTTAAGTCTCCATACCAGATATGTCCTACGGTGTATCGTGTGAGTGTGGGCTATGTGACCTAGCATGCCATAAGAATGAAACCTAACACTTGAGAAAGGGTTTACTAATCTATGTGGGTTGTGGTGCCTCTTACTTGGGGTATATAATGCATGTAGTGATGTAGGATTATGCCATTGTGTCAATGTTGGTGGTGTTCTATTTTATTGCAGTGCACGAATTTTTACTTCTAAAAATTGATTTGTACTTTCAAGATTTACAACTTTTAATCTTAATGCATGTTCACTACTATCTAGTTTTGGTGCACATATTTTTAATTATTTGTAAACATTTTTATCTCAAAATGCTTTAATTTCAAGGATTCATATAAGCTGGATAGATCAACATGCTTCTTATTTAACACATTATATTAATCAAGAAAAGACATATGCTCCTTATCTAATATAGAATAATATATTCTAAGGCTATCATGCCCTTTTTGCAAACTTCAAAAATCAAAATTCAAACTAGCATATATTTTCTTAAGCTTTCTATATGCATTATGAATTTTTTGAGAAACTTTAAATAATTATGATCAAGGCTATTATCTGCCATAAGGCACAGATTGGTTACCTCCTATTACATTTCTATTTTTGGTGAATCCGAAGCAAAGTTGCCCAAAATGCCTTATGCATCCATTGCTTCCCCTTTTTAAACTGTCTTTTCTTCACCCTTCTCCTTGATTTGGTGAGCTTTTAGTTTGGTGCAATCCATCCTCAAGTTGCCTGGCTATCTATAGTAAAAATAATTTATATCGAATGATGCTTTGAAATTCTTGTTTGTTCTACCTTTATTCCACTACTGATGACACTTTAATTTTCTTCTTAGGAAGTTTTTGAATTATCTGTCATCAGTGCTATGTCATCATCTTCCTCAGCCGTAGAGCTATCACTTTCTAATTCATTTACGTTCAGTGCGCCAGCCACTTAATCCTTTCTCTTGTCCTCTGCATCCTGCAATCTCTGACTCATAGCTTGCTTATAGGCAATAAGTGAGACTAGTAGGTTATCTATATAATATATAATAAGATCCTTTAATTTATAAATGGCAGTAACCTTAGCATCATAATTACTAGGTAAACATCAAAGAATTTTATTCACTTTCTCATAATTTGTTAACTTTCTACCTAAAACATGCAGAGATGTCACAATTTGTGTAAACATAGTATACATGTCTGAGATGGTTTTATTAGGTTTCATGCGAAAGTGTTTACAATCGTGCAACATAATGTTCAACCAAGATTATTTGACCTCAATAATTCCTTTATAGGTAATACATAATTTATCCCACATGTTATTGCCAGTGGTACAGGTAGAGACTCTCATGCAATCATCAGACTCAAGAGCATTAAAAAAATAATTTAAATACATTGCATTCAGTTGAGCTAAGTCTCTATCCTCATTTCTCCATTCATTAAATGATACCCCAATTTTGATGCTAGTAATATAATGAGAGGGTGCAGTATAACCCTCTTGTTCTAAATACCACATGCAAAAATTAATACATTGCAACAAAGTAGATATGTGAATTTTTAAAAATCAAACAGTATATTATCAAATTAAGGTGGACGAGTTATAGAGCAGCCTTTCACGGTGTTCCTATTTTTGGAATGTGCCTTGGATCTTATTCTCTAAAGGTTTTCTAAAATGCTACTTATGATAACCACTCTGATACTAATTGAAAGTTTGATGTAGGATATTAAGCCTAAGTGAACTATCCCTAGGGACACTAAGAAGGGGGTGAATTGGTGAATTTCAAAAACTAACTGCTTACTTCAAAATATAATATATGTATTTTTAGATTTTTTTTAAGTAATTAAAAAGTAATCAACAACTATCACTTGATGTGGAAGTAAATAATTATATCAATAATAAATTTTCAACTAGGTATTATCACATAAATGAAATGGAGAAAAGGTAAAGTAGAAAAAAGAATTCAAAATCAGCGCACCCAACTTTTATAGTGGTTTGGTCAAACAATGACTTTCATCCACTCTCTGGAGTCCTCCACTCCGAGTATTACAGTAAAACTTTAGTGTCTCTCCTTTAGCCTCTACAACCAAGTGGAGAAGCCCTTATAATATTTTCACAAACCTAGTGCGGCAGAGAACCTTGACCACCTTCATTACCCTCCTGGTGACGACCGAGAATCTTGACCTCCTTTATCACCCTCTTGGTGATGACATAGAAACTCCACCTCCCTTCTCACCCTCCTGGTGACGGTAGAGAACCTGGACCTCCTTTTTCACCCTCTTAGTGAAGAGAGAGAACTTCAACGATCTTTGTGCTAAAGAACTTCTTCCCATAGCCATCCAAGAAAACTAGACAGACACCTACAGGAAATAAGGCAAGACACTTGCTTGGAGCAACCACGTGATCCCCTCACACTACTTCTCCCTTACACACAAGCTCTCCCTTTCTTCTTCCCAAAGCTCTCTAAGATTTCTTCTCCAAGTTATCTCTCCAGAACACTCAGCAGCCAAAGACTTGAAATAAGTCTAATTAGAGAGCTTAAATATAAGGCCTCACAAAAGCCCTAAAATTTAATCCTATAAACAGTGATCATACAATACGATACATGATCATATAGTATGATTAGTTCAAATAACCCTTAGTACTATATGAAGAATAAGGCGTTGTACGATCATTTCATTAAATTGAGCTAATCAACCAGTATGATCTGAGAACTATCGAGTACAATTAGTTCAAACAACTTATATTATTATCCCATATGATTGGTGATGATTAAATATCATCCCATGTAAAGATCAAGTCATATAGTATGATTGGGTCAAATCATCTTGTACGATCTGACTGCATCAATTAATCCAAAATTATTCCCTAAATATAGGAATAATTAGGCAAGATTTAATTATATCATACATTATGATAGCTATCATACGATATGATTAATACAAAATTTGAATTTTAAAATATTACCTAAATTATGATTGGCATCTAAGACATTAATTTTGACTGATCATCCTGTATGATCTGGTTCATACAATACGTTTAATCTAAATAGCTTTAATTATCATAATTAGCCATTTTAATGATTTTTTAAATAGTTATTTATATAGTATGATATGGATTATACAGTACGATTAGTTCAAAAAAATTACACTTCTAATTTTCTCTGTATCTAACCCACTAGAGTGTGTATGTGCATGATAATCAAGTTTAGTATCCACTAAATACATGACTTGACTCAAGAAATATAGAAATAAATAAAAATAAAAAATACAAACTCTTTAAGACACTTTAACCCTAATATGTCCAGTCTTAATATGATAAATTTTCACAGTGTATGGTCGACCTAAAATATTAGTGCAGAAGAAATAAATATGCAATAATAATAGTAACAAGAGATAGCATAGTATAGAATCCAATAATATTTATTATTATCAAAATCACAAGTCCTAGGTCTTGATTTGCAACAATACCTACATAAATTAGTGGGTTGTTACTGATTTTATATCAAAATAAATCTAAGCATCTTTCAAACTCAGTGAGTCATATTAGCTCATCTTAAGCCCCCATTATGTTTTTGGCACTATTACTAGGGAAGTATTTGGTGTATTATAATTTTAATTATATTATTAAAACAAGTGCATATTTAAACATACTTGTATCTTAAATATTTGTTCTTTTTGATAAAAGTTTAAAAAAACTCAAAAAGTTTTCTGATTAATTATTTAGTTTATTATTTTTAGTTATTTCATCATTATTGTATGTTTCATAGATCTAGTACGGAGCCCTTGCTAGTTGATCCAAAAATAAAAAGGACCCATACAAAAATTTCAAAAACTTAGGAAGTGCTTAGGAAATGCCCTCACCATGCCTTACTCGATTGGTTGATAATTCAGACCTTTTGTAAAGGATTATTAGGATTCCTTAAATCAATCATGGATGCTGCAATAGGAGGATCTTTAATGTCTAATACCTTTGAGGAAGCATATGAACAAAAAGAGAAAATAACTACAAATAATTTTATGTGACCTCCTAATAGGGTGAATACTAGGAGAGTAGCTGGAGTCTATGAATCAGATGCTTTGCCAATTCTTACTGCTTAGATAGCTGCTATTTTAAAGAAGTTAGATACTATAAGGGTTAGTGTCATGTTACATATGTATAATAATTACCCTAATTTTGTTGGAGATCCTAGACATATGAGTGCCACGGTGTCGCATAGTATAATTTTATAGTGTCATCCCTTAGGTTTTGAGCAAAATAATCATGTTGAGAATGGGAAGATACAATTGGAAGATATTATTATGCAATTAAAAATTTAACTATAGTATTAATCTAAAACCCTGAGAAAAATAAAAAACTAGACAGAACATCTGTCTAGGTTGATTAATAATAAAAAATTAGAAGAATAATGCAATAATATCTAGCTTAGGAGTGGGAGAGATTTAGGAGACCCATATAAGGACATAGATCTACCTAAAAAGATACTAGTGTAGAAGAATCTATAAAAATTGAACCCCCTGTTAAACAACCTGAACCTATTAAATAACCTAAAAGACCTATTGCAACTCAAGCTCACGAGTTTATATTTTTGATGATAACAAACATTATGGCTCACATCTTTATGTCTCCTAGTATTTTTATTTTATACTTATTTGTTTATATACTAATATTTCAGGAACATCATGCACTATCTAACAAAGATTCAGGACTCAAGATTGAGTAGATTAAGTCATACAATAAAGAGTATATAATATTCATTGATGTATTATTTATTTCTTGAGTTAATTCCTGTAAGGGTGTATGCTAGCTTGGTAACCATGCATACACATACTCGAGGGGAGTGAGATTGAGTCAAAACAGGAAGTTCAAATTTTGAACTAATCATACTTGATGATTTAGATCATCCAAGATGATCAGTTACGATCATGAAAAAATAGCCGCCAATCATAATTTAGGTAAGATTTTAAGATTTAAACTTTGTCTAATCATCCAGGATGACATACAACATACTGAAGGATCTATGACAATCATGCCTAAATTAATCATGTGATTAGGGGACTAATTATGGTTAATTTATTCAATCTGATCATCCTGGATAATTAGTGGTGATTGTACTGGATGACCGAGAGGATGCATGGGATGACCTCCAATCAAATAAGATGAAATACCATAATTATTCATCTAATTATCCAGGATGATTCCCAATATCATACGGGATAATCATTATAGATTTGAATTGATCGTACTGGACTATCTAATGATCATCCAGGACTATTAGGTCAAATTTTGTATATTATCTTGGATGATCCTGTGATCGTCCGGGATAATCTTTGATGCCAAAATTGAGTTTTTAGGGTTTTTCAAATACTACATATTGTACTGGATGATTCTACAATCATACTGGATGATCTTTATCACCAAAATTAAATTTCTATGGTTTTTTGAAGCCCTCTATTTAAGCTTTCTCCAAAGACATGATAAGTGTCTTTAGCATGCATTGAGTCATTTTTCTTCTGGAGAAAACTTAAAGAGAGGGCCTTGAAAGGGAGAGAGGAAAGGGTGGAGTTTGAGAGGGAGAAGATCCTTAGAGGGGGTTTTACAGTGTTGATCTGGTAAGCTTGCACCTTAGTATCATCGGATTTAAGGTTTGTCTTGAGGGACGTTTTGAGAAGAAGAAGATATTTTTAGTGTTAAAGGACCCGGCTACTCCGCCACACCAGGGTAGATGAAAGGGATTCGTGGTTCTCTACCATCTCCTGGAAGGAGAAAAAGGAGTCGAGTTTCTCTGCCTGTGAAAGGAGTTTTGGTCCTCTGCTGCACCAGGTTGGTGGAAGAGATTTTGTAAGGGCTTTTCCACCTAGCTGTGGAAGCTAAAGGAGAGTCACTAAAGGTTTAGTATAATACCTAGAATTGGAGGGAGTGGACATAGGTTAGGTTAAACAAACCACTCTAAATCTAGTGTGTTCATTCTGATTATTTTTCGTGCTTTATTTTTACCGCAATTAACTATTTGGGTGAAATCTCTGATTAATCTTTTTATTGTGAAATTAATTCGCATCCATTACAATATATCAAAAAGATTTTTTTTCTTATTATTAAAGATATTTTTAAATATCCAATTCACCCCTCTTGGTTAGCCTCAGGTCTTGTTCTGTAGGGTTTAACCACCCTCACGAACTTTTAAGACCAATTAGGAAGATTGTAGAGAGATCACCATCACCTTTGCTTAGAGGCTAATCAAATAAAATTTTGATAAATAATCCTCTAGGATCTTAAAAGTATTTAATAAATTAACTATGAACATACCCTTCTCTGAAGCGTTAGAGAAGATGTCCACCGATACTAAGTTTATGAAATATATTTTAAATAAGAAAAAAAAGTTAGGAGAATTTGATAACTGAAAAGTATAATGCTATATTCAAAAGAAACTTTTTGAGAAATAAAAAGATCCTGATAGTTTCATCATTCTTTTAATAATAGGTGATAAATTATGTGGTATAGCTTTGTGTAACCTAGGATCAAGCACCAATCTCATTCCCCATTCCATCCTTAAAAGATTAGACATAGGACAGGTTCAACTCACTTTTATCACTCTTTAGCTAGTAGATAGATCTTTCACTTATCCTAGATGGGTGATAGAAGATATCTTGATTAAGGCTGATAAATTTATTATCCCTTTTAATTTTATTATTATTGACATGAAAGAAGATAGGGAAATACCTCTTATCTTAGGAAGACCTTTCTTAGCCACTAAGAAGGCCATGATTGATATACACAAAGGGGAATTTACTATGAGGGTTCAAGACCAAGAGGTGACCAATGATGTTTTTAAATCTATAAAATTCTCTCATGAAAACAATATAGATTACTTTAGGGTTGATCTGGAAGACACTATACTGGAGAGTTTAAAAGAAGAGTTGGTAGGAGGGAATTTATTGAAAGGAGATGTTGAGGAGAATTGTGAGGAGTTAAGAGAATCTGTTCAATCTTTTGGAAGTAATACTAGAGCATTTAGGGAGAAGTATGAGACTTTAGAGACTATATTTATGCGTAAAACCTTGAGACCTTCTATAGAAGAAGCTTTTGACTTAGAGCATAAGGTTTTGCCTAGCCATCTTAAGTATATTTTCCTTGGTAAAAATTTAAATTTGCCTATAATTTTTTGTTTAATGTTGGATAAAAAAATAAGAAAGGGAATTGATTAGGATTTTAGGAGATTTTAAAAAAAACATTTGGGTGGACTATTGCTAATATTAAAGGAGTTAGCCTTTCAATTGATATGTATAGAATTTTAATGGAAGCTAATTTAATATCTAAATCTGATCCTCTAAAAAGGCTAAAGCCTTTCATGAAAGAAGTTAAAAAGGAGAAACTTCAATGTCTTAATACTGTGATTATATATCATATTTCAGACTATTCCTAGGTAAGCACTATTCATTATGTTCCTAAAAAGGTTGGCTTGGCTGTAATATCCAATGAACACAATGAAGTTTTTCCTACTAGAACTATCATTGGGTGGAGAATTTACATAAACTATAGGAAACTAAATATGACAACAAAAAAATTCATTTTCCCTTGTCATTCCTTGATGAGAAGTTAGATAGGTTGGCAGGATATTCATTCTTCTATTATTTAGATGGGTATTTAGGGTATAACCAGATTTCTATAACACCTAAGGATAAAATAAGACTACCTTCACTAGTCCTATGGGACATTTATCTTTAAGAGAATGTCTTTTGGTCTTTAAAATGCTCCTGCTACTTTTCAATGATGCATGATGTCAATTATTTCAAACTTAATTGAATAGGGCATTGAAATCTTCATGGATGACTTCTTTGTTTTTAGCAGTACATTTCATTCCTATCTTGTGTATTTAACTTTTGTATTAGAAAGATGTTTAGAAATAAACTTAGTGCTAAATTGACAGAAATATCAATTTATGGTGATCAAAGGAATTATCTTAGTGCATATAATTTGTAAAGAAGGATTAGAGTTAGACATTACAAAAATATAGGTCATTGAGAAACTACACCGTCCCACTTCTGTAAAAGGAATTAGAAGCTTTCTTGGGCATGCATGCTTTTATAAAAGAGTTATAAAGGACATCTAAAAAAATTTAGAATCTTTATGCCATTTATTGGAGAAGGATGTTCCTTTTATTTTTGATACTATATATCTTGAAGCTTTTAATCATTTGAAACAACATCTAATTACTGCTATAGTTATTATTGCTTTTGATTAGTACTTAGCTTTTATAGTTATGTGTGATGCAAGCAATTTTGCTATTGGTGCTGTTATTGGTTAAAAGCAAGATAAGAAATTTCATGCCATTTTTTATACTAGCAGAACCTTAAATTATGCACAATATAATTATACAATCACTGAAAAGAATTGATAGCAATTATTTTTACTTTTGACAAGTTTAGATCATATTTTATTGACACAATAGTAATTATTTATACTGATCAATCTACAATCAAATAACTTATGACAAAGAAAAACACCAAACCTAGATTAGTGATGTGGATTATTCTGTTTTAAGATTTTGATGTAAACAATTTGGCTAGGAAAGGAACTAAAAATCAAATTGTTGATTATGTTTTTAGACTTTGAATTGAAAAATATGCATCAAATGAGCTTGAAATTAATTAGTTTTTTTTCTAATGAATAATTGTTTGTGTTGCATCTGAATAGACTACCATTGTATTATGATATTATCAATTGTATTATTAATGGCATATTTTTGTTTGATTTATCTTCTGTTAAAAAGGAAGTTCTTATATGATACCAAATATTATTTTTGGGATTAACCATATTTTTAAGGCTTGCAATGACCAAATTATTAGATGTGTCTCCGAGGAAGACGTATAACTAATCATTAGGACATGTCATGATTCTTATTATGGAGGACATTTTGAAGGATTTAGAACCGCTTCTATGATCTTCAAATCAAGATTTTACTATTCTGTTTGAGGATGTTAATGATTATGTTAGAAAATGTGATCAATGCAAAGAATAGGTAATATTTCTTGAAGAAACGAAATGCCATTAAACTATATTTTAGAGATTATATTATTTGATTTTATGGATTAGGTTTCTTGGGATCATTTATGAAATTTTATGGATGTTAGTATATACTTATTGCTGTTGACTATGTATCTAAATAAATTGAAGGAGTGATAACCCATAGAACTAATGCTCTAATTGTGCTTAATTTATTGAAGCATTATATTTTTTTTTAAGTTTTGGGATGAGTAGAATTTTAATTAGTGATAGGGGAAGTCATTTTTATAATAAGAGAGTAGAAAAAAATATTATGGAAATATGGTATTCATCCTAGAGTTGCAACAGATTATCATCGCCAAACTAGCGGACAAATTGAAATAACTAATAAGGAGTTTAAAAGAATTTTGGAAAAAGCTATCACTTCTAATAGGAATGATCAGGCTATTAAATTAGATGGTGCACTATGGGCTTATAGTACTATTTTTAAGATTCATATTAGAATGTCACCCTATAGGTTAGTTTTTAGAAATGCTTACCACCATTCTGTAGAATTAGAGCATATGGCATTCTTGGCTGTTAAAAAATTAAATTTCAATCTTAAGGGAATAGAATAAAATAGATTAATAAAGATGAATGAATTAGAAGAGTTTAGAAATGAGGTTTATGAAAATGCCAAGATTGATAAGGTTAAATTAAAAAATGGCATTATCATAAGCTTTTAAAGATAGAATTTACCCCTGAAAATGATATTTTACTTTTTAATTCCAAACTGAAATTATTTCCATGAAAACTGAAATCCAAGTGGTTAGGACCATTCACTATTATGAAAGTATTTCCTTATGGAGTTGTTGAAATTTAGGTTAAGAAAAGCTTGCATGTTTTTAAAGTTAAGGGCCATAGACTGAATCCCTATTTATATGGGGACATAGAATGCTTGATTAATATAATTGAGTTGGTACATTCTCAAATAAAATAATTGATATAGTCTGGTTGAAGACTATAAATGTAATGTTGATTAGAGGAAACCCACTTGTGTTTTAAGTTATTTTCCTAAGTGTGGTGCCATCTTTATTTTATTATTTCCATTTTATGCTTAGTTATGAGTGTTAGTTTGCAATTTGTTCTATTGTTTACATTTAAATAATTTCCTTATTCTTAAATTATTGTACACTATCCTCTATAGATAGTTATACTTTGATTACTTAGCTAAAATAAAAATATTAATTAAAAATTATGTAAAATTGTGGTAATAACAAAACTCTAGATGACAGTTTGAATGAACATTGCATAATAATATATAATTTGAAAATATAATAATTAACTAACCTAGATCATTTAAGTTAAAGACTTAATTTTGAATTTATACATTATACATTAATTCATTAACAACTGAATTGAAAAATAAATATTATATTTAAGAAAAAGATGTGGGTAGCTTAAATTAGGAGGATCATAGTGAACTTAAAAATGGAACTAGTGAACTTATTAAATCCTTACATTAAATTAATAGGATTGCAAAAGGATGAAAGAAGAAATTGTTATTCAAAATCATTAATGTACTTCACAAATAATAAAGGAAGAAAAATATGAAAAACTCAAGAGAAAATATTACAATAAAAAAGTTGAGTACATTCAAAAATTAGTATCAGTTGGTGCTTAAATTCAAATGTATCCTCCTACTTAAATCAAAAAAGGATAAAATATGTGAACTAGTACATGTGATGTGCACTAATTAATTTCTTATTTAACTAGTTCCTAGGCTGCATTACTCATTCCTAGATTTAGAAGTTAATTTTATATTTATAAATATAGTGAATAGATTCAAAATAAGTAATAGCAAGGATGGCTGATTGGGATAGTTGTTTTGAATTTTTTAAATTAAAATTATAACTTTCTTCATTCTAAATTACTTCTAGATAGTGCTATATTTTCCTATATTTTAGCAATTTTAGATTATCAATTTTTATTTTGTCTATTAAGTGTTCAATGGGTGAAAGTTGTTGCTTGAGGACAAGCATGAGTTTAAGCTAGGAGAAATTTGTTAAGTATAAATTATATACTATTTATTACATTTAAATTTTAGTGAAAATATATTATTTTAATTATGTTTCCATAGAACTATTTAGAAGTGAAAAAAGAAATTATACATGTTGAGAAACACCATGGTAGCTTATATGACACCACAAGGTTGAGATCTATTATGCCGAGGTGCCAATTTTGGACATTACATTACCATCTGCTCTATTTGTAAGCACCGTTGTAGGACCATAGTCAGCATTATTGCTTTAAACAGCACCGCTATGCCCAAAATTTAGAACTATAGCACTGGGAGCCTCAAGAAAATTAGCACCTGAGTGCCAAACCTTATAATGCCTTAGCACTGAAATTATATTGTAGCACCGTAGTACTCAAACTTTTAAAGTGTCGAAATAGAGTAGTTACCAATATAAAGACCTGCATTGAATTAGTGAAAAGATGCATCATTTCAATTAGTAACCATGCCATGTCAGCCAACGCCACAGTAAAGCAAACTTTACAGTGCTGAGGTGCTAATTTATTTTTTACCACCATGGTGCCACCTTTCCGAGCAGTGCGGTAATTGAACTTATCCCTGTACTTGCTATAAATAGTTTTTTGATTATGTTATTTAAATAGTTCCATCACTTGAGTGAATTCTTATAATTTTATTGTATTTCTTTTGTGCCTCCTTAGAGTAAAATCTAAGGGAGGCTAGAGAAGTACAAGATACTTCTCTTATAAAAATCTTAGCCAGTTTGTGCAAGTGACTCTATAGTTGGTGGAAGAAGAAGTGTGAAGAAGATCATTTGATACATCTTGGTGATAATTTTTTTATTACTTCTCTTGTATCTTTACTTCTAATGAATAAAAAAAAGAGTTTGCTTGTTATATTTTTTATATATAGCTATTCTTTAGTGCGTATGATGTAAAATGCTTAGCAAGTACTAATGTCAACTTTTCTTGCTTGAATGATAAATGATCTTTTCAATATCTTCTAATATTCAATTAATACATATAATGTCTATGTGTGTAGGTAAAATTTAATTAGGCGTTAGAAGGTGAATTTTATGGTAGAACACGCTAATTTAGTTAGGCGTTAGAAGGTGAATTTTAGATTGTAACAATGTAAAAGGAATTAACTCAATTTATTAGGAATGATGTGTGGGAGCTAGTAGAGAAGCCTACTGATTAGAGTATCATTAGAATGTAGTGGGTGTTTAAAAATAAACTAAATGACTCTAAATCAGTCATTAGGAAAAAAAAGCTAGGATGGTAATAAAGGGTTACAAAAAAAATAAAGGGGTTAGATTTGTTAGAGATCTTTTTCTAGTATCTAGATTAAAAGCCATCGGGGTACTATTAGCCTTTACTTATTTTAAAGGATTTAAATTATTCCAGATGAAAATAATGAGTGTTTTTTTAACTGAGGTAATTAAGAAAGATGTTTATATAGAACAGTCCTTGGGTTTTGAGAGCTCACCGTTTCCAAATTATGTTCATAAACTTTGAAAGCACATTGTGGGCTAAAGGAAGTACCTAGGGTGTTGTACAATAGGCTTAGAAATTTTCTCTTCGAAAAATCCTTAGCTATGGGCACAAAAAATACCATATTATTTATCAAAAAAATTAGAGATATATACTCATTGTGCATATATATACAGATGATATTCATTTTTGCTCCACAGATGGCAATCTATGTAAAGAATTTTTTCTACTTTTATTACTAAATTTAAAATGAGTATAATGTGTGAGTTGACCTATTTCATTAGACTTAGTATAAACCAAAGTGTGGATGGAACCTTCTTTAGTCAAATAAAATATCCAAAAAAGTTTTTTAAAGTAATTTGATGTGGAAGGTTTCAAAAGAATGAATATACCAATGAGCTAGTCAACTTTTTAGGTCTGTAGGTTGATACCATCCCCATCTTGTGTGATAAATAAGTGTAATATGCATCACTAAGAATCCACTTCAACACTCTCACACTAAACACATTGACGAGAGACACAAATTTGTAAGAGACCCATGACAAAGTGAGATGCCAACATGGAATTTATTGACACTAAAAATCAAATAGATGACATTTTTATGAAACCCCTAAGTTATGAAAGGTTTAGTGTAGTGCATAGGAAATTTGGGTAGTTGTATATTTATTATTGTGTGATTATGTTTATGTTCTGGTTTATGTGTCTGTAGTTTATGTTCTTAATTTTTATGCTTTATTTCAATATTTATGCATTTAATTATAGTTAAAATGTTTATATGGTTTGGTGTTTATTTGCATTTATGTTTGTTTTATTACTTTAATTTATATTTTCTTCCTTTTTTATTTAGTTTTTAGAATTCCTCACTAATCTTAGGTCACTATAGACCATACTACCCTACAATCATTTATCTGCTAATGCCAAGTAACCATCAATGATGCTAACTTGCATGAGCACCTTCACCCATCTAAGATATGTGGTATACCACATAACATTGCCCAAGCTATAGATTACAAACATACCACTATTAATAAGACCCTTTGGAACTCTCCTGTAAATGCACATGTTATGGAACACATCGTTTTGTACAACATTATCACTATATCTGGTGATTGAATGAACATCACTCCATTGCTCTCTATAATTACCTATTTATGCATGATTGGTATGTAGTTTAATGATGTGAATATTATTATTAGTTAAATAAAGAATCTAACATCCATTAGGAACCCTAGAGCTAGCCAAGAATGAAAATTAGCCCTTATCCTATAATTAAAATAAAACTGTACCTATACTGCAACAATAGACCACCAACCCACCTTCTTCTGTATTATCTATATTGAGTGATGTAGGGCAGCACCAGAGGTGGTCACATTCAATTCAAATGAAGAAGTAGTAATAAGAGAGAACTTGCACAACCTCCTCCTCCTCTGACTTACCATTATCCCCAAGGTGCTTTGACTGAGCATTTTATAAACCTAGAATTGAAAATTGACACCCACATTGAGTAGTCCACATAGTGATGGAAGGAGCTGTAGCACCAGTATGAGGCATATTGTGCATTATTTCAAGACTAGTTTTGCTCCCTTCAACACTATATCTAGTTTCCAACATCATCACTTGATCAGGGGCCATCTGATGAGAAGTGTTTAATCTTAATGTTTTATCTCTTCTTGTTGTACTTGTTCTTTTTATGCTTTTTGAAAATTTTTTCTTTTACGTTGATGTATTTCCATTTTGTGTTGCTCCTTTTTATAATAAAAAAGGGGAGTAGTAGTGTTGGTAGTTGTATTAGGAATTATGTTGCACCTTTTTTTCATCAAATTTAAATTTAGTTGTTTAGGTTTTTGTTTCATCCAAGTAGTTGTGTTGTTTTGTTTTTATATATTATTTAAAATAAAAAATAAATTAATTTGAAATTTAGATGTTTTGCAAATTATTTCTAAAGAGGCCATTTAGTGAATAATTTAGGGAATTAAATACCAACTTGCAAAAATTAAAATTACAAATAATAATATTTGCCATCATAAAAAAAGGGAAAATTATTGAAATTTGAGAACATAACCTAGTGTTTTGATGATTACAAATATTATTGGATTGATCACTTACTATTCTCTAGTTTATATATTTTACCCATTTCTTTTATGTGCTACTAACATTTCAAGTGCAACAAACATAAATCTTGATCAAAGAAGTGAACTCAATAAAGTGTAGTATTGAGTCTATTTAAAATTGTAACAAGTGTATTTATATTTCTTTTCTCGAGTCCTTTATGTAATTAAGTGTATTTTGAAAAAATAACCAAGCACAAATTCATATATGTGATGAAAATTGAATACTTGAATTCCCTGTTAAATCATATCATACAATATCAATTGTACTATTTAATGTATTAATCAAAAAATTAATTCAAGTGTTAAATAAATTAACATCATAACTAATCATACTAAGTGACATGCAATTGTATAGAATGATCTATTATTTTGAAAACCCTGCTGTTGAACCTATGTTGCAAGATTTAGGCAAATTTGAATTTTGAAATCTAAACTAATATATGAATGATTTTATACTATATAATATAAATTGTATAATCTGATTTAACAGAACCTTCATTTGATAAACACTTATTTATCCAGGATGATCCCTGATTGAATTTAATTAATCGTAGTGTAGGACTAAATATCATACAAGATGATAAAAAATGGGAGTTGGAACTAATCAGTCATCATGAACATCATATTGTATCGGCAATAACATAAGCATTTTTAGTTTAAATTGAAGAAGGAAAGCCACCAAAGAAAGGAAGATTGTAGAAAAGCATTAAATTTATATATTATTTTTATTTTTTTAGCCTTCTTATATTATGTTAGGTGTATGGTTTATGAAACAATGAAGCACACACTCACACATGAGAAAACAATATATTATAAATTAGAAATTTTGGAGTAATTAGGATGCTTAAATTATTGTGGATTATACTGTATGACTTAGATCATATTATGCAATAAGTATGTCATTTTGGAAATTTTCGAAAGTTAAGATATGCTAATCAAATGAAATTAAAAAATTAAATGCGCATGTGTGTACACACACACAATGGTTCATTTAGTGTGAAGGAGGCTATTGATGATGGTGCTACAAAAGGGCATTTTGTCAATGATGGGTGAAAAGGAAATCTTTAATAATGAAGAAGGAACATTTAATTATAATATCACCAAGAGATTATTTCTTCAATTGTTTTAGAAGATGGGAAAACAAAATGAAAAAAATGATAGATAGTTCATGGAGAGATATATACTTTGATCAAGAGAGTAGCCAATAAAGACACATGATTTGGAGTGAGATTTAAGATTGATATTAAATTTGGGCAAAGCTATGGATTGTGAAGATAACATACCAAACAATATTTTGAAGTGTGAGCTAAAAAGCAATTGATATGGGGAAGATAATTGATGTTTGAGGTTGAGGAAATGTTTTATGAGCTATACCATGACCTAAAAATATGAATCCAATAGGAAGATGGAATGGATAGTTGAGGTATGAATATATGATAAATTTTAATAATATCACGCCTTATGTATTACCAATTATATATAAATGTTTGTTTTGGGTGAATGAGTTAAGAGATGCCAATGGTGAACATGAATTTGTTAAGAGATTTATGCTCATCAAAAAAAAAAAAAATTTTTTTTTGAAGAAATGCAAATTGTTTTAAAAGCAGAAAATAGAAAAAACTAATACAACCAAGACAGGAAAAAAAAGTAAGAGTTCCCAACCCAAACAAAATATATGTCAAAATGAAATTATTATAATGAAAATGAGATATACTATTTTTTACTTTAAACCCATTGGGGTGATGGGAACACCAAATACTAAATAACCTAAAAAGTTGGTTAGTATCCCAGAGTTCCCAAATAGATTAAAAGGAAAAATAGTAAGAATCCCAAATATCATTACTTTAATTCCATAATGCGAATAAAAAACTACACAAAAAATAAAACAATTACTCCCCTCTATGAAAAAAACTAAAAAAAATAACCACATCAGCAGCAATCTCAACCGCTGAAGCAGTAGATTCCCCCTTTGTATCCAGCTCTGAGAGAGATTCATTTAAAAGGTTAGGATCATCAGCCATTAAAGACTCCATAGCAATTGATGCAACCAAATACTTATACCAACTTCGATTCCCCGCAATATCCAGATAAGGAACCAACTTTTGAATAACTTGATTCAGCTCTATTAGAACCGAGGAGAACTGAATAAACCAAGGTGACTTCTGAATTCTTGATTCCACAGGATCCATACAGCAACCTTCACTATCCCTAACAATATCACTAATATAAAGAGAATCTTCCCTATTATTAGCTCCTCTATCATACCAAACCACAAAAGCCAACATTAAGAAATAATAAAAGATTACTCCCCTCCACCAATCTTCAAATTAAAATCAACTTTTCTTTTCCTAGGAAAATCCTCAATAGGTCCTAAGAATTTAAGTTATTTAGGGCTTTTCTGTTTCATACTAAATAAACTTAACTCTTTATTACTATTAACTAGACAAGAAGAAATTGAACTTATCTTAGGATCATCATTATTGAGAGGTGGCTTGGTTCCAACCTGCGGAGATACCTCAACACAAAACTATTCAGCTCTTTTCTTTCCATCCATCTTCCCTCCAACTTCAAGAAAATCTTGAAGCATCAAACCATCCTTTTCTCCAGCACAAAATTGGAACATAGAGATTGCATCATCTCTCAAAATGGTCATTAAGGTATCTTCATTAATACTATGACCTGCATCTCCACCATCTTCAGATTCTGCTATACCACCTAGCTCTTCACTTGAATTTTTAGCAATAAAATAACCCACATCAGCTACAGATTGTTCATTTACCTTAACAGGCTCAAGAATGATTACATTTGATTCAGTAACCACTCTAGCCATTTCCTCAAGAAAAAGATCAGACAATACATTAAACTTATTAGTTGAAGGTAGTTCCGTAGATGTCTTAAGATCTTGAGAGTAATTATTCCCAAGATTTCCAACCATTAGCTAAAATCTAGATTTCTGATCTAACATCTGACCACTCCTCATTCTTCTATTTTTCCTAAACTTCACAATCATCCAAGGACCATAGCAAGCTCCTGAATCTGGACTAGCCACTTTGTCCATCAATATTTTCTCAGAACTTCTACCAGCAAATTCTGAACCAATTTCCTGACAACCTTTACTCTCTACTTCCTTTTGAACATTAGATTGACCTTCTTTATGGACCTCCGGGCACATATCAACTTTATGGCCTACCTTACCAAATTTGAAACACAAAGAAGAGATTTTTTCATACTCCACTTTCTAAAAAAATTTCCCATATAAACCTTCAATCCAGACTCCATGAGATAACTTAGAGTCTAGATTAATTCGAACACATGCTTTAGTAAATTCACGTCTACCCCATTTAAACATATTTCCATCTAAAAACATAGGAACTCCTATCTTTGAAACAATCTTAGTAACATTAATCTAATCCTAACAATGTAAAAGTAAATGTGGCAACCGAATCCAAATCGGTGAGGATAACCCTTTTAACAAGATTGGGGAAAATTGAGGTGTCTATTTATCCATCCCTATTATATGCCCTCCCACTACCACGGTCCTCCACTCAACACTTCTTCCATAACTTGAGATGATTGAAAGGAACACAATATCCAATCTAGGCCTAATGAAGTAAGATGAAAGCTGCCAAATTTATTCCATTGATGCCTTAACTCAAGACTACATAGAGAAAAAGGAACATATCTCCCAAACACTTTCACCACAAGAGATTTCTAAAGTAATTGAACATTTTCACATACCTTATCCATATTAAGTTTAATCACATTAGCATCTTTAGATTCTTCAGGATCTGATTCAATATGAGTCACTTTGATATGCTGAGTTTTAACCCTCGCATTTATGAAGCCATTTTTGCTGTTATCAGAGTTTGGTAAAACCTCCATACTCTTCTCCGTATGAGTTTTAACTTCAGAATTCAAACACTTATCATGAATAGACTTATCAAGATTTAAATTCAAACCTTTATGATTTTCGGCATTAGAAGGATTAAAAAACTGATTAATGTTCAACTTGAAACCTGTAGATGATGGAGCTTCCGAATCATTTGCTTGAGCATTCATTCCTGACACCAAATCTTTCAATGGGGAAGAAGGAAATGCCTTAGGAGAATACTTCTTCCTATCACCAGGAACATGAGACTTCATTAATTCTTTTCCCTTACCTATCACAGAAATCACATAGTGAACTGGAGGAATACGACCTTCACTAATAACCAACGGATGTTGTTTAAACAAAACATTCAGATTTGTATAACCTCTACCTTTGGATCCACCATGAATTGATTTGTTAGGATTCCTAGCAGATAGGGGATTGGAGGTATTCTGGTCATCAGATGCTAATGACCAGCGACCCTCCGCCACCATAACAGAACAAACAGGGAAAAAAGGATAAGAAAAAATTAAAAAAATGAAACTTTCTCTCACTAAAATTTGGGACTCTTTCTCACTAAAATTCGGGACTCTCTCTCACAAAATTCTAAATGTATAAGGTGATTTTTTTATCATTTAATTTATTCATAATCTTGGAAGCTGATAAAGGCCACATAAATTGAGTTTTTTTTACTTGCATGAATAGAATCATATGTATTTTGTATCATGATTTGACAAAGTGATATGGCATTTGAACCCACCATATTATTGAATATATTTGACTTAAGAATAGTGTTTACAAAGGGCAGGAAGATAAAAGATTGGATATATAAAATAAAATTTATCACTTTTTTTAAATTCAAATGGAGAGCAAATGGTAGTGGGGATGATTAAAATATATTAATCTATAAAATAATATGTTTTAAAAGTGAAGTTGAAGGATGCAAAATTTATAACATCAGTAAAATAAGATGATTTTGGCTATAAAAGAGTTATAATAAGTATATGTGACTAGAGTAAAGGGAAGGCAAATTATAAACATGAAATTTAGTTTTTTTCCATAAAAAACATTGTCGTTGTATGTAGTTCATTTACTTAAAAAGAAATATGTAGGAAATCAATAAACACATGGTTAGAATAGTGAAACCAAAATTTGGAAATAAAATTCTTTTTCATAAAAAGTACATAATGAACTCTATTTTAAATTAAATTTCAACATGTTGGTATTAAAAAGGTGGGATCAGTGTGGGAAATAAGTAAGAACACCTCATCTCCAATCATAATTTCATAAAGTCCATCATACATAGTGCATGTGAGAGATTGCTTAAGTCGATGGTGTCGAACCCCTTGAGCCTAATAAGGTTAATAGTATTTTAATTATTACAAATCTTATTGGTTACTATATTAAGTTGATGAATTTGTATGTGCAAGTCTTTTATTTTTAAGCTAACATTTTAGGTAAATTAATTATAAAGATGAACTAAGATTGGATGTATTTTTAGTCTAAATTGATGAACAAAAGTCCCCAAAGAAAAGAATATTGCTTAAAAGCATTAAATTCTTTTTTTTTTTTGTAGTTTTTTGAGCCTTCTTATATTATTCCAGATGTATTGTCTATGAAATAACCAAATACACACACACACATGAGGAAAAAAAAAACTTTCTTAAATAAGAAAAGTAGGAGTTAATTAGGATACTTAATTTATTATAGATTTTACTATATGACTTGGATCATATTATGAGATAAGTATGTCATTTTGGTAATTTTAGAAAATTAAGATGTGTTAATTAAAATAATATATGAATTAAATTTGCAAAATTAATCTATTATATGAACCATGTAAGACCGTATGATCAATTATAATCAAAATTGAATAAGTTGTTATGTTCTTTGCTTAAATAGGTAAATTCAAATTTGAGCATAGTGTATTGTATGACTTATATCATACGACAATAATATATATGAGATTTGCCTATTCAAGACTTGAGAATCTTGGAGAGTAATGAAAATTGAATCGTAGAATTGTTGTACCGTACAAACTATACAGTATAGGTTGTAGAAACATAGAGCATGTGGGTATTATAAAAAATTTTATTGATTAATTTAATATTCTATACGAAGAAATTATACTAATCACTATAAGATCTTCATTATATTGTTTGATTAAATAGATAAGGATTTTTAGGGTTTTAGGCTGATTATGCTAATTGTATAGTAAAATTAGGCAGACAATCTTAATAAACAACCTGGCAAGTTGAAAATTGGTATACTCAAAATTGCATAATTTCTTATGAAGTGCTAGCTAAATTTATCTTTTGATGCAAGAAATAGATAAAGAATTAAAAAAATGAACCAAAATTGCAACGGTATTGATCCAGCGCCATAGTGCTATAATTTCCCTCAACAATAGAATGCACCTTAGTGCCAGAACGATAAAGTCTCATATGATTTCTAGAGAGCTTAGCATCAATGCAGTACCTAGGAAGCACCACAATGCCAGATTGAGCACCATAACACAAAATTTCCCCAACACTACATCAAAAGATTGTTGGAGAAGGTTAAACCAAGCATTTATGTGACAAGTGGTTAACCAACATGGGGGTTTAGTAACGCTACAGCGTCCTAGTAAGCCATCATTGTGGAACAAATTCAATTATTTTAGAATTCTATAAATAAGTGGCTTAGTGTTCTTGTTATAGGGTTGGCATAGTAATTCATTAATAAAATAGATCAAGAAATAAAAAGAACCAGAAAGAATGAAGGATCCCCATGCAAAAGTCTAGCTCAGGTGTGTAGTATCAGATAAGTCATGATGGCCTATATTCACCTACTTCTTGAATCCAATCCAATACCCACCCAGAATAAGATCCAGATGCTTGAAATAGGTATAGTTCAAATTACTCAGACACAGCAGCACCAAAATCTAGTGAACAACCAACCAAAAAAAATAACCCCAATCACTAAAAGAAGAGAAGAAGCAATCAAAGATAACAAAAAGGACCAACTTACCACAAAAAAAATAGAGAAACACCAAAAACATATTATAGCACATCTGAAAAGAAGGACTCAACCCATCACCACAACCCATATTCCCATTCCAAACAAGAGAAGGAAGAGATGAGCAGAAAAGATGAATAAGGACACATTCTAAAAGATGCACAATCATAGCCATAAGAGAACCCAAGCAACATAAGCACAAAACCAAAACAAGAGACCTACTAAACTGAACAAAAACCAATCTAAAATGAGTCAGCAAAAGTGGAACACCACCAAAACTAGAAATTGGAACAGAACCCTTGGCTGGACTGAACATAAGGCAAACTAGAGATGTCCAATCTCACCAACCCTTTCAAGTTATCAAGTAAAGAGTTATTAACATATTCAATAAATTCCCTTAAATTGCAAACAATTTTAGCAAGATAATCAGCAGCCGCATTTCCTTCCCGGTAAACATGAGTAATAGAGAAAGAAATAAGACAAAGCCATTGCTTGATTTCTTTAATCAAATAAAAGAACGAAGGATTGGACAACACAGTACCATTAATATAATGAATAAGAAGTTTAGCATTAAATTTAACCCAAACTTGAGTGATACCTAAAGAGATACATAACCTTAACCCTTATTGCAGTGCTTGAATCTCAGCCATAATCACAGTTTTGGAAGAACTAGGACCCGCAAAAGTAATGATAACATGGCGATTAGAGTCCCTAATCAGACACAACAAGCCTTAGAGTTACTCAGAGAACCATCAGTGTTGAGTTTAAACCATCCAACCAATGGTTTAAGCCAT
The DNA here is from genome assembly GCA_019925795.1 of Dendrobium chrysotoxum. Taxonomy (NCBI): domain Eukaryota; kingdom Viridiplantae; phylum Streptophyta; class Magnoliopsida; order Asparagales; family Orchidaceae; genus Dendrobium; species Dendrobium chrysotoxum. The sequence goes on along the minus strand of CM034302.1, from coordinate 35,438,159 downwards.
CTCACAATTCTATGGGTAGTGACAATGGGATCAAAATGAGTAGAAACACAAAACTCAATAGCAATACGGTAATAACCTTTGAAAGCATTGACTTTAATTAAATTGCTTAAAGAAAGTTGCAAAATTTTATCTTTGATTTTATCAATAATACTCATAGCATTCATACAAATATCTTTATGCTTAGCTTCATTTCTACTCCTCCAAAGAAACCAACAAATAAGAATAGACACAATGTTACGAATATGACCTTTAGAATGAGTAAGCAAGGCTTGTAAGATATTTATAATGGAGCAATAATTATAATAAAATTGAGCATTAAAAATGTTATCAAAATATAACCAAACTTTCATAGCTATAGCACCATTGGCAAAAACATGATTAAGGTTTTCAATGTGATAATAACATTGACATTTGGAAACAATATAAAAACCTTTTTTCAAAAGATTATAGTCCACGGGAAAATAATTATGCAAAATCCTCCAAACCAAAATAGAATAAGATGAAGGGATAGCATGATCCTAAATAGTTGAGTAAAGTAAAGACTTAGCTAAGGGTTGCCTAATTGAGTTCCAAACTTGTTTAAAAGCAAACTTACCACCATTGGTATTAGTAAACATCATGGAATCCTCTTTATCCAATTGAAGAGGGATGAAACTAGCAATAAAGTGAAGGACATAATTCCAAAGTAAATCAAAATCCCACACACCATCATGTATAAAATAATTAAATTTGCAAGTAGAGGTAGAATGTGTATTCAATAAACTATCAATAAAAAAATTACACAACCACTTATCTTGCCAAAAAAAGATGTTCCCCATCCCCATGCCCCATTGAATAAAATGTTCCACCTCCCACTTGATGGAACAAAGTCTTCTCCAATTAAAGGAACCACCCTGTTTAAAGTGACAGATAAGAGGGTGACAACCAGCACAATATTTATTAGTCATTAGTTTTGCTCATAAACCTTTCTTGGATCTAAATGAAAACTAGAGTTTGTAGGAGAAACCAGTAGCCATGTTAGCCATTATTTTAAAACCAAGATTCCCTTCCTCAATAACTCCATAGGAATTAGTCCAAGAAGCCCAGATTAGAGAAAACTTGCTATCCTTAGCACCCCAAATAAATTTATTAAAAAGCCTTTCCATTCTACTATAAACATTCACCCGTAAGACATAAGGAGTGAAAAAGGTAAATGGGAATAGAACAAAGCACATGTTTAATTAAAACCAACCTACCACCACAAGAAAAAAAATTAAAAGCCCAAGTAGTAAGTTTATTATTAATAGCTTTGAAAATGTCACCAAATAAGTGTTACCTCCTCTTACCTCTAACAAGAGGAGTTCCTAAATACTTCAAAGGTAAGCTGTTATGATAAAAGCCAAACTTGTCATGAATCACATTAATTCTTTGAATAGATATAGATTTGGAAGTAATGAAACAACTCATGTTAGGATTAAATGTAAGACCACTAGCTCTTTGAAATTGCTCAAGAAATTTAAAAAGATTATAAAGCATTTTAATAGAGCCGTTAGTGAATATAATGAAATCATCAACAAAGCTCAAGTGAGTACTAGGGAAACCACCACGAGTTCTAAATTGTAAACTAGGATGATTTAAAAAAAGCTTCTTAAGGCCTCTAAAAAGAAATTTAGTAGCTATAATAAATAGAGTAGGAGATAAAGGATCCCCTTGTCTAAGCCCATGAGATGATTTGAAATAACCATGACACTTACCATTGATCATAACAAAAAGAAATAATTTTCAATAATATTTGTAATTAGATTAATAAAGACCGTATTAAACCCAAAAAGCTTTAACATCATGTAAAGGAACTCCTAATTTAAATTATCATAAGCTTTAGAGATATCAATCTTAAAAATAATATTCCCACTAAAAATTATAGCTTCCAAGTCATGCACTAACTTTTAGGCCAATAAAACATTATAAAAAAATACCTACCTTTAACAAAACCAGTTTGTTCCAAGGAAATAATTTTAGGTAATAAAACAACAATTCTTCCCATAAGGAATTTATCATTAAGCTTATTGAAAAAAGAACACAAGCTAAAAGGGTGAAAGTCATTCCAGAAGTTAATTGCATCACTCTTAGGGATTAAAGTAATAGAGGTAGAAGTAAAAAACTTGGGGTAGGGATTTCCCATGATGAAATCCTTAACATCATTCATGAGATCATCCTTAATGATGGACCAACTTTTTTGAAAAAGCTTAGTAGTAAACCCATCAGGGCCAGCAACAGAATCAACATTCATACTGTTAAGAGTGAACCAAATTTCATCCTCTATTGGCCTCATCATCTAAAACCTATTGTCCTCCTCAGTTATAAGAGAAGGAATAAAAGAGCAATCAATATTTAAATCCAAAGATAATATTTTGTTGAAAACCTTATTAAAATAATCAATACCAGAAGCATAGATCAACTCAGGAGAATCAACAGAGATACCATTAGGAGTAGTAATTTTGTGAATATGACTAGCAACTTTCTTGTAGTTAGAAATATTATGAAAAAATTTAGTGTTTCTGTCTCCCTTAGTAAAAAGTTTAGATGAAGCCTTTTATCTCCAAAAAAACCTCTTCTTTTTCTTGAAGTTTGAACAAAGTGGCCTTAGCTTCATTGAGAAAAATAAGATTCTCAGAAGAGGGGTTATTCATACAGTTGATGTCAGCACTATTAACCAAATCCTCAGTATGAGAAATATTAGCAAAGATATTCTATAAAACACACTTATTCTACTAGTTGTTTAAGCCTTTTGAGCTTGAACAAGAATCTAGTGATACCCCAACATTATCAAAAGGGAATAAAGGAGCATGCTAATTGCTATTGACGATATTAAAAAATGAATCATCTAAAATCCACATGTTTTGAAATCTAAATGGAGTAGGAGCATTGGTAGTTTGTTGAAAAATATTTAAAAATAATATGAATGATCAGATAAAGTTCTACTTAAATGATCAATGTGAGTCATATGAAAATACGAAATCTAGAAATTATTTAAAAAAATGTGATCTAATCTTTGCCACATAGTAGCTTTATTCCAAGGAAAAGCATTTCCCAAAAAACCAATGTCATCAAGATTGGAATTGTTAATCATTTCATTGAAATCTTCCATAGCCTAAAAATTTGGAGGCTTCCCCATAGTTCTTTTATCAGCATTATTAATAGTATTAAAATCACCACCAATCATCCAAGGAACAGACGTAATCAAGGAAAAATTACAAAACTGATTCCATAAAGTTTTCCTTTAATATCTAGAATAAGAAGCATAAACAAAAGAAGCATAGGAAGAAAATTGATGAACATTGATATTAGTATACACAATTTTAGGAGAGTCATCAATAATGCTTAAACAAACCAAATTATTCCAAAAAATCCAAATCTGTTTGGAACAATTACTGAAGGCCAAATGAATACAAAGTTTGCTATGCACGTGATCCAGCTTTGAAGAAGAAAGTAAAGGTTCAATTAGGAGAAGTAAATTAATATTATGCATCCTACAAATATTTTTGACTCTATCCCTAGACAAGGAATCCCCCACCACCCTAATATTCCAATTGAGAGACTTAACCTTTAGATGATGAGGTAACATTTGAAGCCCTAGTAAACCTCGGGATGCTATCAACCAAGTTCTTGTTATGCTTATTTTTCTTTTTGGAGGCTTTCAGATGGGTTTCCTCATTATTCTCTACTTTCCCTTTTGGATTAGGAGTTGACATAGAACCATTATTTAAACCTTCTTGAATAGCCATAAGAGATTCAGAGTTTTATCAAGGATTTCTCCCTCCTCAATTTGAAAACTAGAGACACCTAGTTAAATAACCTTAGGGTATGGTCCAGTGAAGTCAGAAAAATTCTTAGAAATTATCTTTAAATCAAGTAAGGATGAAACTTAAACCTAGTATACTTAGTGAAATGAAGAACCCTAGGAATAAAATTCACCTTAATTGGAGTTCATTAGGTCAATTAAATTAAAAACCCTAAAATTAACCCTAATTACAGGGCTAAAATTTCCAAAATTCATAATTAATTAAAGAAGGTTTTTAAAAATAATAATTAATTTTTAAACAACTTCGAATCAAACCTACAATCAAAGAAAATTTAAATCAATCTTTTATTTTAATTAAAATTAAATAATTTAAAGTTAAACTTTAAATATAAAATAAATAAATAAATTAATATAAAATTAACAATAATTTAAATAATCCCAATTTTTTTTGGAATTGATCCATGGGTTATCACTAATCTATCGTATTAATCACCAAAACGTTTGAGAATGATTTGATTAATTAAAACCCAACCTATGTTTCTTCTATGAGGAAGGAGTTAAATAATTAATTATATAAAATAAGTACGAATAAACCATAAATAAAATAAACTAAAATTTTGAGAACTTTAAATTAAATTTTAAACATTAAAATCAAAATGAATTACTTAAATATTGTCACTTAAGCTCAAATTAACTAAACTAAATAACTTAAAGTTAATATGTCAACTCACTTAATAAATACTTAAAACTAAATTAAAAAGATTTCTATGGATTATGATTGATTCCATTGGAGAACACAAATGTAATAAATTTATTGGTCTTTATTAAATCTTCAACAAATGGAAGCCTTTTGTGTATATGCTTGATTCTTTTTAGAGGGCATATATCCATTTGATTCATAAGAGTTTGGATGTGGGGTCGAGTGCTTCAAAGAAATTTGAGTTATTTTGATTAACATCTTTATTATAATAACTATCATCTAAATCATTAATAAAAACATTAAAATAAAACTTCAGGGACTCTATACAATCACTCTATCTTATATGGGAGAATGAATGCATTACATTTATAAGCCGTAGGACTTATAAGTTATTGACTTCTGTAGTTTAGAGTCATTAACTTACATGATTCATTAAAATTAAATAAACAAACTTAAACATTTTAAAACTTAAATAATAAAACACTAAATCATTAATACTTAAACTTAAATAAAAAATATCCTTTAGCCTATAATAAATTACACTACACAAAAGTTAGTAGTTTGCAGCAAATTCTTTTTTATCAAAAAAGGCTACTTGTGTCAAAAATGTTTGATAATTTTTTGTCGAGAGTTGGGAAAATTTATAGCAGAATTTTCGCCACAAATTTGCGATGGAAATTGCCATCGCAAATTTTCTATAAAAATTGCCGCTACAAATTTGTGGTAGAAGTTGCCACCGCAAATTCGCCCCAAGCGAAGTTAAATAAAATTAAAAAAATTATTTTATGTCATTTTGTCTATACAACTGAGTAGAGAAGGGAAATGGTATTTGATGAGAGTAGGTTTTGAATCTCAAGCCACCGGTCATGTGAGAGATGTTGCGGGCAGTCTAGTCAAGCGCGGGTAATTGGTCAGGCTAGAGATGGTGCGAGTAGCCAGTCACGTGAAAATACTGTGACCAGGCATAGGTGGTGGGCAGTCCAGTCAGGCTCAGGAAGTGGGCAATCTAGTCAGGCACGGGCAGCGAGCAGCCCGCCTTGTTGGGCAGAATTTGTGGTATTTTTTTTATTTTTTAGATGAAATTCCACTGCAAATTCGTTGTAAATCTGCCAGAAATTTTTATGATAGATTTTTTTACCATATATAATTTTAAGATGTCACATTTTATGTATCATATTATATTCATTTGTAAACTCAATATAAATTATATTTTGTAATGGAATTTCCTTATTTTGTAGTAGATTTATTTGCTACAAAAAAGGTAACTTTGTTATAGTGCAGGCAATTTCAAATCAAAATAACTCAAACAATAAAACCCATTAGGACATATAAAAGCCACAAAACCTTCTTCACATACTATAGGGAATTTTCTAAAAGAAATGGCTTTTTCTTAGGCTAGGCTAATAATTTTTTTGGGTGTGCTTGCTTACGCCTTGCTTGGATGGTATCTTTTATGTATTTACTTACTTTAAGTATTATGTATAATCATATAGGTTTACAAACTTTTACCTGCCTAATACACTATATTTATTAGTTGCATGTAGGAATGCATTACACTTTTATTTCTTGCTTTTTTTTCTGCTTATAGTACAAAATTTTTAGAATGTACTTAGGCTCTCAATTTAAATGTAAAAGTCAAATGTTAAATTTAAAGTGTCAAGAGTGTATCTAGATCGATTTGTATAAAGAGTTATAAAAGGTTAAAAGCATTTGCTTATACATATATGTATCTAAAAAGAAATGCTTTCTCTTTCTTTGAGGAGCATTATCTTTTGGAATCCTATAGAAGGCCTAGAGTCAGAAGAAAATTAGAAAATACATTTAAACCAACATTCATAGGAGTTGATGCCAAAGCCTACTATAGTGGAGCTTTGCTACCTTACTTTTATAAGCACCCTAGTTTGTATTCAACATTAAAAATAATGAATAAAAGTTTTATTATACACCATGTTTCCTTATGTTTCGTGCATAGCATTCGAATGGGTGGTAGATTTACATTTGAGGATAGCCTTTTCATAGGTTTCTTTCAGTATTCTGAACTTTATAGGATCATATATGCTAGTTCTAGGATGATATGGTAGTGATAACATGTACTTGAACACCTTTACCTAACTTTCATATATATATATGAATTTTTTTTTAAAATGTAGAATAAACTAAAGCACACAAGCCTATGATAATAGATAGGGAGGACCCACGATGTTACAGGGTGTATCTACTATTCCCTTTGGGTTTAAGGCTGTTATGTTGTAAGATTTTTCTAGAAAATTTAGACTAAAAATATTTTAGAAATTTAATGTTAACAAAAATAAAATTTTGAGTTTCGGGTGTCTTTGCATCAAAACTACATTAATTAGGTGCATTTAACCTGGAACCATTTCACTAAGCTATGATTTAAGATCTTAATTAACCAGAATTCTTGATTTTGGTATTAAAAGTAGCTATCTTAGATGCATGTAATAGACCTGGAAATCATAGTTTTAAAATGGTGTGCTTATGTGGTTCGCTGGAAGTGCACTCCAAGTGAGCATAAGCCTTGATGCATTTATACCCCCTCAAACTTCCTTCCAAGAGGATTATCTTGACCTTCAAATAAATTTTATGAACTCTAAAATAATTCTAAAATGATTTATTAAATCATTAAAAGTTTAGTCCAAATATGTTAAATTTTAAATCTAAAATAGTCTAATCTTCACTTTAATCAAAAGTTTTCTTTTCAAAGATGTATATAACAATAGAGGCTTGCCTCTAAAAATAAGAAGACTGATTAAAATAACCCCTATCTTAGTTGAGAGGAGCAAAGAAAAAATCTTTTGGATGTAGACTAAAATATATCCTTAGTTAATTTCATTTTCAAAATGATAAGTGAATGTGAACTTTATCCTTCAGAATAAATTGAACATTTCTTATATTATGTTTAATTTTGAAAATAATTTTTTTTCTCTTTCCATGTTAATAGTAAGGTATTAGTCTATCTATTGACACAATATAATACTAACTATGCGGATTTGATTAAAGAAATATAAATGAAATTAATGGCACATTTATTTTTCAACAAGATTTTACTAACTCCATTAAGGATTGGTCTTACTTACAATCTTTAGTGGAGATTAGACTTTAAATCAGTAGTATAATCAATTTCACAATGAATTAAGCTACCTCCTTACGTTCTTCCTTTTCTTCATTTCATCCTTCTATGAAAGTGATCGATGTTCTAATAATTATTTTTTAAATCATCAAAATTAGATTATAATTAATTCTACAAAAATTAGATTTTAATCAATCATTTGAACATCAGATCTTTACTAACTCAAAATCAAACACTCATTAATTTTCAAACACAATTCCAAATTTTAATTAATAACTAAATTATATCAAAATTATAGATTCATATAATTTCCTAGCCCTAGATAGTACATTATAGTTACATTTTTTATGTAGCTCTGTGATATTATTTAGACTGGGTCCATAGTCAAAACCATGTCACCCGATATCATCAATTATTTAAAACTTGCTTTGGGGAGTAGGTTGAATTAGTTTAGTACATTCTCCTGATTTAGCAATTAATTTGGAGTTGGGGAGTTCATTAACTGATAAATATTCCTGGTTCAATTTTAGAAATGAAAAGTAAACTCATCTTTAGCTTCACCCATAATATTGACTATTCAGCTAGCCTGGCCCAATCTATTTAGGGTCCCATAATTAAATTTGGTTTTGGATTTGATGACATCTAGTTTAACTTTACTGTACCATAATTTGAATTAGTTAGATCTTATAAAAGTCCAATAGATTTAACTATTAATGCCACTGTTAAGAGTGGGTTTACAGCTTCTCCTACTGCTCTTAAACCCTCTATCTTCTCTTATATGACCTTTCCTTAGCCTGCTATTAATAATAAGGGCAATTACATTGCTCTTTATAAACTGCTAGTTTCTAAGAACTTTGAGATGGGGTAATCTTCTAGAGTACAGGAGATGATTAAATCTCAACAAAGAAACATGAACCATCATCTATGGCGGACGGTCAAGAAGGCCAAATAGCTAGAAGTGGATAACTCAATTAGAGTTGTAGTTGAAGCACTAAGGAATGAAGAACTTAAATATTCTCATTAGTTGGCTGGAAATCAATTCCATCCATTGTCAGCTACTACTAGGGAAGAGAATGTTGTTCTAATAGCGAACTGTCCACCCACTGCACCTTATAAGCAACCAGTTCTCCCCTCTTTATTTGAGAGGAAAAAGAAATTCAAGTCCATGTTAGGTGGATTAGTCCATGACTGTGCAGCAAGTTATGGAAAATCAAAGATAATATTCTATAATATGTTAAAAAAAAGTGATTGCCAGTCAAGTTGAATTGGAGCAACATAAAGAGAAAGTAGTTCCACCTCCAACAAAGAGAAGATCAACTTTTGAAGATCACAAACCTCTTATAGAGCCTGACTATATCATTGAGGACCAAATAACCTACGACTAGTTATTCATCAAAGGATATCATCTAAAACTCAAAATCAACAAACTCCTATAAAATCTTTAGGATATGAAAGATTATCCCTATGAGGTTATAATCTGATATCTCATACTTCATCAAATCAACCTAGAAACTATTTAAGAAAAATTCCCCATTGCTCTTTGGATTATCATTTACCTAGAGTTAACTAGTGGCACTGAGAAGGTAGCCAATCATCTTCTTATTATGATATAGGGAGGATGAGATCATTAAATCAGCCAACCAAGCAATCTGATAGGAAGAAGATTTGATGGCCTAAGATGGTTGCCACTTTAGCTGGAGTTAATTCTTACAAAAATAGTATAGTGGAGGAATGAGGAAGAAAAGGTAAAGTTATGTTTGAATCATCATCTATCGGAGAATATACTCTAGTCGACCCACATCAAGTGTTAGGAAGATCTATAGAAGAGATGATGGCTCATTTAATAAAAATTATAAGACAAATAAATGAAGAAGAAGTTACAGAGAGAGCGACTATTAGCTTATTTAATGAGGAAATGTCTGTGAGTATTCACATGATAAATCCGTAGGCATCTACTCACAATGATGAAGGTAATGCTAAATCTAATCTTCTAGATGTTGAGATTGAAGAAGGTGATACACTAGATATAACTTAACAATTGTTAGATCAGTTGATTTGGAAGGATGAACAAATCTCAAGGATGGAGAAGAAAATAGAAGAAATGATGGCCATCATGAATGCCATATAGAATATAGAATCTCCTTCATTGAATGCATAGATAAAGTCACCTATGGATGAGTCTACGCAAATAAACATAAAAATAAAGAAGTTAGTTAAAAAAAAAGCAGAGAATAAACTAGTGAAGTTAGAAAGAGAATCAATTAAATCTATGAATATAAAGTAGATGGCAGAGCAATAAGTCAATGAAGCTCTAGCTTAGTCTCGAGACACTTTGTCTATTCTAAGAGGTAGACCATAGTTGGAAGAATATAACTTGATCCCATATACAAAATGATTTGTGCCACCTTCCTTAAAAACTTTTGACGATATGGGCAATCCCAAACAACATCTTGCACATTTCAGAGCTAAAGCTTATAATGATAGTGGAAGTGACACCTTACTATCATGATAGTTTATTAGAAGTTTAACTGATATTGTATTTGATTCGTATACTAAAATGAAAGTTTGATAGGGATGTTATGCCTTGATGAACTAGTCCCGAGGCTAACCAAGAGGGGGGGTGAATTGGTTATCTAAAAATTTGAGAGCAACAATAAAAATCTTTTCTATGATGTGCAGCGGAAACAAGTAAATATTCAAACGAAAAGATTAAACACAGTTTTCACCCAAGCAGATAATCACAGAAAAACTAGTGCAGAAAGTAATCAGAAAGAACACACCAGATTTTTATAGTGGTTCGGTCAACTTGACCTACGTCCACTCCCCGGAGCCTCCCCTTCGGGTATTTCACTAAACCAAAAGTGACTCTCCTTCTTCTCCCACAGCAAGGCAGAGAAGCCTGTATAAAAAGTCCTTTCCACTAACACGGTGAGGCAGAGAACCTGACCTCCTTTCGCTTCCTCCTGAAGTAGGCAGAGAACCTCAAACTCCTTTCGCTTCCTCTTGAAGCGGGCAGAGAACCCGGATCTTCTTGTGAACGATCCTCCCACAACGAACACCAACAAGATGAAAGAAGATGAACGGAGAAGATGACTCTGATCCTTGATTGGAGAAACCTTAGTGAATCCCTCACTAACTCCCCCTTACAAGATCCTCTCTCTCTCTCCCAAACTCTATCTCTCTCTAGGGTTTCTATGGAAAGAAAAGTGGCAAAAGATTTTTCTTGTTGAAAGAAAAAGATCTTTTATAGGAGGGCTCAAAATTTGCCCTAAATCTCAACTGGTCGGCCTAGATCGTACAGGACGATCAATATATCATCCTGTACGATTAGTTCAAAATCAGCTGTTTCAGCTTGGACGATCTGGCTCTTCTGGACGATCAGTGGAAAAATTTGTTCTGATTGTCCCGTACTATCCTGCGATCGTCCGGGACGATTAGTGTAAATTCAGGAATATCTTCTAGATGATAGCTCGGGTCATCCAGAGAAGATTGTGTTGGACGACCAAAAAATGACTTAATCGTCCAGGACGATATGGCTATCGTCTTGTATGATCAGTTAAAAAAGTGCCAAAATTGTCCTGAGCACAGCTCGGGTCGTACAGCTGAAATGCACTAGACGATCCATATCGTCCCGGACGAACTTGCGATCATCCCGGACGATGTGATCGTATAAATTAAATAATAATTACTTTTCTTAATCTCCAGACTAATTTAGGCATGATTGTACTGGATCGTCCAAGATGATACACGTATCGTCCAGGACGATTAGACCAAATAGCTTAAAATAAAAACTTGCCTAACTTGATCTGGCGGCTGAGAATTTTTGATTTGAGCATATCGTCCTGTACGATGTAATGATCATCCAGGACGATCAGCTTAATCAGACAGACTTAACTTGGTCGCCCTAGTTAGGGTTTCTATTTTTACTTGATCATCCAAGATGATGTGACTATCGTCCAGGACGATCTGAATAAAAAAGAATTTGAACAGAAACTCTAATTCACTCAATCTCTCCCCCTAAGTGTGTGTGTATAAGGTTACTTAGCTAGGGGATCAGTTACATTACAATTGACTCAAGAAAAGAAAAATAGTACATTTAGACACTCTTGGACCCGATCTTGAGTTGGCTTGAGTTGCTCTTGATCTTTTATACCTAAAAATGGGTTAGCGAAGAAACACAATAGAAACATGTTTGCCATCATCAAAATCAGATTTGCAACAATTTCCCCCTTTTTGATGATGACAAACATTTGTGTAGTAGTTTAACAAATAAAAGAACTAGGAGATCAAAAAATAAATTTTTTCAAATTTCCTTGAGCAAGCAGAGCAGTACAGGAAACACAAGTACAAAATATAATAAGAACAAAAACTACTACAACTGACTCCCCCTTTTGACATCACAAAAAGTAGGAGGGCAAACAGAACAAACAGAACCAACAGTACAAACAAAACAGTGCAAATAAAACACAGAACCAACAGCTACAAAACGTAACACTAAAATGGGGGTGGATCCTAATCAGACGGAAGAGGTGGCTGTGATGGGTTGAAGTAACTGTGAATGGCTGTAAAGTGGGCTCCAATCCAGGCAATGTCTTGGTCATGCTGCTGTTGCTGCTGAGCAGCATAGTCAGTAAAGCGCTACAGGTCCTCAGCGTGCCGCTGCTCCTGGGCAGCAACATAGGAGTTGAATCTGGCCTCCCACTGATCGAAGTGCTACACCAGATGGTCAAAAGGAGAAGCGATGCGAAGGGGAGCATGTGCATTTGGTGCAGCAGGAACAGGAATAGCTTCTTCCTCTTCCTCCTCAACATCCGGGGCGGGCTACGGATGTAGTCGGGTACTGTGTAGGACATGGAATGAATTGTTTGTGAAGAAGGAAGGAGGGACATTTGGAGGTTCTAGATACTGCAGGTCATATTTGGTTTCCAAGGCATATGTATTGATATGTCCTAAGGCTAGATTGGGACGACGTCGATGACCCGGATCCCTAATAGTGGTGAGGTGCTCAATATATCTGATAAGAAGGTCAGTGGCATTAAAGTCCCGGTGAGCCAAGATGTAATATGTGGTCAAAGATAGTAGTGGGGTGATGTGAATTCGATCCCCAGCCTTTGGGATCACTGAGGAACGAAGGACGTGCTGAATGGTCCGTGCATCCTTAAGAAGGGAAGTGCAAGCATTGTCGTGGTAGGGTGCATTGGTATTTCGAAGAAAGTGGTAGGTGACACTCCAATCATAGTCAGGATCAGTAATGAGAGAGTGGATTTTGTCGCCAGTCACAGAAAGCTGAAGGATGTTGTGAAAGTCTTGTGCAGTGAGTTCCACGGGACGTTATTGACATAGGAGCGAAGAGTGGAGTAGCAGCAGAAATGCGCAGATTTACGAAGAAAACTTGAAGAAGTTTAAGACTAAATGGAAAGGCAAGAGTAAGGATAAAAGTGAGGGAGGTGTGTGCGAAAAGATCAAGAATAGGATAGGTAAGGGTGCGGGGATTTACTAATTTTGATTATGTGATCCCCACCTCACGATATCGCTTGAAGGCAGCCTGATCGGCTACATTGGGAAAGCGGGGATCAACATTTCCCCGGGAGGAACTCGCACCTTTTTGCCTGGAACGCTTCCCGCCAGCCATGAGAAAGCACAAGTGAGGAAGAGTGGAAGGAGAAGTGTGGAAAAACCTGAAGAAAATGGCTATTTAAATAGAACTTGGCCGGATTATCCCGTATGATCACAAGATCGTCCAGCACGATATGTACATTTATAACGGCCATGACGATTGGTCAAAAAGGCTGTCCGATCGTCCAGGATGATTAGAGATCATCCAGGACGATTAGACATAGGCGATCATCCTGAGGAGTCAGGCCGAACGACCGTTGACGAAATGTATCATCCCAGACGATTAGATGGATCGGCCAGGACGATGTGCAATAAGTGTGTCTGATGGGCCGAATTCAAATCATCTGGCTGCTGAGACCTGGATCGTCCGGGATGATGTGATGAATCATCCAGGATGATGTCCAATAATTAACGCATGCTCAGCCGTCCGATCAGATCAGGAAGATCTGGATCATATCATCTAGGAAGATGTAAGGATCGTCCAGGACGATCACCAATAATTGGTGTTCCTTAGCCGTATGATCAGATTGGGGATGATTTTGAATTGATCGTCCAGGACGATGAATGGATCATCCAGGACTAAGAAGATCATCCAGGATGATATGTTAATCATCCAGGATGATGTGAAGAAAACAGGAAAAAGATGGAGGATGGAAATGAACGATCAGGATCCCAAAAACACAAACAGTAAAAAGAAAAAGCAAAAATAAAGTAAATAAAACTCGAGATGAAAACACAAAAGCAACATTTTTTTTTTGATCAAGCTGCTCCAGTAAATCAGAATTTTCCTTATTTTAGATCCAAAAACCAATAAGAAGATGATTGACAGCGCTGAAATCCAAAAAAGGTTGGAAAAATCGACTTTTGTAACTCCCACCTCAGGCACCTTATAGATGCAAATCTCTTTCAAAATAAAAATCTAATTCAGAAGAAAAGAAATTAGATTCAAAAAGAGATCCTTTCAAGCCTCGTTGCAGAAAAATATCTGATATAATAGTGTTACAAAGTAAAAAATCAGAAATCAGAATTTTCAAACTCAAGCTTTTGAAAATATTAAGTGGCGCACGGATTTTTCTAAGACATCTAACGATCTGAAACGGAAGAAAGCTTGGTTTGGGCTCATTTTGTGCCTCTTTTTCCATTTGTTTGGCGCTTTGCGCATCTTTTGATTTTTGATACACTTTGTGTATCTTTTAGTTTGGCGACATTTCATATTTTTTCAGCTTTGGGCTCATTTTGTGCCTCTTTTTCAATTTATTTGGTGCACTGCGCTTCTTTTGCAAGGTTTCTCCCTCTCAAAATCGTTAAAGGATCTTAGCTCTAACATTACCTTCCAGACATAGGAGATGCTCTCCCCAATAAGGAAGAGTAATTCACAAAATAAAAGCCATACGTCGTTTGATAAGTGCAGTCACTTGGTTTAGAAAATCAAAATAATGACTCAGGGCTTTGAAAATACTATTGATATGAGGTAAATTACTGTAGGATGATAAAAAAAATTTCTATTTCAAAAGCTAAAATTTTAATTTTGAAGAGGATATTTATCCCAAAAGAAATAATACACCAACAAAGGAGTTAGAGGAAGAGAAACAATCATCAATGTTTCTTCCCGTTAACAGATCCAGTGGAATCAATCACTGCTTACCAGCTTCCAAATAAAAATAAGGTAAAACTCTCAGTCAGAAATCCAGTTTATCAGAAGTAGCGAGCAGTGATTGGATTTTGAAAAGCATAAAATAGTAGATAAAAGAGATGAACCAGTAAATAAAAACTCAAATCAACCTAGCACCAAGGCTAACACAGAAATCAACAGAAGAAAAACTAAGAACAACAGAAAGCAAATAATCAAATCAAACAGCTAACTAACAGAAGCAGAATAAAAAATTAGAGAAATCAGAAATCAACAATCATCAGAATCAAGCATTTAAATCAATCACTCCTAATCTGGTCCTCAAAATATTGAATGAGTCAAAGGCCAGTGTTTTAGTGAATATGTCAGCCAGCTGATTTTCAGTTGTTATATGATGTAGCTCAATGTACCCTTTCGTAACATGGTCCCTAATGAAGTGATGCCTTATATCAATGTGTTTGGTTCTAGAATGTTGAATTGGATTCTTAGAGATGTAGATGGCACTAGTATTATCACACAGAAGAGAAATTATGCCAACAGGTAAATCTAAATCCAAGACTTGTTGCTTCAACCAAAGAACTTGGGCCACATAACTCCCTAAGGCAATATACTCAGCTTCAGCAGTGGAAAGTGCAACTGAGTTCTATTTTCTACTGGACCAAGAGACTAATGACAGTCCTATGAATTGACAAGTTCCAGAAGTACTCTTTCTATCCACCATACACCCTGCAAAGTCAGAATCAGAATATCTAATAATATCAAAAGAGGTGTTGTGCCTAGGGTACCAGATTTCCTAGGTTTGGGGTACCTAAGAGATATCTAAGAATTCTCTTAATAGCAGTCAGGTGGGACTCTTTAGGATCAGCCTGAAACCTAGCACAAAGATAGATACTAAACATGATATCAGGTCGACTAGCAGTCAGGTAAAGCAATGATCCAATTATTCCTCTATACTTCTTCTGATCAACAAGTTTTCCACTTGAATCCTTATCTAACTGAACAGAGGAGCTCATGGGAGTGTTGATTGGCTTGTCTTTGTCCACTTCATATTTCTTCAAAATGTCCTTAGTGTATTTAGATTGATTGAGAAAAGTTCCATCATCCATTTGCCTTATGCTAAACCCCAAAAAGTAGGACAATTCTCCCATCATACTCATCTCAAACTCCTTACTCATTATTTTAGAAAAGTCATCACATAAATATTTATCAGAAGATCCAAAAATTATATCATCAACATAGATCCAGACAATGAGTAAGTCATCCCCTATTCTCCTCAGAAAAAGGGTGGTGTCTAAGCTCCCCTTAACAAACTCTCTTTCTAACAGAAATGTGCTAAGCCTCTCATACCAAGCTCTGGGTGCCTGTTTCATATCATATAAGGCCTTTTTTAATTTATAAACATGATTTAGATATTGGGAACTCTCAAAACCTGGGGGTTGTTCTACAAAAACATCCTCTTTTATTACCCCATTTAAAAAGATACTATTGACATCCATTTGAAATAGCTTAAATCCCTTATAACAGGCAAAGGCTAGTAGCACCCTAATGGCTTCCAATCTAGCTACAGTAGCAAAGGTCTCCTCAAAATCAATCCCTTCAATCTAATTATACCCCTTAGCCACCAATCTTGCCTTATTCCAAACCACCACGCCATAATCATTCATCTAATTCTTAAAGACCCACTTGGTTCCCACAATACTTTGATTTCTAGGTCTTTCTACTAACTCCCAAACATCATTCCTTACAAATTGATTTAATTCTTCCTGCATAGCTAAGATCCAAAACTCATCCGAAAGGGCTTGATTGATGTTGGTGGGTTCAGTCATTGAGATAAAGGCAGAGTGGTTTACATCCTTCCTAAGTCCATGCCTAGTCCTAACACCTTAAGAAGGGTCTCTTAAGATCAGTTCTTTAGGATGACTTGAAGAATATCTCCAATCTCTAGGCAGTGTTGTTTGAGGTTCTACCCTTTCCTCCAAATTTGCATTTTCAACCCCTTGGGTAATCTCCTCTACCTCTTCTTCTTTCTCAACTATAGTCACCTTAGGATTAGATTCATCAATCACCATATGAGTTGTCTCTTCCACCACCAAAGTCCTCTTATTGAACACCCTAAAGGATTTCCCCACACTAGAACAGCCTAAGAACACTCCTTCATCAGATTTGGGGTCAAACTTTCCTAAGGATGATTTCTCGTTGTTCAGAATGAAAACCTTACAGCCAAAGACATGGAGCTGGGACAGGTTTGGAGTTCTACCCTTAATGATCTCATAAGGTGTCTTGTTCAGATTTGATCTTACATTCACCCTATTCAGCACATAACAGGCAGTGTTCACCGCTTCAGCCCAAAAGTATTTTGGAAGTGAATACTCGACAAGCATGGCTCTAGCGGCTTCCACTAAGGTCCTGTTCTTCCTTTCAGCTACCCTGTTCTGCTGAGGGGTCTTAGGAGCTGAAAAATTGTGACTAATCCCTTGCTCCTCACAAAAACTTCCAAACTTAATATTTTCAAACTCTCCACCATGATCACTATAAATAGTCAAGATCTCACAACCTAACTTCCTCTGAATCCAAGTGGAGAAGGACTTAAACTCATCAAATGGCTCAGATTTGTGGGACAGAAATTTAATCCAAGTGAACCTCAAGTAGTCATCTATAATTACAAACCCATAGACTTTCCCCCCTAAGCTGGTAGTGTTAATGGGTCCAAAGAGATCCATGTGAAGAACTTCTAAAGGTCTAGAGTGAAAGTTCGATAGGAATGTTAAGCCCTAGTGAACTAGTCCCGAGGCTAACCAAGAGGGGGGGTGAATTGGTTATTTAAAAATTTTACAAGCAACAGAAAAAATCTTTTTGATACTTAGCAGCGGAAACAAGTAAACAAGAACGAAAAGATCAATCACAGATATTCACCCAAGCAGTTTATATCAGAAAAGTAAAGTGCAAAATAGAATCAGAAAAGCAAACTAGATTTTATAGTGGTTCGATCAACTTGACCTACATCCACTCCCCAGAGCCTCCCCTCCGGGTATTGCACTAAACAAAAAGTGACTCTCCTTTTGCTCCCACAACAAGGCGAAGAAGCCTGTACAAGAACCTCCTTTTCACCACCCGGTGAGGCAGAGAACCTAACCTCCTTTTGCTTCCTCCTGAAGCGGGAAAAGAACCCGGACTCCTTTTGCTTCCACCTGAAGCGGGCAGAGAACCTAGATCTTTTTATAACGATCCTTCCAAGACGAACACCAACTAGACGAAAGATGACGAGCAGAGAAGACGACTCTGATCCGTGCTTGGAGCAACCTTAGTGAATCCCTCACTAACTCCCCCTCACAAGATCCTCTCTCTCTCTCTCCCAAACTCTCTCTCTCTAGGGTTTCTCTAGACAGGAAAGTGGCAAAAGATTTTTTCTAAACAAAGAAAAAGATCTTTTATGTGAGGGCTAAAAAACAATCCTAAATCTCAACTGGTCGGCCAAGATCATCCAGGACGATCAATATATCGTCCTGTACGATCAGTTCAAAATCAGCTGATTCAGCCTGGACGATTTGGCTCTTCTGGACGATCAGTTCAAAAAGTTGTTCATATCGTCTCGTACGATCCTGCGATCGTTTGGGATAATTAGTGTAAATTGAGGAATTTCGTCCAGAGGATAGTTTGGGTCGTCCAGAGAAACTTGTGCTTGATGACTCAAAAATGACTTGATCATCCAGGATGATATGTATATCGTCCTGTACGATTAGGTCAAAAAGTGCCAAAATCATCCTGAACACAGTTTGGGTCGTACAGCTGAAATGCAATAGACGATCATGATCGTCCGGGATGATCCTGTAATCGTCCAGGATGATATGATCATATCAATCAAGTATTAATTGCTTTCCTTAATTACTAGACTAATTTAGGCATGATTGTACTGGATCGTCCAGGACGATACACGTATCGTCCGGGACGATCAGACCAAGTATCTAAAAATAAGAACTTGCCTAACTTGATCTGGCGGCTGAGAATTTCTGATTTGAGCCTATCGTCCCGTACGATCCAAGGATCGTCCAGGACGATCAGCTTAATCAGACACATTTAACTAGGTCGCCCTAATTAGGGTTTCTACTCAAAAATGACTTGATCATCCAGGATGTGAATATCGTCCAGGATGATCTGAATAAAAAATGAACAGAAACTCTAATTCACTCAAGCTCTCCCCCTGAGTGTGTGTGTGCAAGGTTACTTAGCTAGGGGATCAGTTACATTACACTGGACTCAAGAAAAAGGAAAATATTACATTGGACACACTTGGACCTGATCTTGAGTTGGCTTGAGTTGCTTGTGATCTTTTGTGCCTGAAACGGGTTAGCCAAGCAAAACACAATAGACACATGTTTGTCATCATTAAAACCAGATTTGCAACATAGAGGTGCTAATATCCTTAACATAGTGAAAAGAGGGTTGGACTTGCTTCCCTAACTGACAGGCATCACACAGGTGGTCCTTAGTGAACTTAAGCTTGGGCACACCTCTAACTAAGTCCTTTTGGGCGACTCTCCTAAGGGTTTTCATACTGGCATGACACAATCTCCTATGCCACAACCAAGACTCATCAGCAGTAATTTTTAAGCAAATTAAATTTTTAGCTTTAATGCAACTTACATCCAGCTTGTAGATATTATTGATCCTTTGTCCCTGCAAAACAATTTTGTCATTTAAGCTTAAAATACAGCTAGTGGGCAGGAAATTGATGCTGTATCCTTTATCACAGAGTTGACTGATGCTAAGCAAGTTATGTTTCAGTCCATCTATAAGAAAAATATTGTCAATCATAAAATTCTT
This sequence comes from Dendrobium chrysotoxum, assembly GCA_019925795.1. Classification (NCBI taxonomy): domain Eukaryota; kingdom Viridiplantae; phylum Streptophyta; class Magnoliopsida; order Asparagales; family Orchidaceae; genus Dendrobium; species Dendrobium chrysotoxum. Next base: position 35,418,523 of record CM034302.1, on the reverse strand, counting down.
TGAATCACCAATTATAATTGAACCTACCACCTTCCTGGTGGTGTTATCTCCAAGTGTAACCTTGCCTCCAGCCCTGGCCTCCAGCGAAATGAACTGATTTGCAACTCCAATCATGTGTCTAGAATATCCGCTGTCCAGGTACCACATGCTCTCACGAGGTTTTGTGTGAGAGCACACCTATAAAATTATTAAATGTCAGTTTTAGGAACCCAAACAGGTTTGGGTTCCTTCTTATGAAAAGAAGAATGCAATGCATGGGTGCTGTGCTGTGAAACAGGCAATTTGGGCCTCCACACCCAATGTGTACTACGGTGAACAGTGCATGTGTAAGAAATGTGTCCTAACATGCCACAAGAAAAACATCTAACACCAGGAAAAGGATTAACTAAACATCGTGAGTGATAGTGCCTCTTTATAGATGTGTATGAAACATGCTTTGATGAATTTCCAATAGATTTTTCAAAAGGTGGCGGTGCATAAAACTGTTCAAAAGTAGGGGGTTTTTTATTCTTCTCAAAGGCATCAATTTTCACTCATAAAAATTCATTTTCCTTGTTAAGACTAGCAATTTCAAAAGTCTTTGCACTTTCATTACTTTCTAGGTCATATGCCATATCATTCAATTTCTTAAAGCAGCTTCTAATTCAACATGTGATATTTTTAATGCATCATGCTCAATAACTAAATCAGAATACTTTTTATTCAGTTCATCATATTCATCAAGTAAAGACATGTGATTGCAATCAATAGTAGAATGATTCTTAATCAAAACATCATGCTCTTTTTGCAAAGTCAAAAAATCCAATTTTAAGCTAGCATGGGTTTTCTTAAGCTTCGTTTACGATGAATGAATTTTTTCAGATATTTCAAATAACTGATCGTAAGTAAGCTCACATACCTCTTCCTGGTCAGACTGACCAGGGTGATCATCAGCCATCAGACACAAATTTGTTTCCTCCTCTTCAACTTCAATCTCAGAAGAGTCGGATGCAGAATCTGCCCAGAACGCTTTCTGAATTCGCTTCTTGTCCTTCCTGAGCTTGTGCTTCTCCTAACCTTTCTCCTTGCTTGGGTGAGCTTTAAGTGTCGGACAATCAGCCTTAATGTGTCCAGGCTTCCTGCATTCAAAATAGACAGTGTCAGATGAACCCTTAAAATTTTTGCTGGACTTACCCTTATTTTACTTCTGAAAGTTCTTATGTTTCTTCCTTAGAAAGCGTTTGAATTGCCTAGTCATCAAGGTAACGTCATCGCTATCAGACCCGGAAGAACTAGTATCACTCTCATTGGACTTCAGTGCCACTGTTTTCTCCTTCTTCTTCTCACCTGCATCAAGCTGTCTTTGGTTCACCCCTTGCTCGTAAGCAATGAGTGATCCAAGTAAGCTATCAATAGAGTAAGTATTCAAATCTTTAGATTCAGTGATTGCAGTAATCTTAGCATCATAAGAAGAAGACAAACATCTAAGAATTTTGTTCACTCTTTCGTAGTTTGTAAGTTCTCTACCTAAGGCATGTAAAGAGGTAACAATTTGAGTGAACCTTGTATACATTTCAGAAATGGTTTCAGTAGGTTTCATGTAAAAAAGATCATAGTCATGAAGTAAAATGTTTAACCTAGACTATTTGACTTCAGTTGTACCTTCATAAGTTATGCACAATCTATCCCAAATCTCTTTTCCAGTTGTACAGGTAGAGACACGCATGTAATCATCAGATTTTAATGCACAGAAAAAACAATTCAAACATTTGGCATTCAATTGTGCTAAGTCACGATCATCAAAAGTCTAATCAGTAGAGGGTAGTTCAATTTTCGCATTGTTAATAATTCTAAAAGGTGGTTCGTAACCAACCTTAACAAGCATCCACATACGATAATCAATTGACTGAAGAAAAGTGGACATGTGAGTTTTCCAAAAATCAAAAGGAATATTATCAAACAAAGGTGGTCGTGTAATAGAATAACCTTCAGCAGTATTACGATTACTAAAGTTAGCAATGGATCAAATTCAAAAGTTTTTCAAAACTAGATTTTATGAATCCTGCTCTGATACTACTTGAAAGTTCGATAGGGATGTTAAGCCCTGATGAACTAGTCCCGAGGCTAACCAAGAGGGGGGGGGAGAATTAGTTAATTAAAAATTTGAGAGCAACAATGAAAATCTTTTTTATGATGTGCAGCAGAAATAAGTAAATATTCAAACAAAAAGATTAAACACAGTTTTCACCCAAGCAGATAATCACAGAAAAATAAAAGTGCAGAAAGTAATCAGAAAGAACACACCAGATTTTTATAGTGGTTCGGTCAACTTGACCTACGTCCACTCCCCGGAGCCTCCCCTCCGGGTATTGCACTAAACCAAAAGTGACTCTCATTCTGCTCCCACAGCAACACGGAGAAGCCTGTACGAAAACTCCTTTCCACCGACACGGTGAGGCAGAGAACCTGACCTCCTTTCACTTCCTCCTAAAGCAGGCAGAGAACCTCAGACTCCTTTCGCTTCCTCCTAAAGCGGGCAGAGAACCCGGATCTTCTTGCGAACGATCCTCCCATAATGAACACCAACAAGACAAAAGACGACGAGCGGACAAGATGACTCTGATCCTTTCTTGTAGCAACCTTAGTGAATCCCTCACTAACTCTCCCTTACAAGATCCTCTCTCTTTCTCCCAGACTCTCTCTCTCTCTAGGGTTTCTCTGGAAAGGAAAGTGGTAAAAGATTTTTCTTGTTGAAAGAAAAAGATCTTTTGTAGGAGGGCTCAAAATTTATCCTAAATCTCAACTGGTCGGCCTAGATCGTCCAGGATGATCAGTATATTATCCTGTACGATCAGTTCAAAATCAGCTATTTTAGTCTGGATGATCTGGCCCTTCTGATCGTCCCGTACGATCCTGCGATCGTCCAGGATGATTAGTGTAAATTCAGGAATATCATCAAGAAGACAGCTCGGGTCATCTAGAGAAGATTGTGTTGGATGACCAAAAAATGACTTGATCGTCCAGGATGATACGACTATCGTCCTATATGATCAGTTCAAAAAGTGCCAAAATCATCCTTAGCACAACTCGGGTCGTACAGCTGAAATGCACAAGATGATCCATATCATCCTGGACGATCTTACGATCATCTCGGACGATGTGATCATATCAATTAAATATTAATTGCTTTCCTTAATCACCAGACTAATTTAGGTATGATTGTACTGAATCATCAAGGACGATACACTTATCGTCCGGGATAATCAGACCAAATAGCTTAAAATAAAATCTTGCCTAACTTGTTCTAGCGGCTGAGAATTTTTGATTTAAGCATATCGTCCTGTACGTTGTAATGATCGTCCAGGACGATCGGCTTAATTAGACAGACTTAACTTGGTCACCCTAATTAGGGTTTCTATTTTAACTTGATCGTCCAAGACAATATGAGTATCGTCCAGGACGATCTGAACAAAAAAGAATTTGAACAGAAACTCTAATTCACTCAAGCTCTCCCCCTGAGTGTGTGTGTGCAAGGTTACTTAGCTAAGGGATCAGTTACATTACAATTGACTCAAGAAAAGGAAAACAGTACATTTAGACACTCTTGGACCCGATCTTGAGTTGGCTTAAGTTGCTCTTGATCTTTTGTACCTGAAACGGGTTAGCCAAGAAACACAATAGAAACATGTTTGTCATCATCAAAACCAGATTTGCAACATAAACTACCCAATGGGTCGGTCCATAACTTCAATGAATTAAAAACTTTATTTTTAAAAAGACTTATTAGTGAAAACATCATATCATCGTCAGGGATCTTGTTATAGAAAAGCAAAAGCCAAGTGAAAGTTTAGTAGATTATATTTTAAGATGGAGAAATCTCAGCATGGTGCACGAGCTATAGTTGTAACAACAACATGCTATAAAAATTTACTAAGGAATATCCATGGTTGAGTCACCTTTCTATTGAAAGGTTTTACAATCAAGATTTTCAAGAAGCTATTGAGCAAAGCCTCTAATTTTCAAAAGGAAGCTTATTAGTTATCATTTTTAAAAGATCAGTCTTCAGTAGATATGAAAAAGTTGAAGCCTTAGAAAGTACTAGAAAAGAAGTCAAGATTTGTGTCTGTAATCGATAAGGGAAGGCAACCGATAAAGATTTAGGTTTAAAATCCATGTCAGCCTACTAAGTATTAATAATTTAGTAGATCACAAAAAAGATTACAGTTTAGATCTAAGCCATATCTCACTCTCAAAGAGAGAAGGAAGAGATTTTGAATTATTGAAAAGTAAAACTTATCCATTTAGAAATGAAGGTATTAAGAGGATCTTGAAATACCTTTTGAAAAGCATGAGTTTAAACTTCTAAATCCTAGGAAGATGGAAGATGTGGGTAAATTAGGGCAACCCAAATATTGCTCATATCACTAGATAATTAGTCATGAATTAGAAGATTGCATAACTTTCAAGGAATGTCTCAATAAAAATATTAAAAGTTGGTTAGTTGTGATACCTAAGGAATAGTTTGCTGAATTGAATCAAGGATCTACTAAATGTATGATTTGTGTGTCGTTTGTACAACTTTTTATTTTAAAACTTGATAATTGTTGGGATGTTACAATATCCCATTCCTCCAAAAGGAATCTTAATAAAGTATATTATTCATCTTTTTTGGAATCTCCAGGAGCACAAAGCCCCATCCAAGTTGATCTAGTAGCTCTTAAAGAGGAAAATAAGAATAAAGTTCTGATTAGAGAGCCTAAGAAAGTGCAAGTCAGTCAAGATTCTGTAGTCTCAAAGGAGGAAGAAAAGAGTAAAACTAAAGTTGTATTTGAAAAAATAGTTATTTTTGGGAATGGGGAATCTAAATCACTTAAAGCTTTAATATTGTTTAACTTATATTTTGTCCTGCCCAAGGATAAGTAGTCAATGAGAAAGGATTCCACATATATCTTATTTGTTTCTCCTGATGATAAAGTAAATAATTCTTAGGAAATATTAATGAAATTAAATGAATTAAAAGAGTTTTTATAATTTATGTGTGATAGTGAATCCTCTATTCTTGATATTCAAGATGATCTTATCAACTTTGAATCTGAAATGTATGATTTAGATAGTCTATTAGAAGAAAATCAAAAGATAATCAATGATGAAGGAGTAACCAATTTGATACATCTTCTCCCAAAGAGGTAGTTGATGTCAACTTTCATAGTGATAAAGTTCTGCCTCTGTGAGCTTCAGCTATCGATAAAGGAAAGAAAATTACAAACAATCTAGAGATTTTAAAATAACCTCAACCAGTTCAAGATTCAGATGTAGAAAATCTTGAAGTTCTTATAGTGGATTATAATGTCTTAGCACTTCTCAGAAAGCTGCTTATGAAATTGAGTATTTATGATGCTTTAAAAAAACAAGGGAGGCTTTAATCAAATCATTACTCGACTAAGACATCTAAATTGCTCAGATAGCATCAATAAAGTTAGAAGAAGTTATATATTTCTAAAAAGTTCCAAGATTTATATTTCAGATGGAGATTTTCTATTGGGATTCACAGATCATAATTGTCCATTATACATTTCTATGAATATATATAATTTTAATTTGTTTGATGTCCTTGTTGATCTGGGTGCATCATTCAAGATCATAAATCTTAAAACTCTTGAATATTTGAAAGTGCGTAATCCTAAACTCTATTCTAACAAGATTATGTTATGAGGATTTAATGAAAAAGGCAAGAGAGCTTTGGGTTCAATAACCCTTCTTTTAGAAATAGAAACCTTGAAAATTGAAGGTAAATTCCACATTATAAAATTTTGAGGCTTCTTTAAACATTCTCTTGAGTAGACCTTGACTCTATGAATATAGAATGGTGCCGTGTAACCTTCATCTATGTCTCAAATACTCTCATGAGGGAATACAACATTGTATTAAAGGTGATCTATAACTACTTTCAATTCATGAAATTGATATATACAAAGAAGCTTTATACTATCTACCAAAGTTAGAGACTATCTTTTCTAGAAATTTCAAAATTGCTAAGGTAGAAAAAAAAAGAAAAGGAAGAAAAATATATAGTAGCATAAACATAAAATAAATGAAAATAAGTAGAAAAAAGAAAATAAGAATAAAATAAAAGGCATCCTGATCTTGAACATGATGTTCGCTGGCATCTTGGCCCTTCTTCCTAAAAAGGTTATATAATGGACCAACAATCTAGGGGAAGAAGTCGATGATTAAAAAATCAAATAAGAAAAGAAAATGAAGAGAGTATACACAAATGAAGGAGCCTCTAATATGTATCAATTTGGAAACTAATTCATAGGATGGGTTTGGGAAATATCAATAGGTAGTAGAGTATAGTAATAGTATAAAAAAACTAAAGTTTAAAATTTTTATAGAAGATGATAACAAAGTGGATAGGGTCTAAGTCACTAAGGAAGACAATTTTGATATATCAATCATGGAAATGTTAAAGATGTACGTGGAGAATATAAGCTTAACCCAAGTTATCCAAGAGTGATGTAAAAAGGTTTGATGTGAAAGCCTATACTCCTTTAAACCCATATTCCAAATCTAATATTTTTGTACCAACTACCAGTAAAACTATGTAAATTGATGTAAACCATAATGATTCATTTATGGATGAAATAATAGAACTTTCTTTTGACTGGCTCTTGAACTATGTAAGAAAATTTTCTAAGAAAGGTTTAACACCATCAAATTAGATGAGAGGTAAACCCCAATAATTTTAATACCTATTGAATATGAAATTCCATAAATATATATTAAAAGTAGGTGTTGGCTTTGCTAATCTATGTCCATTTAATAATGATGAATATTACCTAGTCATATCAAATAATCTAGAGTCTGATAGTCAATTTTTACAGAATGTTAAATCTTTTAACGAACTCTGATTAGAGGCTTCAAATGACTGCATGACTCTTAAGTTAGAGATGCACCTCCAAAACTTGAAGTGGATATTACAAATATAATTGATGTCTTAAAAGAAATAAATATGGATAACAAAGAAGATTCTTGTCTAATTTCCAAAAGTTCTTTATGGAATGTGGATGAGTCAAATAAAATGATCTAACTATTAGTAGAATTCAAAGACTATTTTTCTTGGAATTATGAAGAAATACACAAACTATCTCCAGACATAGTTGTTCACAAATTAGAAATTTATTTAGAATTTGTTCTAATAAAGCAACCTGCTCCGTGATGCAACTTAATTGACAAATAAGTAGTGGCTAAAGTTAAGAAATTTATCAAGACTGGCTTCATCGGGGAAGAGATATTGTTTGATTGAAAAATATAAATTTATACTTTTGAAAAATATTTGATTTTCTTTGGGAAATATTTAATTTTTGGAATTTTTAATTTTGAAATTCAACGCTCGTTATGAATGAAAAATCACCTCGAGAGGTCAACATATCGTTCCCTAATGGGTTCAAATTTCAAAACTTTAAATTTATCCCGATTATCGTAGTTTAATTTGAGAAAGAACTACATATGACCCCAAAGGATCAAAATGAGTATTCAATCAGATATTGAACTACAATAATTTGGATGAGAAGATCATTGATCTCATAATCAAACCCATGATAGTAATTGATATATCTTCCCAGAAAAGAAGTTATCAATCACTATTGATAGTTTGAAAATGATGATAATGATCGTTAGGTTTGAATTTCCCAAACATAATCAATTGATGGTTTTGAAAACTGGATTTCTGAAATTTTGGTCTGGGTTTCTAAATGTCCTACGAGCGCAAGTCATCGTAGTTAATTACATCATAGGAAACCAAAAAATTCCCTACGAATACTCTCAATAAAAATAGTGATACGAGTTTTATTTAAGATTTTCAAAGTTTGATGTCAAAGAAGGTAGGGACTAGAATTTTTAAATGGGATTAGATCAAATTTGAGCAGTTCTTTCTGGAGTCAAAGGAGGAATGGTAGGAGGTGTTTTGAGATTCTGAATCACTTCAGAAACACCCCGACCTAACCTAAGTGTTGGGCTTAAATGTGATTGAAAGAAAACTTTAATTTGAATGATCAATTTTATTAGAATATGGGAAGTATTTTCTTGGAGATTGATGTCTTAAGATTAAAAATCTGCCTCAGATTCTAAGTCTAAAATGGGCACTGAAAGTGAGTGACCACGATCCTAGCTAATGCAATGCAATCCTAGACTTACCCCGGCCTAGATTGGGGAGCCAGCTAAACCACATAAATGCTTCAAAACCACGTGTCTGGTCTTTTAAATATGGAGTGGTAGGGACATTATTTAAGATTGGTTCAAAGAGTTGGGGTCGACATCTAGAGCAAATTCTTAATTGACCCCTTGACATATGTTGGGTGAAATAATTAAGCTAAAAACACAATTAAGAATTAGACTCAATTTTTAATTTGTATCTAATACAATGCATGCTAGTTCACTCGAATGCTTTTAAATATGAATGAAGTAATTGTAAAATTAGGCTTAAAAAATAGGTTTTATCCTAGAGATTGCACAACATCCCCTTGGACAGAACTACACCCTCATAGGCTAGGTGGTCTGCCAAAACCTGTAGGCGGGGAGGTGCTTAACACGGAAGAGAAGTTTTAATATGTATGCATGAAAAACTCCCGGTGGTCTGGGCTTACTTCTTAAAAGTGTTAGAGTTTCTATGTGAGCTTAAATCTTTTAAATTTTGTTTAAGTAGAAATAGTTTTAACATGTCCTCATGAGCCTCCGATCGGATTCCAGGCTAAATCAAATAAGACATGCAAGATCCAAAAAAAACTATAAAATGCAGGCAGATCCTAATTACAATAAACATCAATCAATTATTAAATTAAATCAACTAAATTAAAATTTAAATTAAAAGACTATGTGGCAAGTGCCACTTAATTATATAACCTAGGGTCTGTAAGAAATGTAAAGTGGTCCGGTACCATTGACTACAACCCGGATTCTATTCCTAAGACTCAAATGGCTTTGAGATTTGGGATTCTTCTCATTCTTCACTTCTTCATCTTCTTGGAACTCCTTAGATCATCTGGTCTGGATATCCAAATGAAAAGAAACTCCCCCTAGATAGGGGTGTTATCTTTTCTCTTTGGATATTTTAATAGTCATCCTAATTTGCATCTCCAAATGGAGAGGAACTCTGCCCTAAGGGATGTCCCTTAATCTTTGGATTCCAAATTCGATGTTTAAACATCCCATTCTCAAATCACTTGATATTACAACTCAAATTTAAATCAAATTACATATGAATAAAAATTAAAATCTAGACTCAACAACATGCAGGGTTATCCTAATAATTAGTAGTTATATAAACATCTCAAGTAGTTATAATTAATCTATAGAAGTTAATATTTAAAATTAAAGTACTCAAATCATAGCCATGCTTGTCCATGCTCTTTTAATTTTGAAGGGGGACTTAAGCGAATTTCTAAAGCACCTGCAAAAAAAATTACATGAATTTTAAAGCTTTAATTTTTTCCCCCTTTAATTTTAAATATCCTATTCGAGCATGACCACCTGCATAAGATTGAATTAGTACAAATCATCCTTAACCTAGGGGTAGATCTAATGCACAATCAATAACATCACAGAATGCTAAAATTGAATAAACAATCACATCAATTCTATTACTAGCAAACAACATGCAGTAAAAGCTCGAAAACCGGCACATAGTAGAAAAGTAAACACTGGGCTAGCCTAGGACTAGATTTGGTTATCCTAATAAACCATCTAAAGTGTGTGTAAAGGTTGTGTGGGTTTGATATATCCTAAATAGGATCATTAGTTAAAGTTGCTTGACGTTCTAGTTGGTTGAAAGGCTCAACGGAGATTTTAATTGAAGTTTAAGTCCTAATGGTTTGAAATTGATTTTAAAATTAATTTTAATTATTTATTGGATACCACCTTTGTTGTTCATTGAGATTGTTAAGTTTATTTCACCTTCTTTGGGGCTAATTGAATAGCCTCGTAGGCCTGGGTTACCTAGTGTTACCCAGTATAGTTAATTGATTTAATTTTGATTAAGATTTGAAAGTTACTTAAATTTTAATTAAGGTTGATTGGTTTCTAATTTTGATGATTTAACTTATTTAAGTTTTCCATTAATCAATTCATGGTGTTGTGCCACCAGGCTCGAGGAATAAAGCCTCCTTAGGACACGTAGCCCCATAGCCCGGAGTAGTCCAACCGATAAACCAAGTTAATATATTTGAATTAAGGATTTTAAATTTAGTTAAGTAGTTATTAATCAACTCATTTTTAAGATTTAACACTCCTTAGAATCCATTCATGGCGTTGTGCCACTAGGCTTGAGGAACTAGGCCTCCTTAGGACACCTAGCCCCGAGCCCAGAGTAGTCCAACCTAAAACTTCATTTTAAGAGTGGTTGTTGTGTATTCAGGGGTTAGTTGAATGTTTTAAATATTAATTTATTATTTTCTGGAATATGAAATTAATTCTTAAATTTTGGAATTTTCTGGATTATTTTAATCATTTAATTAAGGGGTCAAAAGTTGATATTTTGATTAAAAGTGATTTCTGAAAAGTTAGTATTTTATTAAAATACTAGACCTTAGTACAATTAGTTAGACTGTAAGTATACTGAATTTAGATTTTTTACATTTTATTATGAAGGTTTAAAGTTTTTACTTGAATTTGAACTAGGTTTGACCAAAAGTTGACTTTTTCAAATTCGATCGACTTCTGGAAATTTATATTTTTTGAAATATATTAGACCTTAATGTGAGTTGAAGGCCTTTGAGTTTGACTGATTTGGAGTTAATTTGAATTAGTTATGAATTTTTGAAGTTTCGAACATTTATTGAATTCTTAAAATTTGTTTAATTGAAGGCCTTTGATTGATTTGAATTCAAATAACCTGCAAACTTCTTGAAATCATCTCCAAAGATCAAGAATAATCTAAGGAGAGATTATCAAGTATTTGAGAGATTTTTAGAATTTTTAATAATTTTTAATTAATTAAATCAATTAAATATTAAATTTTACTTAAAATTAAATTATTCTTAAAATTGATTTCCAATCTGGTTGATTTTAATTTTCATGTGTTGATCATTAAATTTTGGTTAGTTAGAGATATTATTTATAATTTTTTGATTTATATTTTATTTATTACATTTTCTAGAAGTTTTAAAGGCTTAATTAATATTTAATTTTGATTAAGTTAATTAAGGGGCTTAATGACTTCAAAATTCAGTGAGAAATTTTCCTAGGGCTGAGAGTGTCATTAAGTTCAAGTTTTCAAAGTTTCAAGTCAAAAGGAGGTGTATCCTAATTATTAGCAATATTCTAAGTCCTCTAACTAGGGTCCTTAATTATTGTCCTTAATGACACTAGGTTTGAGTAGGTTTGAATCAAAGTTTAATCTAACCCTTGTACAAACATATATAAACACACACATCAAACAATCAATCCTAGATCAAAGAGAGCCTTAAAGCTAGGTGGTGTGTGCACCTTAGACATATAATAATTAACATCTAATTAATTATAATTAACAATTTAATTAGTGAACGATTAAGACATAACCATTCACTAATGCTCCCATAAAATTTCTATTTAAACATGCTTAAGCTAGGTTTAGAATTTCATGAGATCTCTCAAATATCCAAAGATTTAATATAAATATTATTTTAAAATAATATTTTAAAGATACATATAGATATACATATATATATACATAATTATTTATATTAAAATAATTAAAAATATATTTAAATAATATCAAATTATTTTGAGAGATCCTCTGGCTTTTAAAGTTTATTTGAAAATAAATTTTTAATTTTGAAAGTAATTAGTTTAATATTTAATTAAATATTAATTAAACATTAAAATAATTAAATATTTAACATTAATCAAAATAAATTAAGTTTTTAATTTCTTAAATTAATTTTAAATTAAATTATTCATTTTTCTAAAAATTTTAAGGTATTATACTTAAATTTTTGAATTAAATTGAATTTTTCATATGTTTTCAAAGTGATCAAATGTATTTTTAAATCATTTGAAATTAATTAAAATTTAAAATAATTCTTAAATTAAAAATAATTAAAAATTAATGGTTTTCTAAAATTTTAACTTAATTAAAATAATAAATTTTTTTATTAAATCATTGAAATTAAATAATACTTGATTAAACATTAATAAAATATTATTTAAAATATTTTAAACAAAATATTTTTAAAATTAATTAATTTTCAAAAAGAATGATAATATTTAAAATAATTCTTTAATTATTAAATATTTTGTAATGAATTTTAATTTCAAAATATAATTTTACGTTTAATTAATCAATTATTTATTATTTAAATAACTTAAATTATTTAGTTAATATTAAATATTTAAAATTAACTTTTAATTTTAAAATATTTAAAATTAACTTTTAATTTTAAAATATTTAAAATTTATTTTATAACTTATATAAAATATTTAAATAATTAATAATTAATAATTAATAATTAATAATTAATAATCAATATTTAAATAAAATATTTAATATTTAATTATTAATTATTAATTTAAAATAACTAGTAATTAATATTTATGTAATTTCAAAAATATATTTAAAAATTTAAATTAATAATAAACTTAAATTAAAAAAATTAATTTCTAAAATATTAATATATGAGATTAATTTTATAATTTTAAAAATAAATTTTTTAGAATTTTTATAAATTTTTTTAAAAATAATTTAAATCAATATTTATATTAATTAAATAAGGCTAGTGGCGCCAGCGGCTTCTGAAGGGACACGTGGCAACATCCCACATCCGATCAAAAATGTGGAGTCGATAGGCCACGTGGCGGCTTCTGGACGATCGGATCAAGCCACAGAGGTGGCTGGCATTCATTTGCAATGATTGCCCCGCCATGCAATTAATCTAAATGATTGTAACGACGGCGTGAATCGATCCCGCGGCCACTTTTCCACGTTGGCGGGATGTTTTGATCGTCGGATCAAGCACATGATCGGATCAACGGTGGAGATTAAATCATACCGTTTAATCTCGAATAAGAGAGATCAGACGGTGGAGGATTAATCCCATGGTTTTTAATGTATGGCCCAGATCAAGCCGAACAAAGTAATGGAACAGGATTCACATACATGCGGTTATAGTGAGCGTGGTATGATGAGATCTCAACCGTTGATCTTCATATCAACGGTTGAAATTTCGTACACCTGGACCAGGTCACGAAAGAGCCCTAAACTCAGTTTTCTAGCTCGTTTGTTAGATCCGATAAATCAAATCAAATAAAATTTTAAACATTGAACCTAAGCATGAACAGAAATAATGTGGATTATTTAGTTTAGCTTAAAATGAGCTTTGTAAAAAGCTAATTAACCCTATATCTAGTGTCTTAGGGCTAGAGTTTTAAGAAAGTTTACTGAGTGATTTGGAAGGGAAATGAATTCTCTGTATTTATGGTTTATCCATGCTTAATATTGTAGAAGACTCCTCAGCTTGATGAAGCTTGGATCAATTGCCCCGAGGTCAGGAAGGATTAAAGCTTGAACTCACCGGAAGTTCACCGGCAATGCCTTTAACTGGTGGGGTTTGAGTGTAGAAGTGTTTGGAGATGTCTAGGGAACTCAGGGAAACTGGAGGCAAGGCTTGAGAAGGGCTGGGAAGTCAGAGAGAGCTAGGGTTCGAATGAGAGCCCTCATAGGGGTTTTCCCCTATTCAAAACTCTCCAGGTAGTTTGGACAGCCAAGATTTCTTCGGCTAGGCTCTAGGATGCTGCCAAGTGTAAAGGGGGTAGTTGGGAGCAGAGGCAAGGACATGGAGAGGACATCCAAGGTGGAAAGGCTCTTTTGTCCTCATATAAGCATGCAGGGATGATCCAAGCCATTAGATCTGAATCTAAGGGTTGTGATAGACTTTCGGAAGGTTCTAGGGAAACCTAAAACTCTTAGAGAGAAATAGGGAAGAGTGGATTAGGTTCAAGAAGTCAATTGACCATCTTTGGATCTTCCAAAGGCCCATGTGGACCATTTGACTAGTCAAAATTCCATATCAGCTGATGAGGTGGCATGAAGAGTATTTTGAGCTACTGTTGGAGTGAATCCAAATGAGTTTAAAGGGTTTGATTGGCCATATGAGCAAGTTAGTGAATGTATGATGAGATTTGACCAAGTTTCAATGAGTTGACTTGGTCAACTCAACTTGAAGTTGATTGACCAATGGGCAAGATGAATTTAGGTCATGAATTTTAGTTGATTTAGTAGATATATAGCTTGAGTTTATCATGGGTTGATCATAACCTATGGATTAACCAAATCAAAGTTTATATTGACTTGACTTAGTCAAATCCAATAAGATTGGATTTAGCCATGGTTCAGAGGTATTTATGACATGGAATGAGCTAGATTTGGATATGGAAAATGGTTTGATTGGGTTCAAAATACATTAAGTTGGCTAAGTGGATTGAATTGATTCATAAGGGTCAACTTTGACCAATCTTGGACCAAGTTGTTTTGGTCAACTATCGACTAGGTCAAGGGTCCAATCAGAGCCAAATCATAAAGGGAAGTCGTCATAAGAATTTGATAGAATTTTGAATGCATTTGAAGTTTAAATCAAAGTAGAATGGCTTAAAGGTTAATTTTGTCAACCTAGGTTGACTTGGTCAACCAAGTTGACCCAAGGCCTGAGAATGGGCTCAACAGTTTTGAAATGATATTTGGAGACCAATAGAGATGGTCCCAAGGTCTTGGGAGGTCATTTTGTGAAAAGGACCTGTTTGGGCCTTTAGTGGGCCTTTAGGTCAACCTAGGTTGACTTGGTCAACCAGGTTGAACCAGGGTCTAGTTTTGGGTTCAACAGGTTTGGTTTGATATTTAGAATTTATTGGAAGTGGTTGCATGTGATTTGGTGCTCATTTGATCCAAAATGACTGTTCATACCTAAGCAGTATTTTAGTCATTTTGGTCCCTAATGAATTGGGGTCAAAGTGAGTCCATCAAAATGCAATTTAATGTTCAAGAGGTTAGGATTAAGGGTCTAGAAGTGATTGGAGGCTTTGGAGAAGGCTCCAAGGCCAGGATCCACTGGATGGCAGGTTTGGTGGCATAGGCCGTAAATATTTGAAGGTTTTATAGCCTTTAGATTTTGATCCAGATTCTGGTGTTAAAAACCTCAGAATTAGCTCAAATTTGGAGGGTTGCCTCTAGAAACATGTCACATCAGCATGCAACTGACAGACCTTGAATAAGAGGCCTTTTGACAAGGTTTTGAAGTGTTCAAAGATTTACTGGAAAAGACTTTCAGGACTTAGACCTTTTGCCTTGGATTTGAGTCTGGAAATTTGGATTTGATCTAGATTTTGGGTTTGAATGTTTGGATTTGAATCAAGCCTAGATTGAATTGAAATCTAGATTAATCTAGAGGAATCCTAGGGTCTAGAGTAGATCCTAGGGACTAAAGTCTAGGAAGATCCTAGAGTCTAGAAATCCTAAGGTCTAGGGTCTAGAATGATCTTAGGATCTAGGAATCCTAGGGTCTAGATAATTCTAGGGTCTGGATTTGATCTAGGGTCTAAATTGATCCTAGAGTCTGGAGTCTGAAAAACTCCTAGGGTGTAGAGTAAACCCTAGGGTCTGGACAGATCTAAGAATTTAGGTGTATCTAAAATAAAAATTGATCATAGGGCCTAAATTCATCTGGATATTAGAATGGGTCTTAATGACCTCATTCAAAAATGAGGTCAATAAATGGACCCCTAATATGTGTGATAGAATGAAGTTTTATTGCACATATTGGTGTTTGCCGAATAAAATGGTCAAATCTAGAGTTTTGATCCTAAGGGATTGAAAAGTCTATCCCTAGGGAATTAGGGTTTGGATTGATACTAGGGTAGTGCCACGGAGGGCATACTCTACCACTAGTGGGTCTGGTCCTAAGGGAAGGGAAAAACCTAAACCCTAAGGAAAGAAGTCCTGGGTGATCATATAGAAAGGAAGATATCCTAACTACAGATGATAAGTTTAGATTTGAGGGTAGTACCACAGAGGGTGTACTCTACGACTAGTTGATCTAATCCTAAAGGAAGGGAGAAAATCTACCCCTAAAGGAAAAGAAAGTCTGGATGATCGTATAGGAAGGAAGAATTCCTAACCACAGAGGATCAAATCTAAATCTGATTCTAAGAGAAAAGAAATCCTAACCTTAGAAAATTGAATTTGAAATGACACTAGGGTAGTGCTGGGGACTGCGTACTCTACCACCAGTAGGTCTGGTCCTAAAGGAAGAAGAGTTCTACCCCTAAGGAAAGGAGGTTGATTATGAAATTTTAAATTAACACTAGGGTAGTGCCACGAGGGGGGATCCTACCACTAGCAGATCTAAGCCTAAGGTAAGGGAATACCTAACCTTTAGGGAGAAGAAGAGTAGATGATCGTATAGGAAGGAAGAACTCCTAACTATAGAGGATCGAAGTTGAATTTTGATACTAGGGTAGTGCCATGAAGGGCGTACTCTACCACTAGTGGATCTAATCCTAAGGGAAGTAAGATATACCTAGTCCTAAAGGAAAGAGGATTTAATTTTGCAACTTGAAATTGAATCCAGGATGATGCCATAGAGGACTTATTCATTACTGGGAGTCTAATCCTAAGGGAAGCAATAAGAACCTAACCATAAGGAGAAGAAAGTTTGATTTTATAATTTGAAGTTGAATCCAGCACGGTGCCCCAGAGGACTTACTCCATCACTAGAGAGTCTAATCCTAAGGGAAGGAGTCTTCTTACCCTAAGGAAAAGAAAACTGGATGATCTTATGGGAAGAGAGTATTGCTTCCTATAGGAGACCAGGCTTAAAGTTTTGAATTTTGAAACTAGGATGGTGCCACAGAGGGCATTATCAATCGCTAGTCGATCTAATCCTAAGGAAAGAAAGCACGATGACTCACATCTGTCCTTAAGGAGAAGGAAGCTGGAGGACCCTGAGGGAAGGAAGCATTGCTTCCCACAGAAGGTCGGACCTAAAGTTTAAACCTAGGATGGTGCCATAGAGGGCATGCTCCATCACTAGAAGATCTAATCCTAAGGAAATGAAAGCATGATGACTCACATCTAACCTTAAGGAAAAGAAGACTGGAAGATCCTGTGAGAAGGAAGCATTGCTTTGAATAGAATTGGGTTTTGATTTTGAACCTAGGATAGTGCCACAGAGGGCATGCTCCATTACTGGAAGATCTGATCGTAAGGAAAAAAAGCACGATGACTCACATCTAACCTTAAGGAAAAGAAAATTGGATGATCCTGTGAGAAGGAAGCATTACTTTGCATAGAATCAGGTCTGGATTTTAAACCTAGGATGTTGCCACAGAGGGCGTGCTCCATGACTAGAAGATCTGATCCTAAGGAAAGAAAGTACGATGACTTACATCTAACCTTAAGGAAAAGAAAACTGGATGATCCTATGAGAAGGAGGCATTGCTTCACACGAAATTTGGTCTGGATTTTAAATCTAGGATGGTGCCACAGAGGGCATGCTCCATCACAAGAAGATCTGATCCTAAAGAAATAAAGCATGATGACTCACATCTAACCTTAAGGAAAAGAAAATTAGATGATTCTGTGAGAAGGATGCATTGCTTTGCACAGAATCGAGTCTTGATTTTAAACCTAGGATGGTGCACAGAGGGCGTGCTCCATCACTAGAAGATCTGATCCTATGAAAAGAAAGCAGGATGACTCACATCTAACCTTAAGGAAAAGAAAACTAGAAGAAGCTAGGGTGGTGCCATGAAGGGCGTACTCCACCACTAGCGGATGGTCATGTGGGGAGGAAGCTTGCTCCACATAGAGGATCTCAACTGGAAGGAAACTAGGGTGGTGCCACAAAGGGCATACTCCACCACTAACAAGTGATCTTATGGAGATGGAACTTGCTTTACACAAGAGATTAGGTCAAATTTTGAGTTTTAGGATGGTGCCATGAAAGGTGTGATCCCTCACTAAAAGATCTAATCTTAAGGTAAGAAAGCATGGTGACTTACATCTAATCTTAAGAAGAGAGAAACAGGATTTTGAGATTTGAAAACTTGATTAAGATTAAGTAAAATTGATTCAAAAATTAAAAATTTTATTGATTTAAAATTTGAGGTATATTAAGCATAGTATGTCTTCAGGAATCGCCCATTTACAGGAAGCATTGGGTGATTTCCTTTTCAATCCACTAGCTGATACGAGCCTCCTTTGTGG
Source organism: Dendrobium chrysotoxum (assembly GCA_019925795.1). Classification (NCBI taxonomy): domain Eukaryota; kingdom Viridiplantae; phylum Streptophyta; class Magnoliopsida; order Asparagales; family Orchidaceae; genus Dendrobium; species Dendrobium chrysotoxum. The sequence continues at coordinate 35,400,315 of CM034302.1, read as the reverse complement.
ACTGTTTCTACTATGAAGGGTCCTTCCCAGGTTGATTTAAACTTCCTGCCGAGCTTTCGGTGAGTTAAGATAGGCCTTCGAAGAACCAAGACCAAGTCGCCTACTTGAAAGGTTCTAGGTCGCACTAACTTATTATGAGCTTGAACCATTCTGGCTTTATAGAGTTCTAGATTTTATTGGGCTTGGAGACGACATTCTTTAAGACCCTCGAGTTCTTCTAGTTGAAGTTGTGCATTCTGTTCTGTAGTGATTTGATTCTGGATTATAGTTCTGAGCGAAGGGATTTGAATTTCTAGAGGAAGCACAGCCTCGGACCCATACACTAGTGCAAATAATATGGATTGGGTTGGGGTTCGATATGGGTCTGGTAGGCCCACAAAGCTTCCACCAACCTTTCATCCCACTCACATTTATTATTATCCAGGGTCTTTTTGATAATTTAAACCTGAGTTTATTGAAGGCCTTAGCCAATCCATTAGCACAAGGGTAATAGATCATTGAGTATCTCCAATCAATACCATGGCAATTTATGAAATTATTGATCTTTGTAGACTTAAAAGTGGACCCATTATCAGATATGATTCTACGAGGTACGCTGAATCTATATATGATATGGTCACAGAAGAATTTCATTACTTGGTGTGATGTTATATTTCTCAATGGAATTGCGTCAGCCCACTTTGAAAAGTAATCAGTCACTGCTAAAATGAAGCGATGACCTCTAGAAAAAGGAGGGTCAATTGGCCTTATGATATCCATGCCCCAACTTTCGAAGGGCTACAAGGCTATCATAGGGTGCAACATGTTAGGCGGCAGATGTAAAACCACACCATGAACCTAACACTAATGATAGTATTTTGTAATTTTCATGCAATCGTCAATCATCATAGGCTAGTTGTAACCAAGTCTTTTAATTTTCATTTTCATCTTAGGACCCGATTGATGAGCACCGTACAGTCTGGCATGGACTTTGTTAATGATCTTTAGGGCCTCTCATTTGTCTAAACAACGGAGCCACATCTGATCGAATGATCGACGGTACAACGTATCGTTGACTAGTGTATATGATGGGACATGTTTCTTGATTTGATTGGCAAGAGACTTATCATGGGGAAGCTTTCCTTCTTGAAGATACTTGACTATTGGTTGTCTCCAATCTTCTACTTCATCGACTGCTAAAGAGGTAAAAAGGACCTGGGGAGATTGTTTGTTAAGGTATTCCAAATCTATAGGAGATAGGACTTGACAACCCTACACTTCTATAGGGATAGAATCTTCTTATGAACAGGCAAATTCCTTTATAAGCTTTGCTAGGGAATTCACCGAGGAATTGCTTCCACAAGGAACCCTATACATAGTTACAATGCGAGTTTTCTCAAGCAAGTGTATTGTGTACTAGTGATATTTAAGGAGTTTAGGATTCAAGACCTTATAGGTCCCTGCAATCTGGTTGATCACTAGCTGAGAGTCACCATATATCTTAATCTCTTTAATCTCCATTAAAATTGCAAGTTCCAGACCAATTATCAAAGCTTCATATTCAGCCTCGTTGTTCGTACAAGGTTTGATAAATGGTAGGAAAAGTGCATCATTCCCTTATCTGGTGTTATGAAAACTAGGCCGACTCCAACTTTTCAAGGAATAGTTGATTGAGGTGTTTTGCCCCACTATGAGGACGCTGCACCATCAAAATATATTTCCCAGGTTTGAGCATTCGATTCCTCAAAACTCATGATTTATTTATCAGGTAAATCATCATTTAGAGGAGATTCCGCTGGCAGCGGGTGTGCTGCAAGGAAGTCGGTGACAGCCTGCCCTTTCACAGTACGTAGGGGAATGAAAGTGATTTCAAATTGAAGTAATATCATAAACCAGTGAGCCAAATATCTAGACAATGGGGGCTAGGTCATAAGATATTACAGAGGGTTAACACTGGAAATCAAACTGACTTGATGAGAAAGCATGTAATGTCTTAGTTTTTGGGCTGCAAAGTCTAAGGCAAGGCAATGTTTCTCGACAGGATACCGGATTTCCGTTGGAAGGAGTCTTCGACTCAGGTAGTAATAGAGCGTTCTCTTTTCCCTCATCATTGACTTGAGCTAGGAGGGCCTCGAGAGATTTGTCAAGGTCTGCACTGTATGGATTAAGGGCCTCCCTGGAATGGGGGCTAAAAAACTGGCTAATTTATCAGGTATTGTTTGATATTTTCAAAATCGGATTGATATTTTTCATCCCAAATGAATTTAGCATCCTTTTTAGCCAGGATAGAGAATGGTTGACCTCTTTCGAAAAGATTAGAAATGAATCTTCTTATATATGCCTGCCTGCCCTGAAGAGATCTTAGTTGAGTGAGAGTCTTAGGAGGCATCATATTTAAGATAGCTTCAATTTTGGCAGAATCAATTTCAATTCTGTGGTCCCTGACTGCGAAACCTAAGAATTTCCCTGACGTGACGTTGAAAGCGCACTTCAAAGGATTCATTTTGAGGTCGTAGCGATGCAACCGCTCAAAGATGGTTCTTAAGTTAAAAAGATGAGTCTCTTTCACTCTGCTTTTGACAACTAAATCATCGATGTAGCACTCAACATGATTATAGATTAAGTCATCAAAGATATGTGTCAGGGCTCTATAGTCAACACATACTTGAATTTGACCTTCTTCTTTCAAACTAGTATGACGCTGGCTACCCAAGAGGGATATTATTCCTCTTGAATAAATCCAGCTTCAACAAACTTCTTGACTTCAAAAATGACTTGTTGTTCAATCTTCAGATGCATGTGTTGTGGAGCTTGCTTAACAGGAATGAAATCATGCCAGATTCCAAGTTTATGAACTGCTACATTGGCGGACAATCCTGACATTTCATCGTATGTCCATGGAAAGAAATCCTTAAACTCGGATAGAAGTTGAATTAGATCCTTAGACTCATCCTCACTCAACAAAGAACTTATGAAGGTGGGGCGAGGGTCATCCTCTATTCCAAGGTTGATTTCTTTAAGTTCATCAACTGTTGATTTAATTTCTTCTTTGAATTCAGGGGGTGCATCCCGAATCTGAAGTTTGTCAGAATAATCTAAAGTCTCCAAATAAAGTCCATCGAGTGAATCGATGACTTCAGTAGAGACATTTTTAAATTCAGGATGATTAGTTATCATTAGACAGAATTCATCATCGTCAAATGATTTAACGGTACCAAAGCCGATACCACTTATCCAATGTTTATTAAATTTTGAATTCCAAAGACTTACGTGGTATCTAGCCTAACCCTTAGTCCATTGACTTAGAACAAAACCTTTAGAGATAAGAGATTTAACACCAGCAAAAAAGTAGTGGACCCTTTAGGTACGTAATACGCCATATCCTCATAGATCCTAATCTCGTGAATAGAGAATAGTTACAAATCACCCTTAATTTTAAACTCAATGCCATCTCGTTGGTACTTGATGCATTGATGTAGGGTAGAAGGAACCATCCTGTACTCATGGATCTAGGGCCTACCTAAGAGCATGTTAAAGGATGTCACCAAATTAATTATAGGAAATTTAGCTTCAGTTTTCAATTCTCCTATCTCTAGAAGAAGGGTGACTGAACCTAAAGCCTTCTTGCCATTTTCATTAAACCTGCAAAGTACCAACTTGTTAGTTGAGAGCTTGCTAGTATTAATTCTAAGGTATGCAAGAGTCTTTATGTTCATCACATTGACCGATGCACCCAGATCAACGAGAACTCTTGATAACTTAAATTTGCCCACATTTACAGTGATGTAAAGTGGACGATTGTGGTCGACAATTTCGAGGAGTAAATCTTCGTCAGAGAAGGTAACCCCAGGGATTTCCTTGAAGTACAAATCTTCTTCCTCAAAAGTTGAAGCTAATTGAGCTAAGTAAATCTCTGGGTCGAGAAGTGCTTTAATTAGAGTCTCTCTCATCGCTTTTGAAAGGACAAGGGCATCATAAATTCTCAACTTAGCAGGTAACTTTCTAAGGTGAGCTAAGACATTATAATCAATACTTGGAACATTAACGTCAGGACCCTGTGGATTTGAAAGAATTGAAGTTGATTGTTGAGCAGGGACTTGAATCGGATCATCAAAAATAACTTGTTTTCCTTTATCCTGAGGAGGTAGCCTAGAGGGTAAGACCTTACCACCATGTAGTTGTACTTGTACGATCTCATCAGAAGTATTAACTATAAAGGGGTCTATGCTCTCCTTAGGCGATTAATTGTCATTATCTGAGCAGGAATCCGAATCTGAAAAGTTTATCCTGACGGGACTCCCTTGAAAATTAATTTCAGGGGTTTCACTATCTGATAAGACATCAGATTCGTTTCTCTCTTGAAAAGTCGAATCTGGGAAGCTGAGTGTTTGAATTTCTTGATTAATCTCAGTTTATTCTTGATTATTTTCAATAGAAGAGTCATTTTGACTTGTATTCTCAATATTAATCATCAAAATATTTGCAGAAAGATCAGACTTTTTATTTAATTTTTGACCCTTTGCCTTTGATGAGGCAAAGTAAAAGTTAGATAATTTTAATGGTGACAGTGGTTTTGAGCCACCATCCACCACTTCTACAGATCTCTCATCAACAAATTTCCTCTCTATAAAAGGTTCACTATTTTCATTTTTATATAATAAAGTAGATCCTAGGACTACTGGAGAGGAAACTATCTCAACATCATCCTGCGAAGCCTCAAGGTCAACCTCCTAGATCGGGTCTTGGGCTCTCATCGGTAACTGTTGAGAAAGTTGAAAAGATTTATTAATCAACTTTTAAATACCCGGGATAGTACTATATCCCAACCATCTTCAATATAGAGAGAAGAGTTAGAATTTTTACCTGAAATAGATTTGACAGACCCCTGATCAGGCTCGACCAGGTACTCCTTTGGAATTATGATATTACCTTGATGAAAATTCTTTTCGAGCCAGCTCTTGAAGATAATGCGGTCTTCGATTATGTGGCCTAGCATGTGATGTTAGGGCAAAAAGTTGGATCATCTTTCTTATTTGCCTCTTCCGGCTTCTTGGCCTCCAACAATAAAAAATTTGGTTTCTTTTAAAGACTCTTGAAGATCTTTCTCACCGACTCCCGTTTAAATGGATAAGGATGAGCCAATCTCTCTTTAAGGGAAATCAGGTAAGAATCTCTAGTAGGTTGAGAAGTTACCTGAAAAGGTGGAGGTTTTTGAGTGTGTAGAACTGGAGGATTACTGGCCTGAACATTCATTAGTTTTTTCCCCTTATCGACAACTAAAACCATTAATATTCACTTTTCAAAGGACTTCAATGGTTTACTGGCTTCCTTTTCTTCAGTAGAATCCTTCAGGAATGACATTTTAGAAGCCTTTTCCTATAGATTACTAGCATTATTCAAAAGTTTTTTGAAGGTTTTGATAGTGAAACCCTTTAGAAGAACAGCAATGGACCCATGGATCTTCTTTAAAAGAATCTCCACTGCATGTTGCTCTTGCCACTAGGGTTCACACTTCATCGAGAGGTTTTGCCACCTCAAGATGTACTCCACCAAAGACTCGCCCAGTTTTTATTTTTTAATGATGAGAACTCCAACGGTTACATGCTATTGAGCTCCTGAGAATCTCTTTAAGAATAGACTCTCGAGCTCTGTGAATGTTCTCACTGAATCATTCGGTAGATCTGCGTACCATGCAAAAGTAATACCGGACAGACAACTCATAAACTAGCAAAAAAGTAAAGCATCTGACCCTCCTGCGTTGTAACAGCTCGCTCTGAAGTGGGCCAAATGTTGCCTTGGGTTTTCTAAATCGCTAAAAACTTTGAATGAAGGTGGCACAAAGCCTTTAGGATAAGAGACTAAATCATATTCTTCAGGGTAAGATCTACCCTTTAGAATAGATGCAGTCCCTTGAGAGTGGGCTAAAGCATTCCTTACTTGGGTCTCAATCATCTCGCAGATATCTTTATCAGTTGGAGAGGTTGGGGAAGCAACTTCTAGAGTTCTGGGGCTTGATTCTATCTTCCTGCTATGCTCACCCACTGTATGTGTTGTAGGTTGCAACTGCTGGGATTGAGACTGCTGGGCTTTAACCATCTGATTCTACATTTGTTCTATTTTTAACATCATCTGTTCAATCTTGCTCTCCAGACTCTTAATGTACTCATCCTTTTCATTCAACTTGATTAATCCATTAGAAATTGAATCTACAGCTGCAGAGGCTTCTTCCTTACCAGATCGGTGTCTTGAAGGCTCAAAATCTTTATTTGATGCTCTAGTTTGAACCATACAAATGTTTCCTCCTCCATTAAATCACCAGCTTCTGGATTGAAGGATTTAATTTCCTTCTTCTTAAGTATATCTCTTATCTTCTGGACCACCTCATCGTCTGGTCTACCCTCAATTGACGCAATGTCGATGGGCAAAAAACCTTTATAATTGATCATCTCTTTAAACTCTTCTTTGCCCAGCTTGGCAAGAACTTCTTGAATCTTTAAATCATCAGCAGTAGGTTCTACTACTAACTGATCTAGCATTTCTTGATCATCATCTGGCACTATCCCCTCCCCTCTGACTTTCCCGGGGTCAGTAGTAGCAAGGGTGACATCCTTAGTAGGGTGAGGGATATCCACCTTAACTGGTGATGAAGGAGCTTGAATAACAGGAACTCCAACATCAATAAGAATTGAATCCTTACATCCCTGAACAGGAAGTCGGGGGACCTTAACAGGTAACTGGACTGGAGTATCTCTTAGCTGGATCCCAATAGATCTGCTTATCTTTATTGGTATATATGGCTCATCTAAAAGCCTGGGGCTCTTGCTCTTAACATCAACTGGCTTAAGGTCTTTCAGAATTTCTTTTAACTTGGCTATCATAGGGGCCAACATGGAGAACCTTGAAGGGGAAACTGTAGGTCTACCGCTGAGAGGGTGACTCCTACCAGATCTAGTTAAAACTATCTCCTCTATTTTTGCAGACGGGACATGAGGCACCCAATGATATCCATCCACTAAGACTGAAGTGACCGGTTGCTTAACAAACTTTTTATTTCTCCTTACTGGCTGAGGAGTCAGGTTTCTTGCTTCAAACCTTTCTTCCTTTAACACTTCCTTCTCAAGTTTATGTAAGATCACCCCCTTCAGGTGTCTCACATACTGCTCTTTAGTTTGACCTATCTCAGCAGCACAGGTGTGAATGTTGTTCCTTAATATCCTGATTCTTAAAGTATTCTTCTCCTTTTTAGTTCTCTTGATGAAATAGTCAATCGGGCTAGGTTGAGAGCTAGCAATCCTTGCAACCCTCTCCTCCCTTGCAGCAGCTGCGAGGGGGTGAAAATGACTCCCTTTCAGGAGAGGAGAAGAGGTAGGGACAGGCAGCTCCTCAGCAGCCTCAGGCTCAACTAAACTTAAAGCCTTCTACTCAACAATCTTTTTAGACTTGGTGATTTTGTTTCTCTCCCTTCTTAGATAATTCTTACTGGCACTCTTGGTGCCAAACAGTGTTCCAAAACTAGAAGACTCCTTCTCAGCAGTAGACTTATCCTCATCCTGGATTGAGGGTGCAGAAGGTGTAAGGATAGCACCTGCTGCCAGCTTTAGCATGGGGGGAAGGTTACTTGTTACCCCCACTGCTAACTCAACAACTGGACCATTCTCGCCCTCAGTAGTGAGGTTAATGATTGTTCCACCATTCACAGATAATTTCAATGACTTAAATCCCATTCCAAACTAAATAGTACTGCTGTGAATTAACTCTTTGACTTGGAGGTCACGGTCAACAGAGAACAGAAGTTTCCAGCCATTGCAAAAGATTTGATTGTCTGAAATTTGAAAGGAGAAGATTTGGATCAGAACTTTGAGTTTAAATTTGAAAAGAAATTTTTTATATTTTATCATGTAAATCAAATTATAAGAACTATAATTCGATATATAATGATAAAATATAGACATCAATTTTGATTTGAAGAAAATTTGAATTTTTGTCGTATATGTTTAACTACAAGAGAATATTATAGAAAGACATATAACAATGATGATCTAGATTTTATTTGATCGGATTTGACTGAGGATTTGAAGTTTTAAAAATTGAAAAATTTTCCTTGAGTATTTGAAACTCAATAAGTTGAATTTGATTTCAACTTGATAGTTAACAAATTTCAAGGAAAATCAAGAAATTTTAGCTCAACTCTCTTACCCCATTGACTAGGCTAGGGATAAGATGTTAGAGATTTGATTTTGGTTAAAAGGTTAGATCTTTGAGTCTAAATTTAAAAGTGATCGAATTTTGCATTAAACATATTATACTACAAGAGAATGTTGTAGTAATGCTTGTGACAATGAAGATTGAATGTGATTTGAAAGGAATTTTAGTCATTCAAAAATTTGGCAGCATTTCCCCCCATTTTTGAAACTCGAGGTATTGAATTTGCATTCAACGTAACGGTTTATAAATTTTAGGGTACAAATTCTAGGGAAGATCCTACAGAAATGAACTCGACTCTTTTATCTTGTCGAAGGTAAAATGTCAGAGTTCAAATATTTGAGAGAATACTGAAACTATACATTAATTTTTGGAAGAAGTTGGATTTGTATTGTCAAAGTTAATCTTATAAAAGATATTGTAAGAGAACATACGATAAAATTAAAGTTGAAGAAGTTAAAAGGATGTTTTGAAAACTTAGAATTCCAGCATTATCTCCCCTTATTTTGAAACTCGAGGTGTTGAATTTACATTCAACTCAACGGTTTACAAATTTTAGAGAAGAGCTAAAGAAAACAACTTGACTCTTTTATCCAAAATGTCAAAAATTGAATCGACTGGAAGGATTGAGAGTGCATTGCATATACTAAACTATAATGATCATTATAGAAAAATATATAGCAATGACTATCAGAATTGAATAATTTTGAGATGAATGTTGCAAAAATTCAAAATTATGGCAGCATTTCCCCTTATTTTTAAACTCGAGGTGTTGAATTTGCATTCAACAAAAGGTTTACAAAAAATTTTAAATAAGAAGATGCTAAAAAGTCAACTTAACTCTTTCATCCCGACAAGTGATTCAAGATTGAAATGTCGAAGGTAAACCACGCTAGAAGGATCAAATTTTAAATTGAATTTGAAACTGACTTATATATTCACTCACATATATTGGATTGTAAAGGTTACAATCTAATATATAGTAATATAGGGTATATTTCATTTGGATTTTGAGAGAAATTTAGACTTTGATAAAGATTTTGAGAATTTGATTTTTGAAGTTGGGGAGACCTTCTATAAGTTATATAACTTAGCATACTATTGATTAATCTACGCATGTAAGTTTCTAAGATTTATAGAAAGGTTTGGATAGAATTTGGCTTGGCTCTTTCGCTCTACCAATGAACTTGGAGGCAAAATGTCAAAGCCTGGCTTGGAGGGAGGTTTCCTACACTCACCTCTCTTTTTACATGTCTTAATTGAGTTGGCCACACTCACCCAAGAAAGAAATGGGTAGAAGGACCAACGAAAGAAAGGTAGTCAAAACTACTGATGCAACAAAATGCATAGCACTATTAAAGATGGAGAGAGATAGTCCCCAGCAGAGTCGCCATTTTTTTTGTTTGAATGAAAAATATATATTTATAGTTTTGAAAAATATTTGATTTACTTTGGAAAATATTTAATTTCTGGAATTTTTATTTTTGAAATTGAACGCTCATTATGAATGATAAATCACCTCGAGAGGTGAACATATCATTCCCTAATGGGTTCAAATTTCAAAACTTTGAATTTATCCTGATTATCGTAGTTGAATTTGAGAAAGAACTACATATGACCCCGAAGGATCAAAATGAGTATTCAATCAGATATTTAACTACAATAATTTGGATGAGAAAATCATTGATCTCATAATCAAACCCACGATAGTAATTGATATATCTTCCTAGAAAACGAAGTTATCAATCACTATTGATAGTTTGAAAATGACAATACTGATCGTTAGGTTTGAATTTCCCAAAGATAATCAATTGAAGGTTTCAAAAATTGGATTTTTGAAAATCTGGTCTGGATTTCTAAATCTCCTATGAGTGTAAGACCTTGCAGTTAATTATATCGTAGGAAACCAGAAAATTCCCTACGAATACTCTCGATTAAAATAGCGATACAAATTTTATTTAAGATTTTCAAAGTTTAATGTCAAAGGAGGTAGGGACTAGAATTTTTAAATGGGATTAGATCAAATTTGAGTAGTTCATTCAGGAGTCAAAGGAGGAATGATAGTAGGTGTTTTGAGATTCTGAATCACCTCAGAAACACCCCGAACTATCCTAAGTGTTGGGCTTAAATTTGATTCAAAGAGGACTTTAATTTGAATGATCAATTTTATTAGAAAGTGGGAAGTAGATTCCCAGAGGTTGAGGTCTTAAGATTGAAAATCTGTCTCAGATCCTAAGTCTAAAATGGGTACTGAAAGTCAGTGACCCGGATCCTAGCTAATGCAATGCAATCCTGGACTTACCCCGGCCTGGATTGGGAAGCCAACTAAACCACCTAAACGCTTCAAAATCATGTGTCCGATCTTTTAAATGTAGAGTGGTAGGGACGTTATTTAAGATTGGTTCAAAGAGTTGGGGTCGACATCTAGAGAAAATTCCTAATTAACCCCTTAATATATGTTGGGTGAAATGATTAAGCTAAAAATGCAATTAAGAATTAGACTCAATTTTTAATTTGTATCTAATACAATGCATGCTAGTTGACTTGAATGCTTTAAAATCAAAATGAAGCAATTTTAAAATTAGGCTTTAAAAATAGATTTTACCCTAGAGATTACATAGCATCCCCTTGGATAGAACTGCACCCTCATAGGCTAGGTGGTCTGCCAAAACTCGCAGGCGGGGAAGTGCCTAACACGACAGAGAAGTTTTAATATGTATGCATGAAAAACTCCCAGCGGTACGGGTTTACTTCATAAAAGCGTTATAGTTCTATGTGAGCTTAAATCTTTTAAATTTTGTTTAAGTAGAAATAGTTTTAACGTGTCCTCACGAGCCTCTGATTGGATTCCTGGCTAAATTAAATACGACATACAAGATTGAAAAGAAGGCAGATCCTAATTGCAATCAATATCAATCAATAATTAAATTAAATCAACTAAATTAAAATTTAAATTGAAAGTCCATGTGGCAAGTGCCACTTAATTATATAATCCAGGGTCTGCAGGAAAAGTAAAGTGGCTGGGTACCACTAACTACAACCCGAATTCTATTCCTAAGACTCAAATGACTTTGAGATTTGGGATTCTTCTCATTCTTCACTTCTTCATCTTCTTGGAACTCCTTGGATCATTGGGTTCGGATATCAAAATGAAAAGAAACTCCCCCTAGATAGGGGTGTTATCTTTTCTCTTTGGATATTTTGAAAGTCATCCTAATTTGGATATCTAAATGGAGAGAAACTCTCCCCTAAGGGATGTCCCTTTCTCTTTAGATTCCAAATTAGATGTTTAAACATCTCATTCTCAAATCACTTGATATTACAACTCAAATTTAAATCAAATTATATTTGAATAAAAATTAAAATTTAGACTCAACAACCTGCAGGGTTATCCTAATAATCAACAGTTATATAAACATCCCAAACAGTTATAATTAATATCAAGAAGTTAATATTTAAAATTAAAGTACTCAAATCAGAGCCACGCTTGGCCATGCTCTTTTAATTTTAAACAGGTACTTTAGCAAATTTTTGAAGCACCTGAAAAAAAAATAGCATCAATTTTAAAGCTTTAATTATTACCCCCTTTAATTTTAAATGTCCTATGCGAGCTTGGCCACCTGCATAAGATTGAATCAGTACAAATTGCCTCTAACCTAGGGATAGATCTAATGCACAATCAATCACATCACAGAATGCTGAAATTGAATAAACAATTACATTAATTTTATTACTAGCAAATAACATGCAGTAAAAGCTCGAAAACCCGGCACACAGTAGAAAAGTAAACACCGGCCTAGCCAAGGACTAGAGTTGGTTGTCCTAGAAAACCATCTAAAGTGTGTGTAAGGGTTGTGTGGGTTTGATATATCCTAAATAGGATTATTAGTTATAGTTGTTTGACGTTTTGGTTGGTTGAAAGGCTCAAGGGAGATTTTAATTGAAGTTTAAGTCTTAATGGTTTGAAATTAATTTTAAAATTAATTTTAATTATTTGTTGGATACCACCTTTTTGCTCACCGAGGCCGTGAAGTTTATTTTGACCTTCCTTGGGGCTAATTGAATAACCTCGTAGGCATGGGTTACCCAGTGGTACCCAGTATAGTTAAGTGATTTGATTTTGGTTAAGATTTGAAAGTTACTTAAATTTTAATTAAGGTTGATTGGTTTCTAATTTTTATGATTTAACTTATTTATGTTTTCCTTTAATCAATTTGTAGCGTAGTGCCACAAGGCTCGAGGAACAAAGCTTCCTAAGGACATGTAGCCCCGCAACCCAGAGTAGTCCAACAGATAAACCAAGTTAATGTATTGAATTAAGAATTTTAAATTCAGTTAAGTAGTAATTAATAAACTCATTTTTATGATTTAACACTCCTTAGAATTCATTCGTGGCATTGTGCCACCAGGCTCGAGGAACAATGCCTCCTTAGGACACTTAGCCCCGCAGCCCAGAGTAGTCCAGCCTAAAAACTTTATTTCAAGAGTGGTTGTTGTGTATTAAGGGGTTAGTTAAATGTTTTAAATATTAATTTAATGTTTTCTGGAATTTAAAATCAATTCTTAAATTTTTAAATTTTCTGGATTATTTTAATCATTTAATTAAGGGGTCAAAAGTTAATATTTTGATTAAAAGTGATTTTTGGAAATTTAGTATTTTATTAAAATACTAGACCTTAATATGATCAGTTAGACTATAAGTACACCGAATTTGGACTTTTCTATAATTTATTATGAAGGTTTGAAGTTTTGACTTGAATTTGAACTAGGTTTGAACAAAGGTTGACATTTTTAAATTTGATTGATTTCTAGAAAGTTAACATTTGTGATAAATATTAGAACTTAATGTGAGTTGAATGCCTTTGAGTTTGACTTATTTGGAGTTAGTTTGAATTAGTTATGAATTTTTGAAGTTTTGAGCATTTATTGAGTTCTTAAAATTTATTTAATTAAAGGCCTTTGATTGATTTCAATTCAAATAACATCCAAAGTTCTTGAAATCACCTCCAAAGATCAGGAATGATCTAAGGATAGATTATCAAGTGTTTGAGAGATTTTTAAAATTTTTAATTTTTTTTAATTAATTTAATCAATTAAATATTAAATTTCAGTTAAAATTAAATTATTCTTAAAATTGATGTCAAATCTAGTTGATTTTAATTTTCATGTGTTGAGCATTGATTTCTGGTCTGTTAGAAGTATTATTATTAATTTTTAGGTTTAAATTTGATTTATTACATTTTTTGGAAGTTTTAAAGGCTAAATTAAGGTTCAATTTTAATTAAGTTAATTAAGGAGCTTAATGACTTCAAAATTTAGTGAGAAATTTTTCTAGGGCTGAGAGTGTCACTAAGTTTAAGTTTTCAAAGTTTCAAGTCAAAAAGAGGTGTATCCTAATTATTAGCAATATTCTAAATCCTCTAACTAAGGTCCTTAATTATTATCCTTAATGACACTAAGTTTGAGTAGGTTTGAATCAAAGTTTAATCTAACCCTTGTACAAACATATATAAACACACACATCAAACAATCAATCCTAGATCTAAGAGAGCCTTAAAGCTTGGTGGTGTGTGCACCTTAGACATATAATAATTAACATCTAATTAATTATAATTAATAATTTGATTAGTGAATGATTAAGACATAACCATTCACTAATGCTCCCACATAATTTCTATTCAAACATGCTTAAACTAGGTTTAGAATTTCATGAGATCTCTCAAATATCCAAAGATTTAATATAAATATAATTTTAAAATAAAATTTCAAAGATACATATACATATATATATTCTAAGTCCTCTAAATAGGGTCCTTAATTATTATCCTTAGCAGCACTAAGTTTGAGTAGGTTTGAAATCACCGGCACCGCCAGCCTTATTTAATTAATATAAATATTATTTAAAAATTTTTTTTCAAAAAATTCATAAAAATTTATTTTAAAAATTATAAAATTAATCTCTTATATTAATATTTTAGAAAATTAATTTTTTTTAATTTAAGTTTATTGTTAATTTAAATTTTTAAATATATTTTTAAAACTACATAAATATTAATTACTAGTTATTTTAAATTAATATTTAATAATTATATATATATATATATAATATTTTATATTAAAATAATAAAAAATATATTTAAAATAATTTCAAATTATTTGAGAGATCCTCTAACTTTTAAAGTTTATTTGAAAATAAGTTTTTAATTTTGAAGGTAATTAAATTAATATTTAATTAAATATTAATTAAAAATTAAAATAATAAATATTTAATATTAATCAAAATAAATTAAGTTTTTAATTTCTGAAATTAATTTTAAATTAAAGTATTCATTTTTCTAAAAATTTTAATGTATTATACTTAAATTTTTTATTTAAAATGAATTTTTCATGAGTTTTCAAAGTTATCAAATGTATTTTTAAATCATTTGAAATTAATTAAAATTTAAAATAATTCTTAAATTAAAATTAATTAAAACTTAATATTTTTAAAATTAATTAAATTTCAAAAAGAATGATAATATTTAAAAAAATTCTTTAATTATTAAATATTTTTTAATGAATTTTAATTTCAAAATAAAATTTTATACTTAATTAATCAATTATTTATCAATTATTTAATTATTTAAATAACTTAAATTATTTAGTTAATATTAAATATTTAAAATTAACTTTTAATTTTAAAATATTTAAAATTTATCTTATAACTTAAATAAAATATCTAAACAATTAATAATTAATAATTAATATTTAATTATTAATAATTAACAATCAATATTTAAATAAAATATTTAATTATTAAATATTAATTTAAAATAACTAGTAATTAATATTTATGTAGTTTCAAAAATATATTTAAAAATTTAAATTAACAATAAACTTAAATTAAAAAAAATTAATTTTCTAAATATTAATATATGAGATTAATTTTATAATTTTTAAAATAATTTTTTTAGAATTTTTATGATTTTTTTGAATAAAAAAATTTAAAATAATAATTATATTAATTAAAATAAGGCTGGCGGCGCCAGCGACTTCTGAATGGACACGTGGCAACATCCTACCTGTCTGATCGAAAAGACGGCGTCGATAGGTCACGTGGCGGCTTCTAGACGGTCGTATCAAGCCGCGGAGGTGGCTGGTAATCATTTGTAATGATTGCATCGCCGCGCAATCATTGCAAATGATTTCAATAACGGCGCGACTCGATCCCGCGGCCACTTATCCACGTCAGCGGGATGTTTGGACCGTCGGATCAAGCAAATGACCGGATCAACGACGGAGATGAAATCCTACCATTTAATCTCGGATAAGAGAGATCAGACGGTGGAGGATTAATCCCGTTGTTTTGAATGTATGTCCCAGATCAAGCCGAACAGAGTAATGGAACAGGATTCACATTCATATGGTCATAGCGAGCGCAGTATGATGAGATCTCAACCGTTGATCTTCAGATCAATGGTTGAAATTTCATGCACCTGGACCAGGTCATGAAAGTGCCCTAAACTCAATTTTTTGGCTCATTTGTTCGATTCGATATATCAGATCAAATAAAATTTTAAACATTGAACCAAAGCATGAACAAAAATAATGTGGATTATTTAGTTTAGCTTAAAATGAGCTTGGTAAAAAGCTAATTAATCCTAAATCTAGTGTCCTAGGGCAAGAGTTTTAAGAAAATTTACCGAGGACTTTGGAAGGGAAATGAATTCTCTGAATTTGTGGATTATCCACACTTTATATTGTAGAAGACTCCTCCGCTTGATGACGCTTGGATCAATTGCCTCGAGCTCAGGAAGGATTAAAGCTTGAACTCGCTAGAAGTTCACCGGCAACGCCTTTAACCGGTGGGGTTTGAGTGTAGAAGTGTTTGGAGATGTCCGGGGAACTCAGGGAAACTAGAGTCAAGGCTTTAGAGGGGCTGGGAAGTAAGAGAGAGCTAGGGTTCAAATGAGAGCCCTCATGAGGGTTTTCCCCTATTCAAAACTCTCCAGGTAGTTTGGATGGCCAAGATTGCTTTGGCTAGGCTCTAGGATGCTGCCAAGTGTAAAGGGGGTAGTTGGGAGTAGGGGAAGGGACATGGAGAGGACATCCAAGGTGGAAAGGCTCTTTTGTCCTCATATGAGCATGCGGGAATGATCCAAGCCATTAGATCTCAATCTAAGGGTTGTGATAGACTTTGGGAAGGTTCTAGAGAAACCTAAAACTCTTAGAGAGAAATAGGGAAGAGTGGATTAGGTTTAAGAAGTCAATTGACCATCTTTGACTCTTCTAAAGGCCCATGTGGACCATTTGACTAGTCAAAATTCCATATCATCTGATGAGGTGGCATGAAGAGTATCTTGAGCTACTATTAGAGTGAATCCAAATGAGTTTAAAGGGTTTGATTGGACATATGAGCAAGTTAGTAAATGTATGATGAGATTTGACCAAGTTTCAATGAGTTGACTTGGTCAACTCAACTTGAAGTTGATTGACTAATGGGCAACATGAATTTAGGTCATGAATTTGAGTTGATTAAGCATATAGATAGCTTGAGTTTATCATGGGTTGATCATAACCAATGGATTAACCAAATCAAAGTTTATATTGACTTGACTTAGTCAAATCCAATAAGATTGGATTTAGCCTTAGTTGAGAGGTATTTAAGACATGGAATGAGCTAGATTTGGATCTGGAAAATGGTTTGATTGGGTTCAAAATACATTAAGTTGGCTAAGTGGATTGAATTGATTCATAAGGGTCAACTTTGACCAATCTTGGACCAAGTTGATTTGGTTAACTATCGACTAGGTCAAGGGTCCAATCAGAGCCAAATCATTAAGGAAAGTGGTCAAAGGAATTTGATAAAATTTTGAATGCATTTAAAGTTTAAATCAAAGTAGAATGGCTTAAAGGTTAATTTGGTCAACCAAGGTTGACTTGGTCAATAAAGTTGACCTAGGGTTTGAGAATGGGCTCAACAGATTTGAAATGATATTTGGAGACCAATGGAGGTGGACCCAAGGTCTGGGGAGGTCATTTGGTGAAAATGACCTGTTTGGGCCCTTAATGGGCCTTTAGGTCAACCAGGTTGACCCGGGGTCTAGTTTTTGGTTCAACAGGTTTGGTTTGATATTTGGAATTTACTAGAAGTGGTTGCATCTAATTTGGTGCTCATTTGATCCAAAGTGACTGTTCATACCCCTAAGGGGTATTTTAGTCATTTTGGTCCCTAATCAACTGGGGTCAAAGTGAGTCAATCAAAATGTAGTTTACGTTCAAGAGGTCAGGATTAAGGGTCTGGAAGTGATTTGAGGCTTTGGAAAAAGCTCCAAGGTAAGGATCCACTGGATGGCAGGTCCGGTGGCATAAGCCATAAATATTTGAAGGTTTTACAGCTTTTGGTTTTGTTCCAGATTCTGGGGTTAGAAAACTCAGAATGAGCTCAAATTTTGAGGGTAGCCTTTAGAGAAATGTTATATCAATATGCAACTGACAGACCCTGAATTAGAGATCATATGATAGGGTTTTGAAGTGTTTAAAGATTTGCTAGAAAAGGTTTTCAGGACTTAGACCTTTGGCCTTGGATTTGAGTCTGAAAATCTGGATTTGATCTAGATTTTTGGTTTGAATGTCTGGATTTGAATTAAGCCTAGATTGAATTGAAATTTAGATTGATCTAGAGGAATCCTAGGGTCTAGAGTAGATCCTAGGGACTGAAGTCTTGGAAGATCCTAGAGTCTAGAAATTCTAAGGTCTGGGGTCTAGAATGATCTTAGGATCTAGGAATCCTAGGGTCTAGATAATTCTAGGGCCTAAATTGATCCTAGAGTCTAGAGTCTGGCAGAATCCTAGGGTCTAGAGTAGATCCTAGGGTCTGGACAGATCTAAGAATCTGGGTGGATCTAAAATCAAAATTGATCCTAGGGCCTATATTCATGTGGAGATTAGATTGGGTCTTAATGACGTCATACAAAAATGAGGTCAACAGAAATATCTAACTTAGTTTTCCAGTATTATCCCAATAAAGAACAAGAATGGTTAGAATAATGTCTACATCGACTATAGGGACTTAAATAAAGCCTATCCTAAAGATGAGTTTTCGTTTTCGCTTTCCATATCAAAACTCATGGAGATACTGCTTCCTCACATGCAATATTTTTCTTTATGGATGACTAATCCAGATATAACAAAATTAAAATCTCTCATGAATATGAAAAGTATACATCATTTAGAATACCGTTAAGAGTTTACTACTATAAAATTATGTTGTTTGGATTAAAGAATGCTAGAATAACCTACAAGCGAGCAATGATGAGAATTTTTGGCAAACTTATCCACTAATAAGTGGAGTGTTACATGTTGATGAATAAATGTGTAGCACAGATTCAGTTTATGTTTCTTTAGTCAAATCTGCATAGCTAACAATATACCATCTTAAGAAATATACTAATGCCTCACTATCAACTTGAAAAAAAGAAACAAATTTTATTTTCATAATCAAACTTAGAACAAAGAATGTAAAATTCATCACAAAAGTTAAAATTCACATTAACCTATCATTTTGAAAATGAAACTAACCAAGGATTAGCTTTAGTCTATGCACAAAGAATATTCCCCTGCTTTAGCAAACTAATCTGAGATCTTGCGCTTCCATAGAGGCAAGCCTCTATAGTTAATTACATCTTCAAAGAAAAAACTTTTGATTAAAGTGGAGTTTAGACTTATTTTAAATTTTAAATTTAACAAAATTGATCCAAAGATTTAATTATTTATTTCAATCATTTTGAAAAAGAAATAGAGTTTATAAATCTCATTTGAAGGTTGGGATAATCCTCTTAGAAGAAAGTTTGAGGGATGCAAATCCATCTGAGCTTATGCTTGCTTGGAGATTGCTACGAGTTAACCTCCTATGCACGTGATTTTAAAACCATGAATTTTTGGTCTAATGCTTGTAGGTAAGATAGCTATTTTTTTAACATCAGAATCAAGGATTCTTGTTCATATTTTGTAATTAGATTTTTCAAGATGTGTAAGGTTAAATGCACAAAATTAATGAAATTTTGTTGTAAAGATGTCTTAAACTCTAAGTTTTATTTTTAATTAACACTAAATTTCTAAATTTTTTAAGGTTTGGATTTTTTAAGAAAATTTAATGGCATAGTGACCTTAAACCAGAAGGAAAACTATGGTAGCTCTGACTTTTAGGCCCCTCATACCTTATCATTGGTTTATGTGATTTGGTTTAGTATACCTTACAAAAAATACAATGTATTTATGTATGCTTAACTGGGTAATGATGTTTGTGTATATGATACCATTATCGTATTGTCCTAGAACTATTATACATGTTTCTACAAAGTCTGGAACAGCCACACCTAAAGAAACCTTTGAAAAGGCTACCCTCTAATAAAAATATACCACCCATATGAATGCAATGCATGTAATATAAAATATTATTTAAAAGGGCATTGAGTAAAATAAAAAACTTTTATTTATTTATTTCAAATAGAAATACAACCCAGTTCTAGAAGAAAAGAAAGGTGGCCAAGCTCCACCACAATAGGCTTTGATTTCTAGTCCTATAAATGTAGGTTTAAATATATTTTCTTATTATCTTCTAGCTCCATGTTGATGAGGGGCTTTAATTTGTGCTTGCTTTGAATTGATGTGGAAATATGTTTATGTTTTCTTTGATATAAAAATAATGAATGCCCACTAAAATGCACAAGTATATGTGCCGATCAAGTAATAAAGTATTATAATAGAGTGCCGATCCCAAGAGAAAGGGTTCTACTTAATTGTAATTAAACTACTAAAACTTTAATTCAAATGTACAATTTATCCTATTGAAAGTAAAAAGGATATTTTTGAGTTTTTATTACTTAAAGAAAACTTGCAAGAAGATTTGATACCAATGAGGATAAAATATTTTGGACTAATGAATGAAACAATATAGTTTTCATAATAAGACTCTTAATTTTAGATCTGGATCAGAGCATTTACATCCTTAGATCTCTATCAAACTTGTTGGGGTAAAAAGAAAGGTTTATAGCTTTTTTACAGTTTTACTATCTCCATAAAACTTAGAATATTAAAAAAATTTATATCTAGGCATGCCAATATTTCACTTGAATACTCTTAATTATTCTAGCATTCCTCCATTGATGCTATACATCACACTAGATATTAACTATACACATTGGCCATTATATGCATTAAATGAAGAACATGAGATATTAAAAACATGTATATATTCATTAAAAACATAAGAGTCTGCGTTATACTTTTTATGCTTTTACATCATTAGCCCAAAATTAGGGAATTCGCTAGATATGGAAAATATAACAAACAAACTTATTTTCATTTCATTCATTTAAAGAAACGATTCAAGAGAAGTTATAAGAAAATTGCCACCCGGAAGGATCAATTGATCTTCTCTACACTCCATTCTTCAATAGTAGTGTTGCTCTCACAAGATAGGCTAAGATCTCCCAATACAAGTATCTTGTACTTCTCTAGCCTCCCTTAGACTTTACTCCAAGGGGGCACTAAATAAATACACTAAGAATTACCAATTTTAACTCAAGTGATAGAACTATCAAAAAATTCAAACTAAAAATCATTTTATAGGAGGTATAGGTATGGGCTCAGGCATTGTAGTGCTCGACAAGGTGGAGCCATGATGGTGTAAAATGAACTAGTGCCTCATCATTATAACGCTCGCTTTGCTATGGTGCTAATAGACATGGCACGATTAATGGCCAAACTAGCATGTCTTTTGCTTGAGTCATTGTGGCTTATAATCTTAATAACCGCTCTACCATGGTGCTGCAAAATTTGAGACTTATGGCACTTGAATGTGACTTTTAGCGCTGATGCATTGCAATGCGTGATGCTCCATTGCTCATTTTTTTAGGCTCAAATGATGCAGTGCGAAATTTGGGTGCAGCGGTGTTGTGTTATGCCATGGTGCTAACCTTAGTGTCACTGCGTCCATGAAAAAAAAATTGATGCTACAATATGTTAGGTATGATGACATTGATGATCATAATGCTACATCGCTTTGTCTAACGGTGATGTGGCATTTTTCATCACTTTTAGTTTTTTTCCTTTATTGTACATGTCCTACACAAACGCAACTAAATAACACATTGTTATTTAATTTTAACATAACAAATAGTACACAATTTATACTTAATAAATTTCTCCCAGCTTAAACTCTTTCTTGTCTCCAAGTAATAGTAAAAATCAGTTATTGATTACTTATAGCCAAAGTAAAAATTAATAATTTAAAATTACTAAAATATAAGATAATACATCATAACCTAGAAGTAATTTAGAATAAACTTATAATTCTAATTTGTAAAGTCATAACAATTATCCCAATCAATCACCCTTATTATTACTTGTACTAAATCTATTCATTATGTAAAATTGACTTTTACATTAAAAAAATGAATAATAGAATTTAGGGGTTTTTTGTGCTTATAATTAAATTGGAAATTCATTGTGCACTATTATATGCACTAGTTCACTTACCTAGTCTTTTTTTGATTTAAGTATTGGGATGTATTCACAATAAGAAAGTTAGCACTTTGCAGTAGATTTGCGCCAGACTTTACAACAAATTTTTTTTTGTTGAAAATGGCGATGGATTTGTGATGAAAATTTTTGACAAATTTTTATGGTGGATTTTTGGTGGAATTTTCGTCATAATTTTGTGATGTTTTTTCTACCGCAAATCTGCTGCAATAAATTAATAAACAAATTTAAATTTATTTAATTAACTAATTAACTAACTTCTTAAATTAACAACTAATTTAATAACTAATGTAAATTAATTAAATTTAATTAAATTAAGTAATTAAAATTTTAAATTTAATAATTTACTAATTAAGTAATTTAACTTAACTAAATAACTACTAAGATTAACTAAAAAACTACTTTAAATAAGCTAATAATATTAACTAATTATACTACAAGCCCACGATTAAATAAAATTAAGTTTATATTAGTTCATTATATTTAGTTTAAATTTACTAATTAATTAAGTAAAATTAACTAATTAATTAATTAAGAATTTCAAATTAACTAATTAACTAATTATATTACAATCTCACTGTTAAATTAATTATATTAAGTTTAAATTAGTTAATAATATTAAATAAGTTATTAAATTAGTTAAATAAATTAAGTAATTAACCAAGTTAAATTAGATAAGTAAATAACTTAGTGAAAATAAATATTATAAGCCAATGTTTCTAATTATGCTGTTCCACCTCCTTCTCCCTTTTTCTTCAGTTTATACCCACATTTCCTTTACAGAGATGCTTTTTGCTGTTAATAAGCAAAATAATATCTCAACCATTCAATGCAAGCTCCAAATGGGTCAAGGCGCGGTTGGGATGTGGCATTGGTCTTACTGCGAAGAAAAAGCAGGAAGGACTTATTGCGTGCTTGATTGCAGGACATTTTGCGGGCTCGCTGCTGATCGGGCCTCTTGCCTTCGAAAGTTGCATGGGTATCTGGCTAGCAGGTTTCACGGACTAGATTGCTTTCATGGTTAGTTGTCCTGTTGATAAGATAATTAACTAAATGATAATTTTTTTACTAATTTTTTTAATTTTTCAACAGAAAACTTTTTGCTGCAAATCTGTCGCAAAATATTTGTGATGGACTCCATCGCAAATACTTTCTGATGTAACTTTTAGCTTATGAATGTATTTCATCAGAAATCCACCTAAAATGGCTTAAATTCCTATAATGATTTGAACATAAGCTTCAACTGATGCAAATTTTTGAATGTACTCATCTTTCTCCTTTTCACATATCTCTTTTAGAATTTTTCATAAATTTCATTCTTTTATACTTTATTGAGTACATATTTAATGATTTTCAATATCAAATATTCTTTCATCCTCTTGTAACACAAATTAATTTAATATAAGGATTCAATAAGATCACGAATTTCATTTTCTAGTTTACTATGATCTTCCTAATTTAAGCTACCGACATATTTTCCTTAAACTTAATTATTTATTTTTCAATTAAGAAGTCAATGTATTAGTATATAGTTTTTAGATTCAAATCAAGCTAATAGTTTTAGTGATCTACATTAGTTAATTATTAAACTCTTCAAATTATAAATTATTATGCATTACTCATTCAAACTATCATTTAGTGATCTAAATTAGTTAATTATTAAACTCTTTAAATTATAAATTATTATGCATTATTCATTCAACTATCATCTAGGATTTTTTTAATATTCTAATTTTACATAATTTTTTATTATCATTTTATTTTAGCTAAATAAATAATTAAAGTGCAAGTATTTCCAGAGGACAAATTATAATAGTTTAAGCATAATCAAGAATTTAAATTAAATGTAAATAACATAACAAAATAAATTAAACTAACAGTAAAAAACATATTAAACATAAAATGATGATCACAAAATAGCATAACACAAAAGAAAAAAACTAAATAACTGAAAAAAAACTTCAAAACACTAAACATAATTGGGTTGCCTTCCACCAATGCTAAGTTTATAGTCTTCAGCCAGACTTGCCTAGATTTATCAATTTGGATGGGGTGCATCACTACCACTTCTCAAGTGGTTTACCCTAAGATTCTTTCCTTTTTTTCCTTAGGGTTAATTTTTATATTATTGGGTAATAATCCAAGAAGACTACTATTAAAAGAGATTGCAAGATGTCCTAATTAATTTTCCAAAATTTTGATTAAAGCAGCTTAACTTTATAATTGAGTTCCCAATAGAATCATTACCTCTCCCAAATGTGTCTTCTTATCTTTGAATTGATTATTTTGATTAAAACATGGAAGATAAAAAGGTCTAGTATTCACTATATTTTACTGAGTATTATTCCAATGTCCTCCTTATTTAGATTGATATGCATTCCACTAATTATTACCACTAACTTTATTTTTAGACTTATTAAAATTAGGATGGTTCCTCCAACCGAGATTATATGTATTGGAATAGGGATTATTTTTTCCTTCTAAGCAAATTTATATTTTTATTCCCTAGAAAACTACTATCTTTATTAAAATTAAAATTATACTTTCTAATTGCATATATAATCCTAAACCTGAATTAACTCTAATAGTATCCAATTTCTTTGAAATTATAGCCACTTGAGTAGTAAGAATTTACAAAGTATTCGATTCATAAACTCCAGCTACTATCTTAGGATTCACCCTAACATTAGGCTTCTGGAAATTATTTGCAACCATTTACTCTATTAATTCATATGCTTTCTTAAATAGCTTAGACATTAAAGATCCTCAAGCTATTACATCTTTGATTGACCTGAGGGGTCCTACCAATCCATTGTAAAATGTCTGAATAACCAACCAATTCAGCAAAGAATAATGAGGGCATTTCCTAAGTATTTTCTTAAATCTCTCACAACTTTCCAAAATTAATTCTCCCTTAAACTAGGTAAAAGATGTGATATCATTTCTATGTTTGATAGTTTTTGAAGGTGGGAAATACAGCTAAGAATTTATGTGCCAACTTATTCTATGTGGTTATAGAGCCTGAGGGAAAAGAATTTAACAACATCTTAGTTTTCTCCATTAGAGGAAATAAAAATAATCTAAGTCTAATAACATCATCACTGACACCATTATACTTAAATGTTGCACAAAGTTTTTAGAAACTTGCTAAATGTAAGTTGGGATCTTCAATAGAAGTTCCCCCAAACTGGTAATTTTAAACCATTTGAATTATGGTAGATTTTAGTTCAAAGTTATTAGCTTGGATAGAAGGTATATTGATACTCTGAAGGATTCTTACTATTATAGGGTAAGCATACTATTTAAGAGGTCTAGAGTGGTCCTAATCTTGTATTGGGCCAAACATTTTTAATTTTTTTTATTTTTTTGAATTTTTGTAGGGATCCTTTCTGTTTTGTGGTTAAGAAATAAGGGCTCCGTACTAAATATATTAAGCATGCAAAAATGATGAAATAACTAAAAATAAAAATCACAAGATAAATAATCAACAAAATATTTTTTTGGCTTTTTCAAAATTTTACCATATAGAACAAAGATATAGGATTCAAGCAGGTCTAAATATGCACTTATTTCAATAATATAGTTAAAAGTGTAATACTCGCGTTACTTCCCAAGCAACAATGCCAAAAACTTGATGCGGCGCTTAAATTAGTGCTTGCTTTGAATTGATATGGAAATATGCTTAGATTTTCTTTGATGTAAAAATCATTAAAGCCCAATAACATTGACAAGTATACATGCTAATCAAGTAATAAAGGGTTAGAGTAGAGTGTCAATCCCACATGGAAGTGTTTTACATAATTATAATTAAACTACCACTTTTAGTTCAAATGCATTATTTATCCTATTGAAGGTAAAAAATGGATATTTTTGAGTTGTTGTTACTTAAAGAAACTTGTAAGAAGATTTAATACCAATGAATAAAAAATATTTTGGACTAATGAATGCAAAAAAAGTTTTCTTAATAAGACTCTTAATCTTAGATATGGATAAGAGCATATGCATCCCAACATCTCTGTCGAGCTTGTATGGGTGAAAAGAAAGGTTTATGACCTTCTAACAATTTTACTATCTTCATAGAGCCTAGGATATTCAAATATCCTATGTCTAGCCAAGCCAATATTCCATTTCAATACTCTAAACTATTTCATCTTTACTTTGTTAAGGCTATACATCACAGTAGAAATGAACTACATATATGGCCACTATATGTATTAAATAAAGAATGAGTGATATTAAAAATATCAATATATTCATTAAATGCTTAAGAGTTTATATTAGTACTTTCAATTTTTTACATCATTAACCCAAAAATAGAGAATTAGCAAGACATGGAATATAGCAAGCAAACTCATTTTTATTTTATTTATTAAAATAAAAGATTGAAGAGAAGTAATAAGAAAATTTTTAATTGAAAGGATTTATTGATCTTAACCACACTTCTTTATCCAACAACAGAGTTGCTCTCACAAGACATGTTATGATCTCCCAAAATAATTATCTTGCACTTCTACAACCTCTCTTAGACTTTAGTCTAAGGCGGTAATAAAGAAACACAATAAGAATTATGATTTTTTGCTCAAGTGGCGGAGCTCTATAAAAAACTAAATAGAAAAACTATTTATAGTAAATACAAGGATGGGATCAAGTGCCACATCACTTAATAAAGTGCTATGTGGTGGTATAAAATGAAGTAGTACCTCAGTGCTGTAATGCTTACTCTGCTTAGGTGCTGGCTGACCTAGCATGATTAATCGATGAATTGATGCATCTTTTAGTTAAGTTGGTGTGGCTTTTCATCTCGGCAAATGGTCCCTTGTGGTGCTGCAAAATTTGGGCAATGTGGTGCTTGAATAGGACTTTTGATGTTGAGGCATTGTAAGGTTCGATGCTGCGGTGCTCATTTTCTTGAGGCTCTAGTGCTGCGGTGTTGAATTTGGGCATAGTGCTGCTATGTTATGCTATAGTGTTGACCTTAATATCACTACGATGTTGGAAAATAGAGAAATCGATGATGCAATGTCTAAATTAGGCACATCGATGATGATTATAATGTCATGGAGCTTTTTTTGATGGCGCTACGATGCTGTTTATCACTTGTAGTTTTTTTCCTTTTTGTATATATTTCCTACATGAATAGAACTTAACAAATTTTAATTGAATTTAAAAATAATAAACAATATACAATTTTCCCTTAACATATGTCTCCTATAAGATTTTAAAAGATAAAGCTTGTCAAAGGAGAGAAAACATTTTTTTTGGAGCCATATATATATATATATATATATATATATATATATATATATATACACAAATACCTTTAACTTTTATAACTCTTTTTACAACTTGATCTAAATTATTCTAGGCACTTTACATTTGTTATTTGACTTTAACATTTATATTGAAAGCCTAAGTATATTCTAAGGACTCTGAATTATAAGTAGAAGATATTTGCTGGAAATAAAAGTGCAATATAATACTAGATGCAATTATTAAACATAGTGTACTGTGCAGATCAAAGTGTATAATTATGTATATTTAAGTAGAATATTGAAAGTAAGTAAATGAACATATGATGCTTTCCAAGCAAGGTATCTTCAAGCATTCCAAAATAACCACCAGCTTAGCCTAAGCTAAAGCCAGTTATCCTAGCACACCATTTATAGTGTTTAAGTAATTTGGATTTGAAGTGGTTTATTTATTAGAGGTCGAAAGGTGTTTTAACTTTGAGTTCAAGTCTTAATGATTTAGTATTTTATTACTTAAGTTTTAAAATGTTTGACTTTGATTATTCAATTTTGAAGAACCATGAAGGAGTGACACTAAAGTTTTAGTGCAATACCTAAAGTTGAGGACTCTGGGGAGTGGATGTAGGTCATTGATTGACCGAATAATAAGGTAAAAACTTGTAATTGAGCAAAGTTATAAAGAAAAGTGTATCCCCTCCCTACCACATCTTCTTTGTGGATAAATTTCTATTTAAAATTTAAATCTTTATCAAAAACAAAATTGGATCAAAAATTGAAAATCTTATCAAATTTATTGTAATTTTACATCTTATAGAGATCATTGCATCATCATAAATTTATTCAATGATTTTCCAAAGCAAGTTGTCATTCTTGTCAAAGGACTGGGTTTGTTTTGTATATTTTCCTTCGTTATTTAATGGAGTGAGTTTTTCATCTCCTATGTTTGGGGGATAATTGTATAACTAAGAACAATCATCTTAATGTTTTAAAAAGAAGTCTTTTTGCTAAAATTAAAATTAAAAAATTTAAAAGTTGTGCAAAGTTTGCCAAAAATATAAAAGATGCATAAAACATGCCAAAATAAAAGATGTGCAAAGAGCACCAAAATAAAAGATGCACAAAGATTAACAAAATAAATAATGCACAAATTGCACAAAAATAAAAAGTGGCACAAAGCTTGCCCAATAATAAAGGTTGTATAAAGTGTGCCAAAAAATTAAATGACTAAATGGCTTCCTTTTTAGAACTTTATATCCTTGAAAATCCATTTTCTATAGATATTTTTCTTATTGCTTGACTTTGAAAATATTGATCATAGATTCATCATTATGCATTAATATTCTATTAGATATAAAAATCATATAAAAAATTTTATAAGATTAAATTTCTTTCCCCAATTTAAATCTTATTGAAATAGATTTCAATTTAAAATAAATATAAGGGAGACCATAGTTTAGCTTCTAGGGAGCTTAATCACGGTCAATAAAATCTTCATCCTTAGACCTTTTAGTTTAGTTGGAATAAATCTACTTCTTCCTTTACTATTAAATCGATTCATGTTTGTCATGTTGATAGGGTCCAAATGATTAAGAGGAAATTTTACAATAAAAAGAAATAAACCATCTACTCTCTACTAGAAATCTAAATTCAAAATCTTTCTTTTAGGATTGGTGTAATCCATCCTTTCCTTTAGGATACATCTCCATCAAAAATAGTTGTTAGGTATAAGCCCATTTCATGGCATCCAATGTACTTCATTCAAATCTACTAGTGGTAGAACAAGCCCCTCATGGCACTACCCTAATTAAATCTTAGTAGTGGAGCAAGCCCCTCATGGAACCATTCTAGTTTAAATTTTGTACCTCTAAGATTACCTTTAAGTCCCCACACACATGCTTCCTTTTTGTATGATCATGTACTAGTGGTCGTATAAGCCCCTTATGGCACAATCATAGTTGAAACCTAAATCCCAATCATCTATGGTGAGGTGTAAGTCCCCACATACAGGCTTCCTTTCCATATGATCATCTGCTAGTATTGGAGAAAGCCCTTCATGAAACAACTCTAGTTTAAATTCTAACCCTCAATGATTATGTGTAAACCCCCATAGACCATCTTCCTTTTCTTATGATCATCCACTAGTGGTTGATCAAGCCCCTCATGGTATCATCCTAGTTTAAGTCTAAATCTTGATTTTATTATGGTTAGGTATAAGTCCCTAAACTTAGGCTTCCTTTCCCTATGGTTATTTAGATCCTCTAAGATTAGGTGTAAATCTGCACATATTGCCTTCATTTTCTTATATTCATCTGCTAGTGGAGGATCCAGCCCCTCATAGCACCATCCTAATTTAATTATAAATCTTAATCCTTTATGGTTAGATTTAAGTCCCCACATATAGGCTTCTTTTCCATATGATCATTCTTATCCTCTAAGATTAGGTGCAAGTCCCCACATACTAGCTTCCATTTGTTATGGTCATCTACTAGGGGTGAAGCAAGCCCCATGTTGCACTATCCTAGTTTAAATCTAATTATTAATCCTCTTTGGCTAGGTGTAGGTCCCCACACTCAAGCCTCCTTTCCATATGATCATTCTAGCCCTCTAAGAGTTGGTGTAACTCCCTATATACATGCTTCATTTTCTTATGATCATCTGTTAGTGGTGAAACAAGCCCCTCATGCCACCATCATAACTAAACCTTAAATCCAAACATTCCATGTTTAGGTGTGAATATTTTCATAGATTTTTTCTATTCATAAAAGATGCCCTTTAGTTTGTTAAGTTATTATTGATACCACTTATTTTTTTATCCATTCTCCTAGAATAGAAAGAAGAATTTTAAGTCTTATCAAATCAAAATTTATTAGCGACGAAGTAAGCCCACAGTGGCATAATCCTAGTTTAAATCTAAATCTAAATATTTGGGAGTCAATCCCTCATTCAAGTTTTCTATTTTTTTTTTTTTTTGTTTTTTTGAGAATTGATCTCTCATTTATGTTTTTAATCTTTTATTTCTGAATCGATCTCCTATTCAAGATCAAACCAATTTTTTTGGGAATCAACCTCCCATTCAAGATCAAATCCACTGGTCTAGGAGATGCTATCTTAGTTGAGAATAAATCTATTTACTTCAGAGCCACTATCCCATCTAGATTTCAATCCACTTTTTTTGCAGATGATATCCTAGTCAAGTATAGATACATCTATTTGGTAGTTGCTATTCCATCTAAATTTCAATCCATTTATTTAGGAGATGCTATCCTAGTTAAGTATAAATCTATATTTTTAGGAGTAGCAATCCCATCAAGATATTAATCCACTTATCTAGGAGACATTACCCTAGCCAAGTATAAATCTATCTATTTGGGAGTTGTTATGCCATCCATATTTTAATCCATTTATCAAGGAGATATTATCCTAGTTAAGTATAAATTTATTTATTTGGGAGTCACTACCCCACCCAAATTTCAATCCAATTGTCTAGGAAATATTATCCTATTCAAGTATAAATCTATCTATTTGAGAGCTGCTATCCCAATCAAATTTCAATCCCCTTGTCTAGGAGATGCTATCCTAGCCAAAGTATAAATCCATCTTTGGGAGCCACTATCCAATATAGATTTCAATCCACTTATTTAGGAGATGTTATCCTAATCAGTTATAAATCCATTCATCTGGGTTCCCCTATCCCATTCAGTGTTTAATTCATCTATCTATGAGATGCTATCCAAGTAAACTATAAATTTTCCTACTTGGGAGCCACTATTGTTGCGAATTTGGTTTCAAGAACTATAATTTTGATGATAGCAAACATCTCTGGTTCTTTGTGACTGTCTAATCTTTCGGGTACGTAGGATTAATTATAAGTTTAAGCCAGTTCAAGAATGAGTCAGACTGAATTGTAAATCAGGTCCAATGTACTATTTTTTATTTTTCTTGAGTCAATTGTAATGTAACTAATCCCCTAGCTAAGTAATCTTGCACACACACACTTAGGGGGAGAGCTTGAATGAATTAGAGTTTCTGTTTAATTTTTTGTGCATATCGTCTTAGACGATATTCATATCGTCCTGGACGATCAAGTAAAAATAGAAACCCTAATTAGGGTGACAAAGTTAAGTGTGTCTGATTAAGCCGATAGTCCTAGATGATCCCTACATCATACGGGATGATAGGCTCAAATCAAAAATACTTAGTCGCCAGATCAAGTTAGGCAAGTTTTATTTTTAGATATTTGGTCTGATCGTCCCGGACGATACGTGTCTCTTCTTGGACGATCCAGTATAATCATGTGTAAATTAGTCAGGTGATTAAGAAAAGCAATTAATGTTTAATTGATACGATCACCTCATCTGGGATGATCGCAAGATCGTCCGGGATGATCTAGATCGTCTAGTGCATTTCAGCTGTACGTCCAGAGCGATGCTCAGGATGATTTTGGCACTTTTTGAACTAATCGTACAGGATGATATCCGTATCGTCATGGATGATCAAGTCATTTTTAGGTCGTCCAACACAATTTTCTCTGGACGACCCGAGCGGTCTTCTGGACGATATTCTTGAATTTATACTAATCATCCCGGACGATCGCAGAATCGCACGGGACGATCAGAACAACTTTTTCCACTGATCGTCCAGAAGAGCCAGATCGTCCAGGCTGAAATAGCAGATTTTGAACTGATCGTACAGGATGATCTATCGATCGTCCTGGATGATCTAGGCCTACCAGTTGAGATTTAGGGAAAATTTTGAGCCCTCCTATAAAAGATATTTTTCTTCCAATAAGAAAAATCTTTTGCCACTTTCCTTTACAGAGAAACCCTAGAGAGAGAGAGTTTGGGAGGGAGAGAGAGGATCTTGTGAGGGGGACTTTGTGAGGGATTTCACAAAGGTTTCTCCAAGCAAGGATCAGAGCGTCTTCTCCGTTTATCGTCTCTCATCCTGATGGTGTTCTTTGTGGAAGGATCATTCGTAAGAAGATCCAGGTTCTCAGCCCGCTTCAGCAGGAAGCAAAAGGAGTTTGAGGTTCTCTGCCTACTTCAGGAGGAAGCGAAAGGAGTTCGAGGTTCTCTGCCTGCTTCAGGAGGAAGGAAAAGGAGGTTAGGTTCTCTGCCTCATCGTGTCAGTGGAAAGGAGTTTTTGTATAGGCTTCTCCGCCTTACTATGGGGGCAGAAGGAGAGACACTTTGAGTTAGTGTAATACCCGGAGGGGAGGCTCTGGGGTGTGGACGTAGGTCAGGTTGACCGAACCATTATAAAATCTGGTGTATTTTTTCTAATTACTTTCTGCACTTTAGTTTTCTGTGATTATTTGCTTGGGTGAAATCTGTGTTTAATCTTTTTGTTTAAGTATTTACTTGTTTCCGCTGCATATCATAGAAAAGATTTTCATTGTTTCTCTCAAATTTTTAAATAACTAATTCACCCCCCCTCTTGGTTAGCCTCGGGACTAGTTCATTAGGGCTTAACATCCCTATCAAACTTTCAAGTGGTATCAGAGCGGGATTCATAAAATCTAGTTTTGAAAAACTTTTGAATTTGATCCATGGCTAACTTTGGTAATCGTAATACTGCTGAAGGTTATTCAATTACACGATCGCCATTGTTTAATAACATTTCTTTTGATTTTTGGAAAACTCGCATGTCCACTTTTCTTCAATCAATTGATTATCGTATGTGGATGCTTGTTAAGAATGGATACGAACCACCTTTTGGAATGATTAATAATGTTAAAATTGAACTGACTTTCACTGATTAGACATTTGATGATCGTGACTTAGCCCAACTTAATGCGAAATATTTGAACTATTTTTTCTGTGCTTTAAAATCTGATG
Organism: Dendrobium chrysotoxum; assembly: GCA_019925795.1. Classification (NCBI taxonomy): domain Eukaryota; kingdom Viridiplantae; phylum Streptophyta; class Magnoliopsida; order Asparagales; family Orchidaceae; genus Dendrobium; species Dendrobium chrysotoxum. Next base: position 35,367,524 of record CM034302.1, on the reverse strand, counting down.
ATTACATGCGTGTTTCTACCTGTATAACTGGCAAAGAAATTTGGGATAGATTATGCATCACTTATGAAGGTACAACTGAAGTCAAACAGTCTAGGTTAAACATTTGGCTTCATGACTATGAACTTTTTTGCATGAAACCTACTGAAACCATTTCTGAAATGTATACGAGATTCACTCAAATTGTCACTTATTTGCACACCTTAGGTAGAGAACTTACAAACTACAAAAGAGTGAACAAAATTTTTAGATGTTTGCCTTCTTCGTATGATGCTAAGATAACTGCAATCACTGAATCTAAAGATTTGAATACTTACTCTATTGATAGCTTACTTGAATCACTCATTCCTTACAAGCAAGGGGTGAACCAAAGACAGCTTGATGCAGGTGAAAAGAAGAAGGAGAAAATAGTGGCACTGAAGGCCAACAAGAGTGATACTAGTTCTTCCGGGTATGATAGCGATGACGTTGCCTTAATCACTAGGAAATTCAAAAGCTATCTAAGGAAGAAACACAAGAACTTTCAGAAGTGGAGCAAGGGTAAGTCCAGCAAAAATTTTAAAGGTTCATCTGATACTATTTGTTTTGAATGCAGGAAGCCTGGACACATTAAGGCTGATTGTCCTACACTTAAAGCTCACCCAAGCAAGGAGAAGGGTGAGGAGAAATGCAAGTTCAGAAAGGACAAGAAGAGGATTCAAAAGGCATTCTGTGCAGATTCTGCATCCGACTCCTCTGAGATTGAAGCTGAAGAGGAGGAAATAAATCTGTGTCTGATGGCTGATGTTCATCCTGGTCAGTCTGACCAGCAAGAGGTATATGAGCTTACTTACGATTAATTATTTGAAATATCTGGAAAAATTCATGCATAGTATAGTAAGCTCAAGAAAACTGATATTAGCCTGAAACTAGAATTTCCGAACTTACAAAAAGAGCATGAAATTTTGATTAAACATCATTCTACTGTTGATTGCAATCACATGTCTTTACTTGATTAGTTTGATGAATTGAATAAAAAATATTTTGATATGACTACTGAGCATGATTTACTGAAAACCACGCATGTTGATTTAGAGAAAGTTTTCAATGAATTAAACAATCTAGCATGTGAAGTGGAGAGTAGCAACGGTGCTTTAAAATTTGAAATTGTAAGTTTAAAGATAGAAAATAAATTTTTGAAAGTTAAGATCAGTACTTTTGAGAAACATAAAACACCTACTTTTGCACAGTTTTATGCACCTCCACCTTTTGTAGAATCTATTTCAAAATAATCAAAGCATGTTTTATACAAACCTAGGAAGAGGCACTATCACCCACGTAGATTAGTTAACCCTTTTCCTAGTGTTAGATGTTTTTCATGTGGCATGCTAGGACACATATCCCACACCTTCACTGTTCATTGTAGTACACATTGGGTGTGGAGACCCAACATGCCTATCTCACAGTACAGCACACATGTATTGTATTCTTCTTTTCATAAGAAGGAACCCCAACCTATTTGAGTTCCTAAAACTGACGTTTGATGATTTTGTAGGTGTGCTCTCACATAAGATCTCGTGAGAGCATGTGGTACCTGGATAGCGGATGTTCAAGGCACATGACTTGAGATGCAAATCAGATCATTTTGCTGGAGGCCAGGGCTGGAGGCAAGGTTACACTTGGAGATAACACCACCAGGAGGGTGGTAGGTTCAGGTATAATTGGTGATTCAAAGAATTTTATGATTAACAATGTTATGCTCGTAGATGGACTGAAACATAACTTACTGAGCATCAGTCAACTCTGTGACAAAGGATACAGCATCAAATTCCTGCCCACTTGCTGCATTTTAAGCTTAAATGTCAAAGTTATTTTGCAGGGACAAAAGATCAACAATGTCTACAAGCTGGATGTAAGTTGCATTAAAGCTGAAAATTTAATTTTCTTAAAAATTGTTGCTGATGAGTCTTAGTTCTGGCATAGGAGATTGTGTCATGCCAGTATGAAAACCCTTAGGAGAGTCACCCAAAAGGACTTAGTTAGAGGTGTCCCAAAGCTTAAGTTCACTAAGGACCACCTCTGTGATGCCTGTCAATTAGGGAAGCAAGTCCAGTCCTCCTTTCACCCTGTTAAGGATATTAGCACCTTTAGACCTTTAGAAGTTCTTCACATGGACCTCTTTGGACCCATTAGCACTGTGAGCTTAGGGGAAAAGTCTATGGTTTTGTAATTGTTGATGACTACTCGAGGTTCACTTGGATTAAATTTCTGTCACATAAATCTGAGTTATTTGATGAATTTAAATCCTTCTCCACTTGGATTCAGAGGAAGTTAGGTTGTGAGATCTTGACTATTCATAGTGATCATGGTGGACAGTTTGAAAATGTGAAGTGTGGGACTTTCTGTGAGGAGCAAGGGATTAGTCACAACTTTTCAGCTCCTAGGACCCCTCAATAGAACAGGGTAGTTGAAAGGAAGAATAGGACCTTAGTGGAAGCCGCTAGAGCCATGCTTGCTGAGTATTCACTTCCAAAATACTTTTGGGCTGAAGCGGTGAACACTACATGTTATGTGTTGAATAAGGTGAATGTAAGATCAAATCTGAATAAGACACCTTATGAGATCATTAAGGGTAGAACTCCAAACCCGTCCCAGCTCCATGTCTTTGGCTGTAAGATTTTCATTCTGAACAACGGGAAATCATCCTTGGGAAAGTTTGACCCCAAATCTGATGAAGGAGTGTTCTTAGGCTATTCTAGTGTGGGAAAATCCTTTAGGGTGTTCAATAAGAGAACTTTGGTGCTGGAAGAGACAACTCATGTGGTGTTTGAAGAATCTGACCCTAAGGTGACTAGAATTAAGGAAGAAGAAGAGGTAGAGGAGATTACCCAAGGGGTTAAAAATATAAATTTGGAGGAAAGGGTAGAACCTCAAACTACATTGCCTAGAGATTGGAGATATTCTTCGAGTCATCCTAAAGAACTGATCTTAGGAGACCCTTCTGAAGGGGTTAGGACTAGGCATGGACTTAGGAAGGAAGTAAACCACTCTACCTTTATCTCAATTACTGAACCCACCAACATCAATCAAGCCCTTTTTGATGAGTTTTGGATCTTAGCTATGCAAGAAGAATTGAATCAATTTGTAAGGAATGATGTTTGGGAGTTAGTAGAAAGTCCTAGAATTCAAAGTATTATGGGAACCAAGTGGGTCTTTAAGAATAAGATGAATGATTATGGTGTGGTGGTTAGGAATAAGGCAAGATTGGTGGCTAAGGGGTATAATCAGATTGAAGGAATTAATTTTGAGGAGACCTTTGCCTCCGTAGCTAGATTGGAAGCCATTAGAGTGCTACTAGCCTTTGCCTGTTATAAGAGATTTAAGCTGTTTCAAATGGATGTCAAGAGTTCCTTTTTAAATGGGGTAATAAAATAGGATATTTTTGTAGAACAACCCCCAGGTTTTGAGATTTTCCATTTCCAAATCATGTTGACAAATTAAAAAAGGACTTATATGGATTGAAACAGGCACCCAGAGCTTGGTATGAGAGGCTTAGCACATTCCAATTAGAAAGAGAATTTGTTAAGGGGAGCGTAGACACCACCCTTTTTCAGAGGAGAATACAGGATGACCTACTCATTATTCAGATCTATGTTGATGATATAATTTTTGGATCTTCTGATAAATATTTGTGTGATGAGTTTTCTAAAATAATGAGTAAGAAGTTTGAGATGAGTATGATGGGAGAATTGTCCTACTTTTTGGGGTTTAGCATAAGGCAAATGGATGATGGAACCTTTCTCAATCAATCTAAATACACTAAGGACATTTTGAAGAAATATGAAATGGACAAAGCCAAGCCAATCAACACTTCTATGAGCTCCTCTGTTCAGTTAGATAAGGATTCTAGTGGAAAATTTGTTGATCAGAAGAAGTATAGAGGAATAATTGGATCACTACTTTACCTGACTGTTAGCCGACCTGATATCATGTTTAGTGTTTGTCTTTGTGCTAGGTTTCAGGCTGATCCTAAAGAGTCCCACCTGACTGTTATTAAGAGAATTCTTAGATATCTTATAGGGACCCCAAACCTAGGAATCTGATACCCTAGGCACAGCACCTCTTTTGAGATCATTGGATATTCTGATTCTGACTTTGTGGGGTGTAGGGTGGATAGAAAGAGCACTTCTGGAACTTATCAATTCATAGGACAGTCTTTAGTCTCCTGATCTAGTAGAAAATAGAACTCAGTTATACTTTCCACTGTTGAAGCTGAGTACATTGCCTTAGGAAGTTGTGTGGCCCAAGTTCTTTGGTTGAAGCAACAAGTCATAGATTTAGGATTACCTATGGGCACAATTTTTGTTCTGTGTGATAATACTAATGCCATCTGCATTTCTAGGAATCCAATCCAACATTCTAGAACCAAATACATAGATATAAGGCATCACTTCATTAGGGTCCATGTTACAAAAGGGGGCATTGAGCTACATCATGTAGCAACTGAAAATCAACTGGCTGACATATTTACTAAACCACTAGCCTTTGACTCATTCAGCATCTTGAGGACCAGATTAGGTGTGATTGACATAAATGCTTGATTCTGATGACTGCTGATTTCTTATTTGTATGCTTTTCATTCTACTTTTGTTATTTAGCTATTAGATTTTATTATCTATTATCTGTTGTTTTTTATTTTTCTATTGATTTATGTTTTAGTCTTGAAGTTTGATGCGATTTTCTACTTATTTTTATTTATTATTTCAACATTTTTGTTTTACTGTTTTATTTCTTTCAAAATCAAATCACTGCTCACTACTACTGATAAATTGGATTTCTGACTGAGAGTTTGGCCTTGTTTTTATTTGGAAGCTGGTAAGCAGTGATTGATTCCATTGGATATGTTAAAGGGAAGAAATATTGATGATTATTTCTCTTCCTCTAACTTCTTTACTAGTGTATTATTTCTTTTGGATAAAAAATCTTCTTCAAAATTAAAATATTAGTTTTTGAAATAGAGATGTATTTTATCTTCCTATAGTAATCTACCTCATATGAATAGTATTTTCAAAGTCTTGAGTCATTGTTATGATTTGCGGAACCAAGTGATTGCATTTATCATACGATGTATGGTTTCTGTTTTGTGAATTACTCTTCCTTATTGTGGAGAGTCGTCTCCTATGTCTGGAAGATAATTTCACAGCTGAGACTCGTTAACGATTATGAAGAGAAAAAACTTACAAAAGATCCGCAGTGCGCCAAACAAATTAAAAAAGAGGCACAAGGTGAGCCCAAAGCTGAAAAGAGTCGTCTCCTATGTCTGGAAGTTGTGTGGCCTCAGTGTTTTATGTCTAGTTGCTCCTCCTTTTTTATGATGATAAAAAGGGGATTAGGATGTGGTTGGTTTTTGTGATTCCTATTTTGTTATGATTAGCTCACCAATTTGTCTTTGTTTTCTGGCTCATTTTTAAAGTTTCTCTTATTCCTCAATAATAAAAAAAAAAAAAGTATCCCTAGTTTCAAAAATTTTATTAGAAAGGGGGAGCTTAGGATATAGAAAAATTTTTTACTTGTAATCAAAACAAAAAATGTTTGTCATTATAAAAAAAAGGGGGAGATAATTACAAATCTTAACCAAAATCTTATGATTTTGATGATAACAAATATTAGTGAATTTCTTACTATGCTATCTCCTACTATCATTATTATTGAATATATTTTTTTTTCTTATGCACTAACATTTTAGGTCCACCGTATACTATGTAAAATTAATCATCTTAATACTTGGTAGAATAGGGTTAAAGTGTCTGGAAGAGTTTATAATTTTGCTTTTCTTTTTTCTACATTTCATGAGTCAAATTATGTATTTGGTAGATACTAAACTTGGTGACCATGTACGCACATAATCAAAGGAGTGAGATAGTGAGAAAATTAAGAGTATAATTTTCTGAACTAAGCATATTGTATGATATATATCAAACTGTACAATCAACTAATCAAAAAATCATTAAAATGACTAATTACAATAATTAAAGTAATTTGAACACATCATACTAAATGATCCAGATCATATAAGATGATCAGTTGAAATAAAGATCCTAGATACCAATCACATTTTAGGTAATATTTTTAAATTTAAAATGTGCACTAATTGTACTATATGAAGGGTAACACACTGGATGATGTAATTAAATCTTGCCTAAATTAATTCTATAATTAGGGAAATGATTTTGGTTAATTTGTTCAATCAAATCATACTGGATAATTAGAGCTAATCATATTATAAAATCAGATCCCAGCATGGGATGATAATTTATCATTGTTAGTCATACGGGATAATAAACCAAGACATTTCAGCTACTCATACTAGACGACTCTTCATATCATATTGGATGATCAGCACGTATAATTATATTAATTGTACAATACATTATAATTTGTTCAGTATAATTAAGATTATTTTATCTAATCGTATCATACAATTTTAGATCATATTGTATGATCAGTGCCGATAAAATTGAATTTTATGGCTTTTTGTGAGGTCTTGTATTTAATGTCTTTCAATAGACTTATGAAAAGTCTTTAGCTGCTAAGTGTTCTTAAGAGAGAGCTTAGAGATGAAGATCTAGGAGAGCTTTGGGAAGAAGAAAGGGGGAGCTTGTGTGTGGGGGAGAAGTAGTGTGAGGGGTTCACACAATTGCTCCAAGCAAGTGCCTTGCCAAGTTTTCTTGGGTGGCTTTGAGAAGAAGTTCTTCAGCTCAAAGTCATGGTTCTTTACCTACACCTAGAGGGTGAGAAAGGAGTTTGTGGTTCTTTTCCATCACCTAGAGGGTGAGAAAGGAGGTCGTAGTTCTCTTCCATCATCAGGAGGGTGAGAAAGGAGATTGTGGTTCTCTGTCGTCACCTGGAACGTATGAAAGGAGGTCAAAGTTCTCTACGTCATTGGGATGGTGAAAAGATTATAATGGCTTCTCCGCCTACCTATGGGGGTTAAAGGAGAGATACTAAAGTTTAGTGCAATACTCAGAGAGGTGGAATCCAAGGAGTGGATGTTGATCATTATTTGACCGAACCACTATAAGTTATGGTGTGCTTATTCAAAATCTTATTTTCTGCACTTTACTTTTTCTACATTTTACTTTTGTGATAATTGCTTGGTAAAAATTGTGATCAATGCTTCGTTCAATAGATTAGAATTTTATCATCTTTATTTTAACTTCTGATAAAATTATTCACTTTTGCATCAAGTGACAGTTGTTACATATTTTTAATTACTAAAAAAATTTAAAAATATAAGTGTTGCATTTTAAAGTAAGCAATTAGTTTTTAAATTCACCAATTCACCCTCCCCCCCCCTCTTGGTGTGCCTAGGGACAGTTCACATAGCCTTAACATCCTTTATTGAAAGTTGAAAGGTCACCCAAAAAAAACCCACCTAGTTTAGCCATATAGCTTGAACAAAGTAAACCCAAGGGGTTTTTCTTGAAACAAATTCCAATCCTTATGGAATTAATTGCATAAGGTCCTGTAGCAGGTGTCCCTTGATGCCTTACACCTAACCTAGCAAGCCTAATCCATAGTTTAACTTGGGTCAACCAATTGGCCTAACCCAAACTTCTAAAAAACCTAAATTCTTAAGTCCATCTCCAGCCCAGCATAAACTGATTGAGGTAAACCCTTGAATTGCACTCGAGAATGTTCTTTGCATATGACAAAGCTAGCTTATGCCATATGGGTAGCTAATCTAGCAAGAATCTCCAAAATATTCTATGGGTCATATGGGTTTAATCTTAACTAACTAGCTAGCTACCAATATGAGCTAAAAATATCTAGAACCTTCCCTAGCATCCTATTGGATAGTCCCCAACTAAAATGGTTGTTGGCCCTTGTTGAGGTGGAATGAATTCAAACCCTTGGAGCTAATTTCTCACTCCGATAAATATCCCTCATTTTTATTAAAGTGGGTTGGTTCAAAGCATCCATTAGCCCTATAATAATTCCCTAAGCCTCTATTAAGCTTTCCCCATCCCTCCCTAGCTTCAAAAATCTCAAATTGAAGTGTTCAAAGAGAGAAGACAAAAAATCATCTGAGTAAAATAACTCTCTATCTCGTGGATTTCAAGCCTTCAGGTCTTCAAAGAAGTCAAGAGGACCTCTCAAGGAGTCCATGGAGCTTAAGAATATGGAATTTCAACATCTGTATTAGGGTATTTTCCCAATTTTAACTTATATCATTTTCTAAAATTGCTTTCTGAAAAGTGTTTTTCACAGCCTCCAAATACTTCCCCATTATTCATCTACGTGTGGAAGTAGTGTTTCAAATTTCAACTCATCTAGAATAGCATAAAAGTGTTACAACTCGGGCTCACGAGTTTTTGTTTTGATGATAATAAATATTATGACTCATATCTCCTAGTATTTGTAATATATATTTATTTGTGTGTATACTAACATTTCAGGAACAACATGCACCTTCCAACAAAGATTTAAGGCTCAAGAATGGATAGAATAGGCTATGATGTGATGATATTTGTAATTTTCATTGATGTACTTTTTAATTTCTTAAGTCAAGTCCTATAAGGGAGTATGCTTGCTTGTAATCATGTACACACACACTCAGGGGGAGTGAGATTTAGTCAAAACCAAAAGTTCTACTTTTGAACAAATTATACTGGATGATTTAAATCATCTAGGATGATCTATTCATTGAACCAATTATCCCGGACGATATTTATATCATCTTGGATGATCCATTACGATCTCAAAATCCTAGGCGCCATGATAATTTAGGCAAGGATTTAAGATTCAAATTTTATTCTAATCATCCTAGATGATCTAGATCATCCTAGATAATCTATAATAATGTTGCCTAAATTAATCCTATGATTATTCAATCAAATATACATAATTTGATATTCTGATCATCCTGGATAATCTGTATACCGTACTGGACGATTTGTGTAAAATCTTTATTGATTGTCCTAGACTATCCTGAGATCGTCCAGGACTATCAGGTCAAATTCTGCACATCATCCTGGATGATCCTGCGACCATCCTGGATGATCTTTGGCGGTAGAATTGAGTTTTTAGGGTTTTCTAAAGCCGTCTTTTTGAGCAAATTATCATGGACAATCCTGCAATCATCCTGGATGATCTTTGTCACCAGAACTGATTTGAAAAGGGTTTTTGGAGCTCTCTATTTAAGGTTTCTCAAGGCACTTTATAGGTGTCTTTGGCAGCCATTGAGGCTTCGTTTCTTTTGGAGAAAACTTGAAGAGAGAGCTTGAAAGGGAGAGAGGAAAGGGTTGAGTTTGAGAGGAAGAAGAACCTTGGAAGGGGGATTTTTGAGTGAGTGTGAGGGGGTTCACACGGTTGCTGCGATAAGCTTGCACCTAAGTACCATGGGATTCAAGGGTCATCTCGAGTGAAGTTTTGGAAAGAAGAAGATCTCTTTGGTATCAAAGGACCCGGCTACTCCGCTGCACTGGGGAAGGTGAAGTGATTTTATAAGGGCTTCTCTACCTAACTGTAGGGGATAAAGGAGAGTCACTAAAGGTGTACTACAATACCCGGAGGGTGCCTATGGGGAGTGGACGTAGGTCAAGTTGGACCGAACCACTATAAATCTGGTGTGTTCTTTTTGATTTATTTCCACATTTTATTTTATTGCGATTAACTGCTTGGGTGAAATATTTGATTTATCTTTTTATTATTAATTTAATTCATTTTCGCTACAAGATATAAAAAGATTTTTCTTTTTGTTAAAGAAGTTTTTTTTTAATATCCAATTCACCCCTCCCCCTCTCGTTTAGCCTTGGGACTAGTTCATAATGGTTTAACACCCTTAACGAACTTTCAACTGGTATCAAAGCAGGATTCATAAGATTAAGTTTTGGATAACTTTTGAATTTTGATCCATGGCTAATTTTTAAATTCGTAATACCGCGGAAGGATATTCAATCACCTGACCACCTCTATTTGAAAATATTGCTTTTGATTTTTGAAAAATTCGTATATCTACTTTCTTGAAATCAATAGATTATCGCATATGGTATATGATTCAAACTGTTTATTCTATACCATCACATATTATTGATGGAATCAAAACTGATATTCCTTTTTCTGAATGGAGTAGAGTAGATTAGATTAATGCTCAATTGAATGCTAAATGTTTGAATTATTTTTTCTATGCTATAAATTCTGATGATTGCTTAATAATATCTACATGTACTACTGGCAAAGAAATTTGGGATAAATAGTGCATTACATATGAAGGAACTAGTGAGTTTAAGCAATCTAAGTTGAATATTCTAATACACGATTATGAACTTTTTAGCATGAAACCTTATGAGATAATTTTAGACATGTATACTAGGTTTACTCAAATTATGACATCATTACATGCTTTAGATAAAGAATTTTCAAACTTTGAAAAATTTAATAAAATTCTACGTTGCCTACTTAATAAGTATGATGCCAAAGTTGTTACAATTTTTGAATCAAAAAATTTGAATGAATATTCTATTTATTATCTAATTAGCTCACTCATTACCTACAAGCAAGGTTTGGGTCAAAAGCTTTTGAATGCAGGTGAAACTATAGTACTGAAAGCTAAAGACATGGATGAAAGTGACTCAGAAGATGATGAAAGTAAGGAATTAGCATCAATAACAAATAAATTGAAAAGTCCACTAAAGCACAAGCATCAACATCAACAAAAGTGGAACAAAGGTAAATAAGGTAAGAATATTAAAATTTCTTCTAATGTTATTTACTTTAGATGTAGGAAACCTAGACATATGAAAAATTAGTGACCGAACTTAAAAATCCTTCCAGAAAAAGGAAAAGGTAAAGTTAAGCAAATTGTAATAAGGGCAAATAATGCAAAGCAAAAAATCTCCTAGGCAGACCTAGCTTCTAAATCATCAGACGAGGAGCGAGATGATGTGAATTAATATTTTGCTTGTGTGTTTGTGTTTATGTTTTTTTTTACTTTTTTATTATTTTTCATTTGTTATGTTTTTGTTTTTATTTTAGGTGTTATTTTTTTGTTTTATTTCTCTTTTTCTTTTTTTTTTTATTTTTCTTTTAAAATTTTAAAATTAGTTTCTATGTTATTTGTGTAGTTTCTCTTATCAGCACACACATATCACTTTTATTTCATTTATATTTTAGAAAATCAAAATTATTTTTGAAAGATCATGTTTTCTTAAAATGAAAATTTTACCTTCTATTTTCTAAAAATTCTATGTAAGTTGTGGTTGATTTCTCTAAAATCAGGCAAAAGAAGGAAACTCATAATTTTATCTCTCTATCTCATTTATTTATATAAGGCTATTTCACTTTTGATTCAAAATTTATTTCATATTATAAATTGGTTTTTGAAATTAAAACTTTTTCATCTCCCTACATTTTTTCTATCTCATAGGGATCTTGGGCAAGTTAATGAACCTACTTCAAAGATTATCTTAATCAGGTTGTTCATCTTTATCATAAGAGTAGGGTTTGATGATTTTAAAAATTTAGAAAGGAGGCAAATTAAAAAAATCAAAAGAGGCACAAAATGAGCCCAAAGCTGAAAAGATAAGCAATGTCGCCAAATTGAAAAGATACACAAAGTGTATAAAAAATCAAAAAATTCGCAAAGAGTGCCAAAATGAAAAGAGGCACAAAATGAGCCCACAAAAAGTTAGCTTCCCTTCTTGAAAATCTCTAAAGTTTAGAAAACCCATATGTCTTTTTGATAAGTTGGTTACTTGAGTTTGAGAATCATGATTTAAGATTCATTACTTTGCATTAATCTTCTATTAGATATATTTCATGAAAGGAGTTTTGAAAAGATTTTTATTTCCTTATTTAATTTGTTCCTTGATTTATATAATAGCTTAAAAAGTTTTTTGGCCTTTTTAAAACCTGAGCTTAGATTAATAATTTCTGAATCTCTAACCTTTTTGGGTTATGGGCGGTCAATACATGCCTTACTAAGCTTTTGAATAAAATCAAGAGGTAACTTTCTCATTACATGAAAATTCTTAATATTTCAAAAAAAAAAATTCACCAGATTAGGGACCATTTTTGATCTTTTAGTCTATTTTTTCTATTTTGTATTTCTATACTCCTCTTCTTTTTGATAATGTCAAAGGGGGAGAACGTAATATTGTATTTGTGAAGTTTATTTGTATTATATTTTTTTTTAAATAAAAAAATTATGTTTCTCCCTATTTTTAAAAATCATTTCTTTGTGAGGGGGAGATTAGAAGAAAATATTTTTTGTTTGCAAATTCAACCAGTAATATTTGCCATCATAAAAAAAGGGGAGATTGTTGCGACTCGGGCTCACGAGTTTTTATGTTGATGATAACAAATATTATGACTCACATCTCCTAGTATTTGTAATGTATACTAAAATTTCAGGAACAGCATGCACCTTCCAACGTAGATTCAAGGCTCAATAATTGGTAGAATAGGCTATGATATGATGATATTTATAATTTTCATTGATGTACTTTTTGATTTCTTGAGTCAAGTCTTATAAGGGTATATGCTTGCTTGTAACCATGTACACACATACCCAGGAGGAGTGAGATCTAGTCAAAACCAAAAGTTCAACTTTTGAACAAATTGTACTAAACTATTTAAATCATCCAGGATGATCTGTTCATTGAACTAATCGTCCTGGACAATATTTATATCATCCTAGATGATCTATTACGATCTCAAAATCCTAATCGCCATGATAATTTTGGCAAGGATTTAAGATTCAAATTTTATTCTAATTATCCTGGACGATCTAGATCATCCTGGATGATCTATAATAATGTTGCCTAAATTAATCCTATGATTATTCAATCAAATGTACATAATTTATTTTTTTTTATCATCCTCGATGATCTGTATATCATACTGGATGATTTGTACAAAATTTATACTGATCGTCCTGGACTATCCTGAGATCGTTCAGGACTATGAGGTCAAATTCTGGACATCATCCTGGATAATCCTGTGATCGTCCTAGATGATCTTTGGTGACAGAATTGAGTTTTTAGGGTTTTCTGAAGCCGTATTTTTGAGTAAATCATCCTAGATGATCCTGCGATCATCCTGGATGATCTTCGCTGCCAGAACTAATTTGGAAGGGTTTTTGGAGCTCTCTATTTAAGCTTTCTCAAGGCACTTGATAAGTGTCTTTGGCAGCCATTGAGGCTTCATTTCTTCTGGAGAAAACTTGAAGAGAAAGCTTGAAAGGAAGAGAGGAAAGGGTGGACCTTGAGAGGGAGAAGAGCCTTGGAAGGGAGATTTTCTAGGGAGTGTGAGGGGGTTCACACGGTTGCTCCGGCAATCTTGCACCAAAGTACCATCAGATTTAATGGTCATCTCGAGGGAAGTTTTGGGAAGAAGAAGATCTTTTTGGTATCAAAGGACCCGACTACTCCGCCGCACCGGGGAAGGTGGAAATGATTTTGTAAGGGCTTCTCCGCCTAGCTTTGGGGGCTAAAGGAGAGTCACTAAAGGTGTAGTGCAATTCCCGGAGGGTGCCTCCAGGGACTGGACGTAGGTCCGGTTGGACCGAACCACTATAAATCTGGTGTGTTCTTTCTTATTTATTTTCGTACTTTATTTTACTATGATTAACTTCTTGGGTGATATATATGATTTCTTTTTTTATTATTGATTTAATTCATTTCCACTACAAAATATAAAAAGATTTTTCTTTTTGTTAACGAAGTTTTTTTTTTAAATATCCAATTCACCCCCCCTCTTGGTTAGCCTTGGGACTAGTTCATAAGGGCTTAACACCCCTAACGAACTTTCAAAAAGAAGTTATAGTAAATTTTCCATTAACCCTTTTTATCCTTCTGCATTAAATTGGCTTGAATTTTACCATCCATCTCACATGGATGACCTACATTCTGTTAAACATATCAATTGATTTGATAGAATCAAGCCACAAACATGATCCTGCCATTCGATCTTCCATCCAATGTCATCTTAGCTGTCTATTTCAAATAGTGCTTGATCAAATGGGTCCTATGGCTTACTGGCATGGATAAGTTGAAAATATATCAACACCATCATTGGAATAATTAGCAATGTTTTAAAGGGCAAGAAAATAAAAAAATAAAGTAAAATGATATTCTAGAATTAAATGGGGCATTTAAAGAATATTAACAAAAATATTTTTGAGAGTAAGATTTTAGATCTTAAGATTTTATCTGTGTATGAGGATGCTAAATGTTATGTGCAAAAAAGTAGCTAGTGATATTAAGAATATTGCAAAAGATGTGCTTGGAGTTTCATAGGGAAAAGCTCCTAATAGTAAAAATAGTTGGTGGTGAAATCCAAATGTGTAAGAAAAGATTTAAAATAAGAAGATTTTTTTATAAAAATTAGTTTAATTGTAAAAATTCTGATAATTAGGAAATATATAAAGAGGCACGTAAGGAATCTAAGAATACAATATGCGATGCAAAGAGTTTAGCTTTTAGTGATTTATATAATAGAATAGATACTAAGGAGGGAGAAAGATATATGTATAAGTTAGCCAAACAAAGAGATAGGAGTAGTAAGGATTTAGTTCAAGTGAAGTGTATTAAGGATGAAGATCAAAAAGTACTTTTTTTAGAAGATGATATTAAAGAAAGGTGGATGAGATATTTAGCTAAACTTTTTAATGAAGAATGTGAAAATAAAATTGACTGTAGTGACCTTAGCACCCTAAATAAAAATAAAGATTTTTATTTTTATCAGCGTATTAGTAAAATTGAAGTTAGAGAGGCGTTAAAGAAAATGAAGGGTGGAAAAAGTTGTTGGACCTGATGATATTCCAATAGAGGTGTGGAAATGCTTTGGAGAAGAAGGAATTTCTTGGCTTACGAAACTTTTTAATACTATTTTGAAGACTAAAAAGATGCCAGATGAGTGGAGAATAAGCATGTTAATCTCTATTTTTAAGAATAAAGGTGATGCACAATATTGTGTGAATTATAGAGGAATTAAGTTAATGTGTCATACTTTAAAACTATGGGAATGAGTTATGGAGCATAGGTTTCGGCGTAATATTAATGTTTCTCAAAATGAATTTGGATTCATTCCGGGTAGGTCTACTATTGAAGCCATACATTTATTAAGAGGTTTGATGGAGAAATATAGAGAGAATAAAGAGGATTTACATATGATATTTATTTATTTAGAAAAAGAATATGATAAAGTTCTAAGAGATATGCTATGCAAAGTTCTTGAAAAGAAAGGAGTTAATAATGCTTATATTCAAATCATTAAAGATATGTATGCAGGAGCTATTACTTGTGTTCAAACATAAGGTGGTTTGACCAAGTATTTCCCTATTTCGGTTAGATTACATCAAGGATCAGCCGTAATCCCGTATCTTTTTGCTTTAGTCATGGATGTTCTCACTAGACATTTGCAAGAGGATGTATCTTGGTGTATGCTTTTTGTTGATGATATTCTTCTTGTTGATAAGACTAGAGAGGGAGTTGATGGTAAACTAGAATTGTGGAGGTCAACCTTAGAGTCTAAAGGTTTCCACTTAAGTAGATCTAAAATGGAATATATGGAGTTTAATTTTAGTAATAATAGACCTAGTGAGGGGATTGTGACTTTAGGCGATCAAGTCATTAATAAGAGTACACATTTTAGATATCTTGGATCTATTGTTCAGAGTGATGGTGAAATAGATGGGGATATTATCAGCAGAATCCAAGTTGGATGGTTGAAATGGAGGAATGCATCAGGCTTATTGTGTGATAAAAAAGACCCCTCAAACTAAGGGAAAATTCTATAAGATGGTGGTGAGACCTGCAATGCTTTATGGTGCCGAATGTTGGCCATTAAAAGAGAAGCATAATTCTAAGTTAAGTATTGCAGAGATGAGGATGCTCAGGTGGATGACTGGCTTTACCCTTAGAGATAGGATATGAAATGAGCATATTCGTAAAAGGTTGGAGTAGCTCCAGTGGAAGATAAGATTAGAGAGAGTCACCTTAGATGGTTTGGTCACAAAAAGCAGCGGCCTCCCGATGACCCGGTTAGGAAAGTAGAGGTTTAGATTTGACTTATGTTACGAAAGGTAGAGGTAGACCTAAAATGACTTGGTTAGAAAATATTAGAAATTTAAATTCTAGTCCATTAAGTTTGGGACTACTAAACTTGTCTAACACTAAAGATATTCCAAACCTTAGAATGCTCGATCTCTTGATAACCAAAACTATCATCTAAGTAGCACAAGATCATCAAATTCCCCTTCAGGTATGATCTAAAAGAAAAGATTGAACTTCTTCTTGAGGTGAGTTGAGGTCTCCAGGCACTCAATACCTATGTGAGTGTTAGATCCCCTAGCACAAAGGAAAGTAATCTTTATAACTAAAAATTCTCTTTATCCCCTATCGAGTGGCTAAGGGAAATAAATCAAAATCATGAAATAATTCCACACAACCTTGCCTACTCTCAGCAAAATAATTGAGCACTAAACTTGTACCTATTTATAAACCATTCATCCTGTGCTTGGGGAACAAGGGCGTAGGAAATATTAAATGAATTAAAAATATATAAATATACTTATTTCTTTGTGAGGAATGAGGAATCTCCCTGAATAAGGCCCATGAGGAATAAAATTCCTCATAAACTCACCCGTTAAAAAAAGTAGCTAGTAATACTAATTGCTAAGGAGTTTCAAAATAGACAAATTACCAAACCATAAGGGTAAGCATGGTCACTTGAGTAGCAAGAGATCATCAAATTCCCCTCTGGGTTTATACTTGAAGAAAAGATTATAGTACTCACTGAGATGAGCTGAGACTCAAGGCACTCAAGACCTATGTGAGTTCTAGAGCTCCTAGCGTGAAGGACATTCATCTTTGTAATAAGACTCCATCCCTCAAATTTTTTTCATGCCCATAGAGCAATAATAATTTATCAAACTCACTCTCACTCATAAAAAGACAATTAGATTATGAAAATGGCTAGCAAGTGCTAAAAATTGTGGACATTTTATAGATGACATTCTCACATAATACTATAAAGTACCAAAAGGTCATCTTTATTTCATAACTCAAATGTATTACATCTGACCTCTATTACATGTCTTATAGTACAAACATTTACACATAGTCACAAGAAGAATCTAATCAGTTTTCTAAAGTAATGCATGATGACCAAGTAAGCAATTCTAACTAATGGGATTGGGATGGGTAGAAGAATGTAACTCCCATTACACCCTGGTTTATGAGAACTCTTCCCAAGTAGGCACTCCTGAGAAGTATAGTGAAAAGAGTGATATCTATAATCATTTCACTATACTACTCTAAGACTCCCTCAGTGTCAGCATCTACACTAAAAAAATAAGAAGTTTGGACTATCTCAAATTCAAAAGCACCCAAACTCCTTTGGATGAATTAGATAAGATATATCTTGCCCTAATCACCCAAGGAGAAGACTCATCCCCTTCCATCTTCTTGGTAACTTAATTGATCAAGAATATATCTATAAAAATTATGGATCTTGATTGCCATAACAAACCACAAGAGAAAATAAAAGATGAAAGCAGTTTGATGTTATATTATATCCATATTTACTCTATTTTATCTCTTCCTTATCCAAGATATAATAGGATACTGAGTCTTCCCTTATGTAAATAAATCATTTACCCCTAAAAACTCGCATTAAGAAGAAGACACATTTCCTTTCTCTTTTCATCATCTCCAATGTCATGGGAAAAAACACCACCAACCTGATGGTTACTCACCATCACACCATCCATCAAGAAATAAGCTCGCCATTGAAAGGCTAAGAGCATTATCTTAATAGAAACCATCAATATAATCATTCAGATATTCTACAAACCTAATCCACTATTTATATGTGGGATGACATAAATATTGGTCTCATTTTTATGTGAGGTTAAAACTCTAAATAAAAATTCTAGTTATGTTTTTCAAATCTTTGGGTCCGTTTAAAAAATCTAAACCTAGCACAGCATTATGATTTAGCATGGTAATCATTTACTAAACCCTAAATCAATCATATAATAATCATTCAATGATTATCAACGGTTCAGTGAATTTAAAATTTTCCTAAATCATAATTCCTTCAATCATTCATAAATTTAAATCATTAATCAATTTTGAATCAAATCTAACTAAAATCTAATTTAAATTCCAATGTTGAAAGTATCCACCCTAAAACTCAAACCTAAAGCCTTTATATATTTTTCTTTTTCAAATAAATTTTTAATGTAGTCAAAACCCTAGGAAAAGACATTCAAAGAGTGTTTGATCATTCACATAATAATTATGCAAGCCTCTAGAGTCTACCCATTCATTTTGGAACATCCTTTGGCCTTCTAAACCCAAAACCCAAAGCATATTCAAAGCAAACAAAACCATCAAATATTTATAATACATGCCACAGAACATGGCATCTTCATATAAATTACATTGGAAGCCTTTAGAAATACATTAAACATGTTGATAATCATCATTACATTGATTTGAACTCATTTGAGTCAATGGTTGGCCATGGTTGACCTAGTTTGACATATGGACCCTTTTTAAATATAAATATGCATGGATCAAATTAAACTACTCAATCCAGGGCCTAGATTTCTCTCCTAAGCAAGTGATAATCATTATTGATAATGCATAAATAAAAATTAACTCTTCAATAGGCTAGGTTGACCAGCATTAGTCACTTTGACCACTAAGTATCCTTTGAACATTAAACCCTAAATCATGCTTGGAAGCTTACCCAATTGCTGTGGTTTCCATTCTATTGCTTTTATTCATATCATGTGGTACGCCAAGTTTGTCATTACATTTGACGAAAGACTCACTTGCTCTCTTGCGACTCTAAGGCGATTCAAGGATGTTCTTGCGGGAGAGTCCTCAACTTTTATATCTAAGTTGGATTTCATTCAAACTTTTTTCAAAGGTTTGCCAGACTTGATGTTTGATGATAATGTGATTTCTCATTTAGCCGCTCCCTTTGTCTTTACTCTCGTGGGTAAATTTTTTTGTGTATACCAAATTCGGATGTAATATGGAAGTTTTTTATGAACCTTAAACAGTCTGGTACATATTCTATTGGTTTGATGGATCAATGCAATATTGTGATACAATTATCTAACAATTTGGATTATAGCTGCATCTTTTCGAGAAGATCATATTACACTTAAGGTTGTCAAATGTGTTTGCTTAAATGGATGCCTGATTTGATGTTAGAGACAAATCCCTGATTGCCATAGTTTGGATTTCATTTCCAAGTCTGAGGCTTTATTTTTTTAATCCCCAAATCCTTTTTGCTTTAGCTTCGATCTTTGGCAGACTGTTATAGACAGATCAAGCAGCTGCATCTATATCTTAGTCGTCCATAGCTCATTTCATGGTTGAATTGGATATTTTGAAAAAACATCCTAAAGAAATATGGATTGGTTTTGAGCTTAATGGGTATCAATAAAAAGTTGAATTTGAAAATTTGCCTATATTTTGTACTTATTGAAAAATGCATGGTTATTGCAATTCTGAATGCTTTAATTTACATCCCCATTTACATAAGCATAAGGAAGTACCTAAAGATTTGGAAGGGAAAACTATTATTAATAATGTGCAAGAAAGGCTAGATGAGCCAAACTCTGTCCGAGAGATCCACTCTAATGTTCCCAAACTAGTTGGAAATGTAAATCATGCTTCGGTTGTACCCATGGAGGTCAGGAATGCTAGAAAAGAAATTAATGTCGAGGGGCTCAATCCTTCGAGTGTTCTGGGAGTGATTGAGGACTCTATGGCTACTCTTGTCTCCACTATTGGTAATGTTGGTAATGTGGATGAGCAAAGGGTGGTTATTAGTAGTGAGGAACAGTTGGATGTTTTGGTTGTCGAGCATCACAATACTTTAATTGTTTGCAAGCTCCTTCTGCTACTATCAACAATTTTAATTAACTATATTATGTCTTAAACATAAATGAGGTTTCTCATCGTGTTAATGCTAATGCCATAATTCATGAATAGGATTTAAGGGAGCATAACTTGGAAGAAGGAGAGCTAGTGAAAGGTTCTAATGTGGATTGTACTATCAATCAAGTTATTAGCTTGGAAAAGGTTGATGTGGAAGAGGGTGAACTTCATCAGATGGAGGAGGGAGAGCTTCTACATGATAATATGGAGGAAAGTGAACATGACTTGCTGAATAATGATAATGTCAATGGTAATGGTAGTAAGAATGCCTCAACTTTTACTAATAATGTTGATTGTAGTAATGGTCATGCAAATTATTCTACTAAAGAATATTTCGAATATATGCGTGTGAAAAATAAGAAAAAAAAGAAGCAAAAAGATGTTAATTTGTATTCACCTAGATCTACACGATCTCAAACTTTAAACAAATAACTTTTTTATGATTAAATCTATCATTTGGAATGTTAGGGGCATTGGTTGCTCTTTTTCTTGAACTAAGGTTAAGAATTTATGTCGTATTGATAATGTGGTGCTTTTACTTTTACTTGAGCCTCTTATTTCTACTGCTAAGTTGGATGATACCTCTCATTTTTTAGGTTTTAACCATAGTTTAGTGAATGTTTCTAACAAGAATTGGGTTTTTGGGAATGATCCTATTGTTATTGATATTACTGCTGATTTTCCCAAGTTATGCATTATAATATTCAATTTATGCATTTAATTGTAGTGCTTCTTTTGTTTATGCTTCATCTTCTCATGGTATTAGAAAAGAATTATGGAATCAACTTACTACCTTTCATGATATAGTTAACATGCCCTAGTTTATGGGGGTTGATTTCAATACTATCACTAACCCTACTGAGAGAATTGGTGGTTCTAATCATGTTTATCAGTCTATGGAGGATTTAATTAATATGATTTTGGACTGTAATCTTGTGGATATTGGTTTTTTCTGGAAATGCTTTTGCTTGGAATTGTGGTAATATGTGGCAGCGTTTAGATTGTGTTCTTTTTAATGATTTGTGGATTAATACTAATAATAACACCTTTGTGGAGCATCTTAGTAAAACTTTCTCAGACCATTCTCCTCTCCTTACTGGTATTACTTCGATGCAGAATGGTAATTCTTTCCCCTTTAGTTTCCAAAATATGTGGCTTTTAGAGGACTATTTTTTAACTATGGTCCAGGATAATTGGAAGGCCCCTTTGCATCTTGAAAATTCAATTTTGGGTATGAATAGACTTTGATTTAAAATTAAAAAACTCAAGTATAAAATCAATTGGTGGAATAGAAATGTTTTTAAAATTTTAATTTCCAATATCTTAGGTGTTGAAGACAAAGTTATTTCTAAGGAACTTAAATGCCAACTTGACCCTAGTGATGATCATTTGAGTAGTCATCATGAGGTGAAGACCACACTTTTTAAGCTTCAAGATAAGGAGGAAGTTTATTGGAAACAAAAAGCTGCCTCTAAGCATATTATTGAGCATGAGAAAAATATGGAGTATTTTTATGATTTGGTCAAAAATAATAGAGCCAAGAATTTCATCCATAAAATCAATCTATCTGATGGTAGCTATATTGAGGATCAAGAGGAAATTGCCAAGTCTATTGTGGACCATTTCAACAATAATTTTAGTAAATGTTTTGAGCCTATCCCTATGTATTACTCTTATTTCATACCTTCTACCATTAATGAGGTTGATAACAATGCTTTAACCACCCCTCCTTCTCTGGAGGAAGTTAAGCAGATGGTTTTTGCTATGAATGTTGATTATGCTGCTGGTCCTGATGGTTATACTTCCATTTTTTTCAAAAATATTGGAACATCTTTAGTATGGATTAATATACTACTATTTTTGACTTTTTTTACTGTAACAATATTCCAAAAAAAATTTCTTTTACCTCGATAGTGCTTATTTCTAAAAAGGTTGCTATTAGTACTTGGAATGATTTTCATCCTATTAGTCCTTATTCCTTTTTCAGTAAACTTATATCCAAAATTTTGATGAATTATCTTACTCCCTTGCTTGCTAGAATAATTTCTCCTAATCAAACTATCTTTATTAAAGGTAGAGCTATTACTAAGAATATCTTACTTGCTCAAAAGCTCATGCATGATCTGGATCTTAAAGTAAGAGGTGGGAATATTATTTTTAAACTTGAAATTGCCAAAGCCTATGATAACATCAATTAGACTTTTTTATATTCCATTTTACAATTATTTGGTTTTAATTTTGATTTTATTAAGTTGATCAAGAATTGTATTGAAGGTTCTTTCTTTTCTATTACTGTTAATGGTAAAAGTAAGGATATCTTTAAGTTTTCCCTTGGCTTGAGACAAGGTGACCCTATTTCCCCTGCTTTTTTATTATGGTTGTTGATTACCTTTCTAGGGGTCTTACACATTTGTATGAAAGATACCTTAATCTTAATTATAGAACTTTAGGTGGTTTTCTTATCTCTCATCTTTGTTTTACCGATGATGTTATTATTTTTCTAATGGATCTTTAAGTAAGATTAATGTTCTTACCAAATTTTTGCATGACTTTGAGATTAGAAGTGGTATTACTCTGAATAATAATAAGTGTTTCTTTATTGCTACTAAAAATATGCCTTCTACCCATATTAATGATGTTAGAGATATCACTTATTTTATTCAAGGTTCTTTGCCTTTAAATTATCTTTGAGTTCCTATTTTTAAGGGTTGGAAAAAGTCTTTCCTTTTTGATGATTTAATTACCTCTGCGAGTAATAGACTTAACTCTTGGGAGTTCAATTTTTAAGTTTCGGTGGGAGATTGATTTTGATCAATAGTATTTCATGCTCTCTTCCTATCTATAAATTCCAAACTATTCAACCTACTTTGGTTGTTTGTAATAGGCTTGAAAAATTATTTAATAAATTCTTTTGGAAAGGAAATAGATCTAATTCAAAAATTCTCTGGACTACTTGGAGTAACTATTTGTGGGGTGCTTGAAGAAGGTGCTTTAGGGTCTAAAAACATGGCTGACTTAGCTTATGCCTTTTCCATCAAAATATGGTTTAATTTTCATGCTAATTCTAGTCTTTGAGTTGAATTCATGACTTCTAAATATTGTGTGGGCAACGACCCTACCTTATTTACTTATAAGCAGGATGATTCCAAAGTTTGAAGAAGACTTTGCAACATAAAATCGGATGTAGAACCTCATATTAAATGGGGTGTTGGTCAGGCCAACCACTTTTTATGGCTTGATCATTGGTTGGGTAAGACTTCTATTGATCAAATGATCAATTCTTTTCTACTGTGACTACCAAGGTTAATTATTTGATTACTGATTATTGTTGGGATTATTCTAAACTCATTAATGTTATTCTAGCTCCTTTAATTAATCTCATTTTGTAAATTCCTTTAAATATTGAAGGTGATGATATTTTATTATGCAATATGACTAGTAATGGTATCTTTAGAATTAAGGATGCTTGGAATGTTTTTAGAACTAAGAATGCTCTTTAAAATTTTTTTTCTATGTTATGGCATAAAAGTATCCCGATACGATTGCTACTTTTACTTAGAGAGGGTTACATAAATATGTTCCTACTGATGATAATTTAATTAAAAGAGGTTTTATTTTACCTTCTAAATGTCAATGTTGCTATCATATGGAAAGCATGCATCATGTCCTTTAATTAATCTCATTTGGTTTGCTCAGAATAATTCCTTGTTCAATAATGTTGTTATGGATCACCACTATATTATTGGGAATATTAAAAATAAGATTCTTAATTTTCTTGATGCTCTACTTTTGTCTAACTAAAACTTTAGAGGGTTTACTTTTATTACTAAAGAATTTGGGATTGTCCTTAATGATATATATGTCACTAATGGCCCAAAACTTATTCATTGGTACAAACCGTCTTACAACACTTTTAAACTCAATTGTGATGGTTCTGTCAAAGATAATGCTTATGGTTGTGGTGGAATCATTAGAGATTTTTTGGGTAATTTCATTATGTCTATGCTAGTCCTCTTTATAGATGTATTGTTATTTTTGTTGAACTTTTTACTATACTAAATGGTTTAAAATTATGCCTTTCTTTTGGTATTAGTAACATTTTGATTGAGGTTGATGTAATGTAATGTCTCCAGTGTTTGAAAAATAATGATGAAAAAATTTGCAATCCTGAGTTGTTTTATCTTATTAGGGAAATCAAGCAATTGTTGATCTTTTTCAATGCTGATATTTCTCACATTTATAGAGAAGGTAATGCATGTACTGGCTGGTTAGCTAATTATGGATGTAGTCTGCAGTATCTTATTGATTTATCCTACTTGACTTTGCCAACTTTTTTAAAAGGCCTTATCAGATTAGATAAACTTGGTTTCCCTTATGTCAGAAATTAATCCTTGCTTATGGTTTTCAGCCATGTTGTGGTTTTGGTTCTCTTCTTTGAATGAGTCTATACTATTGGAAGCTTATGTTCCATCTGTGGATATTGTTGCTTTTTTTATAATGGTTGTGGTGTTTGGGAGGTGGCTTTGTATAGCAGTGATTGGACTGGTTTTCATTATAGCCATTCTATTAATTGCTACTCATCTTATTCCTTTCTTTACTGGACTGGGAGGAGTGGATATCTATTGTTATGGAGTTTGGTCTGGTTAAATCTTTATAGATATCAGTTATTATGGATTTTGTCCTAGTCAAATAAAGTTTAGATTTTTTATCCTTCTGTGTATCTCTGGTTCCACATTTTTAATCTTGTTAGCTCAGTTTGGGGTATTTTGGGTTATGTGGGAGATGTTTTTTTTAATTTTTCTTAGGGTGTGGCAGTAATTATATGAGTCTTTATCTCAGTATTTGGTCTAGTTTTTTCCCATTCTGGGTTAGAAATGGATCAGATTTGAGTGGCAGCTGGTACTTTAGCTTTATGATTTATATGATACTACACACATAAGATGGATATTGTCTCCCTATTCTCTTACTTATCCTATTTTTGTATTATATGGTGTTTGTAATTGCAGATTCTATAATCTTCTTATTAGTTTGGCTAGGCTATTCAATACCTCTAGGTGTATTTTGATTTTGTTTATTTGCTCTAGAGTTGGCTATTCTATTAGCCTGATTTTCCTACTATTAATTGTTGCCTGGACCATCTACTGGTCGTGTATTTTTTTATTTTGTGGTGGTTTGTGTGAACCATCTCTTCTATATGATGTTGGAATGGGTGGGTTTTGACTAGCTAGATGTGCTCCTGGCTGTACAACTGCAGGCTGTTTAACTTGGCTATTTATTGGCTGTGCCATTTGATAACTTTAAAATTTTGTTGGGGGTATTTTGTTTTTCTTTTTGTTTCCCTTTTGATGCATTTCTTGTGCTTTGGCTGGGGGTGTTGGGTAATGCCAGTTAGGGGTTTAAAATTTGATTCTTTACCTCTAATTATAATGATGGAATTTGGTTTGTTTTGGATTGTTTGTTCTGGCAAAATTTTACCAATTCTCATACTCTTAAGAAGAACTATAATGCACCTTATGATTATTTTGATAAGTCCAATTATGTTGATGGTTGGCTATTGAGTTATAACATTGCATGTTTAAGGGAAGGTTGTTGTTGCTCTTTCTGTTGGTTTTGTTCTGCCAGCTGGCCATGGCTGAAATTAATGATTTTTAGGTTAATTTTGGATAAAGTTATAAAGGAGAATTTTATTCTTATTATTTTTATGATTTTTTTCTTGTAGGCTGCATATAGTGCAAATTTTTTGGCTTTAGATTTTTTGGACGAGAAGATGGGAGCTATTGACAATCATTTGATCTTCTCAAATTTTTTAGTTCTAGTAATGAACCTCCTTAGATTGTACCTAGGAAATTTTATACTTGTGCTTAGTAGGGACCTTGAGCTCTTAGGTTTTATTTTGAATTTTTTTGTAGCTCCTTGGAGAAGTAGGGAGCTCGAGGTCCCTTTAAGGTCCTTATAACCTTCTTTTTAATCAAAGCATAGGCCCACTATGGGTTTCCCTTAAAATAAAAAATAAAAAAAAAAATTGTTGTGCTTTTCTCTTGTATGGTTATTGTTTGTTTTTGGCCTATTTTTTCCTTGGACCATGTTGTTTATTATTATGTCTGCTTGTTTGTTTATCTGGGGCTTTACAATTTTACTGTGCATTGGAGACATTTTTCTTAGGTGTTTTTGGAGTGGAGGTTGATTTTTTGGTTGGTGTGCACTGGAATGCCTCATTTAGTTTATTGGGAATTATTTTGTATTAGTTCTTTTATCAAACTTTCTTTCTTATTGTCTATTTTTTACTATTGTTTCTGGCTGGGTTTAAGCTATGATTGGTTTAATTATACCTCTAACTTAACCCCTATGCGTTGCTCTCTTTTCCCCAAGTGGAGTCTTCTGGGTTATGGTGTTTGGGAGGTTACTATGTAGTGTTCCTTTTTAATCTGACTGTGGGCTCTTCTGCCAATGGTGGTAATTAGACTTTGGTTTGTTTGTGTCATTACCAGTTGCTCCTTTATGTATTATTTTGGGGGTGCTGGGAAGAGGAATTTAATTGTGTGTTCTTCATGAATTCAAGTTCCTTTTACTTCTTAGTCTATTCCATTGCTAATTTCTTGTGCATTTTGTGCCCGGGTGGGTCTGGGATTAGATGTGAGTGGCATGTGGGGTTTATTCATGATGGAATTTTTAATACAACACTTCTAAGATTAGCTGCCTCTGATCACTTCAGTTTTATTATTTCCCAGTTAATTTTTTATGTTGTTATGGATTTTTGTTTTATCTATGACTGGGATACTTCTAGCTATGGATTACCATGTGAGTCACCTTGGGTGGTTTCTGATGATCCTCTAAGTGATTGTCACATCTTTAATGGCTGGATTTTTTCTTTTGTTATTGTGCATTTTGCCTTAGTTAAGCTCAATGCATTCTGCTATGCTATTTTGATTCCAACCATGACATGCTTTATGTCTTGCCTTTTTGGTTTATGCTTAATGTGGTATTATTGGTTAAGCTTTGATATATTGTATTTGATCTATTTTGATAGACTTATCATTGGTTGAGCATTTCTTGGTATTACTGTTGGAACTCCTTATTAGCTCTCACTATGGATAATTATTGCTTCTATAATATTGATGTGATTTTGTGTTATACTTATGGGTGTGCTTCAATATGTTCATGGAGCATCATTTCCAAGTAGATTTACTACATAATATTGTGGGTACAGGAATTTTCTGTGGGTACTCATTATTGGGATATTGGTATTACTTACTTAGGGTTTATATCTCATATCTACTATCTTTTATATAATTTCTTTCGACTATTTTTACATTTCCTGTAACATTTCTTTCCATATGCTCTGTTGTTTCTTTTTGCTGGTCATTTCTAGCTTCAGTAAGCCGAGAAGATTTGTGAAGAACTCTAAAATTTTTCTGTAGGGCTCTTTTTTTGGTGTCAACACTGAGCTGAATGACTATACCTTTTTTTTTTCTTTTTCAGCTTTTGCTTCTATCCATTCTAGAATGTTATTAGGGTTTCTTGTACTTTTTCTTAGTGGGGAATTCCAGCTCATAAGTTCCTTTTTGATTTTTTTTGTAGCTCTTTTGAGCATAAGGGAGCTGGAGGTCCCT
Source organism: Dendrobium chrysotoxum (assembly GCA_019925795.1). Taxonomy (NCBI): domain Eukaryota; kingdom Viridiplantae; phylum Streptophyta; class Magnoliopsida; order Asparagales; family Orchidaceae; genus Dendrobium; species Dendrobium chrysotoxum. The sequence continues at coordinate 35,339,971 of CM034302.1, read as the reverse complement.
TTAAGGACCTTGTATTATTTTTTCCTATAAACGTATAGGCCCATTGGTGGGTTTTAACTAAATAATAAATAAAAATAAAATATAAAAAATAAACCTCTCCAACATATTCATAGACATTTAAACCTTAAACCATAAATGCCTAAACCCAAATGAACATTTGGTAGACCATGGTTAACCAAGAAGCCATTAAACCCTAAAACCTTAAATTGAAATTTTAAATAAATTTCAACATAGCTCAACCTTTCCAAGACCCAAGACCACTTCCAACAAATTTCAAATGTCATTTGAAGTAGATTGGACTAAACTCCAAGCCTTGGTTAAGTTTGATTGACCAAGTCAAACTTGAATGACCAAATAAACCCTTTGGTAGTAGAAAAATGCATTTCATGTATATAGGCCATCTTAAGACCTAAAATCTTTTCCAATAAGTTCCAAATATCATTTGGAATGTGTTGGACCCAAATCCAACACTGGTTAACTATAGTTTACCCAATCAACCTAGGTTGACCAAATTAGCCATACACCATTTAAATTTAAAATGAAATGCTCTATGCCAATCCAAGGAACCTAAATCCTATGGGACTATCCTTAAGGTAGCCATGAAATAACCCTAGGCAACTCAGCCTGTGGGCCCACTTTTGCTAGCCAATTAAGCTAACCCAAGTGACCAAAATTAGTATTCCTTAAACCAAAAACATCCTATATCAAATAGGCCAATATTAACACTTGCATTAGGTGTCCCATGACCCTACACCTCTATCATGGTTAGCCCAGCCCATAGACTGACCTGGGTTAACCAACTGGGCATACTCAAACCCTCAAAATCATAAATCCTTGAACCATAATAATACTTGGGCCAACCCAAGCCCTACATTTTCATTCAATATAATCTAGAACCTTACAAACACTTGTCCCAACTAGCTCAGTCTAGGTGGTGGTTAGAGGTGGCTTAAATTAAAGAAAATAGCCACTCGATCAGATTAGTTCAACTCTTAATACTTAGCCAACTTACCACATGTGCTCAAACTCTCTAGAGTCATTCCTTAAACTCTATTATCCTATCTCAAAAAATTTTTTTTGTCTTCATATAGATGGATTGGGCTAGATTCATTGCATCATTTAGTCAAATTCCCTCTTTAAATGCTCCCAAAATTTTTATTGAAATGTTCCTACATTTGCATCCAAATTAATCTGTATAAGTCTTAAGTTAATTCCCTAGCCCCCCAACTCATTCCCTAGTGGTTTCCAAAAAGATTGATTGAGCTCCAGTGATCTCGAACAGCACAAAGTTCATCCTCTAATCTAGTCCTTCACAAGATCTACTTCTTGAAGGGAACCTATTCTTGGTGTAGAGATGAACTCAATACAATTGAATTCCAGCCGAATTGTCCATTGAATTGAGGGTAGATCGAAACTCGGTCCTCTTAACCATACTATTTGTTTAAAAGTGAAAGAAATGGTCATTCCAATGGGATCAGACCATTGGATTGAACAATTATGAGCAGATGATGCTCTCTGAGAAATTCATCAAGATCAATAGAGCCAATCTTCTAGATCTTAATGAAAATAATTAGTGGCTATAAAACTTTGTGGGAGGTTAAAGATGAAATTAGAGCTCTTAGTTTTGACCAAGAGCTCTAATTATGCCGTATCTAACCTCATTCTCCATCCCAAGATTTTCATCCTTTGATCCAAAGCTATACGATTTTTGATCAGATGGCTGTAAATAAAAGAGCTGTCCAACAAATGATTGATTATTAATTAGAGGGTTTTGTGTGGAAAAGTTCAGCCTACTCCAATGACAGATTGTGTAAATAGTTAATAGAAATAAGATAATTAATCAGATCATTAAAATGTTATAAATCCTCACACACTTGTCTAAATTAGGCATGGTTAATTACACTCGCTCGATTTATCTTAAGATGTAGAATAAAAACCCTATGGTTTTGAAACCTAATTTCTAATGGATCAAAAATAATTTTAAAAATACTCTCTAGAGTATTTTTAAGAATATTAATTAAATATAGCTCATCTTGACTCCAAATTAATATACTTTAATCTTGGACATATCTTTGGATTTCCAAAATTAATATACTTTAATCTTATACATGTCTTTGGAGTCTTAAAGGGCATTAATTTGGTAATTTAAAACCATAAGACCTAATTTGATACATTATTTGAAATTAATTTAAATGCAAACCCATAGATCATTAGGATTTGATTTGATGTGGTCGGTTAGTTTAGTGTATAATGGTTAGATAATAGCTGATTTTAATCTAATCCACGGTTTAGATCACCTAAAATTAAACTTTTAAAGTATAAATACATTTAATTTAGAAATTGATTTAAAACCATAGGAGACTTTGATGGACTCAAATTTCTTGGGTTTTCTCCCTGAGTCTTAATTAACTTAGGGTTTAAATTTCAAGTCATTTGGAGCTCATAAGGTCTATTAATTAGTGAACCCTAATTCACTATACATAAATTTCCTTGAATTTTTTGATAAATTATTATAAATTCTTATTAAATCAAGAAAATACAAACAAAATTGAATTCAACTTAGAATTCAATAAAATTTTAAAGCAAAATTAGAAGCCCTATGACAAACTTTAAAAATAAAAAAAACTAAAAATATAAATAAATTTCAATAAATAAATTCTCAAATGTCTTCAAACACTTGTAATAATCTTTAGAGGTCACTCATTCCCACTCGTGATAATTTCAAGTTAATTTGATTGTTTTTTTTCAAAAATAGAAATTGTCGAATTACTTGAATTTTTTAATTCATGTAAGTAGCTCATTTAAAAAAAATCATAAAAAATAAAGAAAATCCTAAAAATGCAAATGTAATTGCATTCAAATCTAAATAAGCATAAACTTTATCAAAAATTATAAACTCTAAAATTTTAAATAAAATTTAAAAGTAGAACTTTGGTCAACATAACTAAATAAAGATTAAATTTAAATAGAGAAAAAATGTAAAATAAATAAATAATAAATATAAAAAAAGTAAATGTAAAATAAAATTAGTAAACACAAGCAATAAAAATAAATCAATCAAACTTAAAAATTAATTAAATAAAATATAAATTAATTGAATAATTCAAACTATAACAATTAAAAGAATTCATTAAAAATTTGAATAAAATTTTAAAATCAAAATTAAATAAATAAAATTAAAAACATCAAATAACAATAAATGAAAAATAAATAAATTTAAAATGAATAAAATTCAAAATAAAAAATGAAATCCTATTTAAACAAACGAAATTGAGTTGAATGAATAAAATAAAATAAAATAGATTCATTCCAATAAAAAACTCTAATAAATTAAAGGCTTTATATGTTTTATTTATCTGTTAGGAGGAAGATAATGCATTTGATTTTGAAAGCCTTAGGACTTTATAGGAACTTTAAATTTATTTTGAGATTATTAATTAACTAGGTTCCTTAAAATAAATCATTAAATAAAATATGAATAAAATGAAAGGACTCGATGTAATTATTCTATCCAATATGTGAGAATTTAGGCATTACAATTATGAGCCTTAAAACTTTTTGATTAGTAACCTCTACACTTTGGAGTCATTAATTATTAAAGTTCTTTAAAGCTTAAAATAAAAGTAATTTAAACAGACAAAAAATTCTTTAATGAATAATAAAAAATTAAAATGTTAAAAATTAAATCAAAATTAAACATCCTTTGACCTTTAAAATTAATAAATGTAAATCATAGACAACTTTAAATAAAAATAAACATAAGACCTATCCTATCCACATTGCTTTCCACACATATTAAATGATTTGCTTGGACAACCAACTCTAAGTTAGGCTAGGCTGGTTGATTGATGTGGTTTGAAGTGAGTACCATACTTGGAGGGTATTCTTATTTTATCGTATACTTTCTGTACACTAGATATCATATACACCAAATTTCTTTACTTATTAGTACACCTTAAATTTTTCTAATTATTTTTATTAGGTTGCACACACTTGCATTAATTGCACTCATTTATGGTTATATACAAGTTTTTTGTTTTAATTGCCATAGTCAAAGTAGAATTTATATAGGTGCAGATGTAAATGTCAATTGCCTATTTAAATATAAAATTGTCAATTTTTGTATATAGATAGACTTTTAAATTCTACAAAGAGTTGGTAAAAAAGATTTAAAGATGATTTCTTATAAACACTTCAAGATTCCAAAAGGTAATATTCACTCTACCTTTGAGGGGCATTCCTTTTACAATTTTATAGAAGATCTAGAAACCAGAAGATCAGAAGATTAAAAATAAGCAATCATATTTAAATGTATATTATATAGGAGTAGAAAACCATATTTACTGTGGTGGTGCCTTGCCGCTATACTTTCTTATAGACCATAGGTTGTGCATTATATTATTAATAAATGAATATTTTTTAATAAACTCTGCTTTAATACATGACTCATACGGTATGCATTGCATTCATATGGGTGGTAGGTTATATTAGAGGTTAGATTATTTTTCTAGGTTTCTTTCGATATATATGTTCTTGACTTTGTAAGAATATGTATACTAGATCTATGATGATATAGTAGTGGAATTGTATAAACGATCACCTTTACCATGACATGCATACATACTTGCATTTTATTTATCCTACAACATACACTAACCATTACATAAGCCAACAACAAGCAAGTGATAGCATATTACATCCAAGGTCATGTCTACTATTCCTACTTATATAGGGTCGTTATGCTGCAGAATTTTCATAGAAAATTGGACATATAGATAATCCAATTATTGGGACTTAAAACTTTTGCTTAATTTCATTTTCATCATAATAATTTCTAAATGATTTGTTTTCCAATTCTCCATAATGATCTATATGGATTTAACGTACTAAATAACATTTTTCTCCTAGAATATACATAGTAAAGCTTTTAAAACAATCCAATACATTATTTTTATTTAATAAGAATAACACCTTTATGTATCTTGAAAATTCATCTACAATGCAAATCCGTAATTCTTGCTGCTTGGACTAGTTATATTAATTGATCCAAATAAATCCATATGTAATAAGTCTAAAGGTCAACAAGTATTGACTATATTTTTACTCTTAATTTTTTTTAATGTTTTTAGAATGAATGTATACATCACATACAGAATCAAAATGAAACTTTATCTTCGGTTAACCATTTATTAAATCAAGTGAAGATATTTTATTTAATGGATGGATATTGGCTTAGCATAGCCTTCTATGCCATAATCATGCATCATCAATTCAATTAAATGGATATTTTTATGATTATTTTCTATTAAAAAGTTCCTTTTTTTCTAATGGTGCGAAGTAAAGCATAAAAAGAAGCATATAATATTTTGTTGCATAACATGGACATTGATATTAAATTATGTTTTAAACCAGAGAAAATAAAAAATTTCAAATGTAATAGAGCTCTTACAAATGGATCCAATTTCAATGATTATTCCCCTTGCATTATCTCCATATGTTACACATCCTCCATTTCTTAGTTCTAAAGTAGTGAAGATCTGCTATCTAAGTATTATAGGCCTTCGTTGATTTTTCTTTAAAGGCATTCCTATAAAAGGAAATCAAATATGACCTCTTGGAACCAAAATATTTTTCTCCACATTATAAATAAGAAGTATAATATCTAGTATGTTTGTCTTTTGTAGGGTTTGTATCTTTTAGTACTATACATCAGATGATTTCTTAGAATTTTGAGATCCACGGGCATAGCAATCAAATGAGATTTTTTTTTCAACCATAATCGTTACACCAAGCATTGTGTTTTTATGATGTCTATATGAAATATAAGGAGAAGTTTTATTTGATAATGAAGCCCTATAATGAACTTGTGATTCTAGGCTTAATTATAATCTTGCATTCAAAAAAATGTTGTCTTTGAAGTTTTTAGACAAGTAAAGAATTATCTAATATTTATTTTCTAATTTTTTCAAATCATCATATTCATTTTTTAAATCATGAAAATGCATAACTTAAATTTTAAACTATTTTTCTAAGCTGTTATATTTTCTCTTTATTTTTTTATTTATGAACTAATTCATTTTTAAAAGATATATCACTATACACCTCATGAGATTCAAAATTATATTCACTTGTTGACATAAGAAAAATGTTGTCCGCTTCATCTATTGAACATGATTCATGTTAGTCTGAGTAAGCTCATCAAGCCTTCTTCTTCTATTTTATGAAGTGCTTCATTTATTTCTTGTCATTTTTTCATCTAAACGTCCATCTCTTTCTTATTAAAATTTAAAAGATCAGGAAAGTCTCCTCTTACTTGTCAAAGGTTCTCACACTAATAACAAATGACATGCATGAATTATTTTAGTTTGGAATTTATATTTTTTATATTTCTTTGAACTTTGAGTTTGAAAGTGACTTGGCATAACCAAGAGAGGGGTGATTTGGTTATTTAAAAAATATTCTAAAAATAATACAATATGTTGCAGAAGTAGTTTTTAAAGCAATAGTAAAACTTCAAAATTGAGATTACAAAATATTTTTTGAGAGCAATGAAAATTACTTTAAGCAAAATTTTACAAGAATGATTAAAGCAAAGTAGTTTTTATTTGTAGAAAAATACTATAAAGAACTATTTTAAAAATATTTTCTTAGGTGTAATCACAAAATTCTTTAGAATCACATATCTAAGAAATATAGAAAAATGCAAGAAATAAATAATGCAACAGTAAATAAAATGCGAACCATGATTTTTTTTAAGTTATTCAATCAACTTGACCTAGATTCACTTCTTATGTTCATCCTCCTTAGGAATCTCATAAGTAAGCAATGCTTTTTCACTTAGCAAGGCAGATAAGCTCTTCTCTATTCCCAAGCAGAGAATGACCTTTAGAATCTCTTCCTTCCTTGGATGGCCTAGAATTGCTCCTTTTATTTATTGACAAAGAGGAGATGACACTTCCCTAGCCTCTTTAACTAGTCACAAGCCTTTCACCCAATGATTCTCTCTAGAGATCCTCTCTATTGAGATTGGTGAAAATTTATTTCTTCAAGTGAGTTTTTGATGTGAGTTTTTGATGATTACAAAATCTTATTATTTGTTTATTATTTCTCCTAACAAATGCTAGAAAATTCTATTTTTGTGTGTACTAACATTTCATTTCAAGTACATCGCATTCCAGATAGTGGAGGACTTTAAATTTATTTAATTAGAGGTTATTAATTTTAGAGTCTGTATTTTTTCTTTTCTTGAGTCTGAGTGATGTGATTGTAATTGGGTAATCATGCACACATACACAAGGGGAGTGTGACAAATCATATTTTTTAAAACTAATCATACTGTACGATGTCGAATCATACGGGATGATTTATGCTATTTCCCCTCTAATATGACCCTGCCAGGTTTAAAATTTTTCTAAGTATAATTTGTATAATATGGAATGTTTTCGTATATCATTTTTCAGAGTATGAAATGGGAGCTTACATGGTTCGTACTGGATTATACGGGATGAACTGTTCAATTTTTTGAACTGATCGTATATTATGAATAGGCTTCGTATATCATTTTCCAGAGTATGAAATGGGAGATTGCATGGTTCGTAATGGATCGTACGGGACGAACTGTTCAATTTTTTGAACTGTTTGTATAGTATGAATGGGGTTCATATATCATTTTATAGAGAATGAAAATTGGGTTTCATTGGTTCATATAGGATCATATGGAATGAACTGTTCATTTTCGAATTGTTCATACAGTATAATTTTAGTCCGTATGTCATTTTCTAGAGTACTAAAACTGGGGTTCATTTGTTCGTGCAGTATCGTACGGGATGAATCATCAATAATTTGAACTATTCATACATATGAATGTCGATTGTACAGTACGATCGGACTGCGTCAAACTTGAGATTTTCAATTTTTGGATGGTTTTTCTTATCTTTTGTATAAAAGGTTCCTAAAAACTGACTGTCCTACTAATCTTCTATGAATTTCTTCTTAAGAGTGGAAGGGAGAGTGATTAGGGATAGTGTTTGGGAGTGAGTGTGGTGAGATCTTTGAAAAGGAAATTATGAGGGGATTCACAAGGTTGCCCGAAGGTGAGGATCTCATTATTTGTACTTCAAGTCTCTTCCTTATATCTATGAAGACTCTTGAGAGAAGATCTTTGAAGAAGGTCCAGTTCTCTTCCATCACTAAGAGGTGAAAAAGGATGCTTGGTTCTCTATTTTCACCAAGAGGGTGAAAAAGGATGACGGTTCTCTGCCTTCACCAAGAGAGTGAAAAAGGATGCTTGGTTCTCTGCCTTCACCCAGAGGGTGAAAAAGGATGATGGTTCTCTACCTTCACCAAGAGGGTGAAAAAGGATGACAGTTCTTTACCTTCACCAGGAGGGTGAAAAAGGATAATAGTTCTTTGCCGCACTTGGGTTTGGTGGAAGAGAGTTTGTAAGGGCTTCTCCACCTTACTGTGGGGGCAAAAGAAGAGTCACTTTGATTTAGTGCAATACCTAGGGAAGGAGCCTCTAGGAAGTGGATATAGGTCATGTTTGTTTGAACCACTATAAAATTTGATGTTTTATGTTCTTGCATTTATTTACCATATTTTTAATTTCTACATTACACATTATTTTTATATGGTTAAAAAAGTAAAATTTTTATAACTGTTCATATAGTATGAACTTAAATGTACGGTATAATATACGTAAAGTTTTTTTTATTAAAAAGGATTTTCAAAATATCCAAGAGATTTTTAAAGAACCAATTCATCCCCCCCCCCCCCCCCTCTGGGTTAGCCTTGGGACATAATTAATAAGTCTAATAACCTATTCATACTTTCAAGTGGTATCAGAGCCTATTTCAAAAATTACTATTTAAATTACTTTTTGAAATTTAATCATAGCTAATCTTGGAAACCAAAACATTGTGGAGGGTTATTCGATCACTAGACCTCCACTGTTTGATAACATTTCGTTTGACTTTTGGAAAACTCACATGTCTACTTTTCTATAATCGCTTGACTATCGCATGTAGATTTCAGTACAAGAAGGTTACACTGTACCTACTAGACCTGTAGATGGAATTAAAATTCAAACACCATTTGCTGATTGGACTGTAGAAGAATGTGAATTAGCTCAATTAAATACTAAGTGTTTGAATAATTTCTTTTATGCACTGAAATAAAAAAACTACATGCGTGTTTCTACTTGTAAATCTAGAAAAGAGATTTGGGATAGGCTTTGCATTACATATAAAAGAACAAATGAAGTGAAATAATCTAAATTGAATATTCTACTACATGACTATAAACTTTTTCTCATGAAATTGAATGAGTCAATCTCTGACATGTATACTCATTTTACACAGATAGTAACTTCATTGCATGCTTTCGGTAGGGAACTAACCAATTCTGAAAAGTAAATAAGATATTACATTTTTTGCCTACTGCTTATAATATAAAGAATACTACTATAATGGAGTCGAAAGACTTAAATGTTTACTCTATTGACAATCTGCTTGGATCACTGATTGCTTATGAGTAAGGAGTGACTCAATGACAAATTGATGTAGGTGACAGATGGAAAGAAAAGAATATTGCACTGAAAGTGGATGACTCAGAGAGTGATCAGTCCCAGCCTAAGGATGAAGAGGATATTGCCTTAATGACAAGGAAGTTGAAAAGTTTCCTAAGGAGGAAGCAGAGGAGATGCCAGCAGGGGAATAAGGGTACGTTCCGTAAAAATGCTAAGGCTTCTAATGATGTAATTTGCTATGAGTACAGAAAGCTAGGACACATAAAGACTAATTTCTCTAAACTCAAAGCCAATCCTAGCATGGAGAAAGCTGAGGAGAAACCTAATGATAGAAGGGGTAAGAAGAGATTACAGTGAGCATTTTGGGTGGATTCAGCTTCGAATTCCTCAGAAATAGCACCTGAAGAGGAAGTCACTAATTTATGCTTGATGGCTGACAATCTTGATCATTCAGATCAAGAGGAGGTATGTGACTTAAGTTATGATGAATTATTTGAAGTTTCTGAACACATTCATTCTGCATATAAGAAACTAAAGAACTGCATGCAAAATTGAATTTGGATTACTTAGAATTACAAAAAGAATTTGAAATCCTTAGGAAAGACCATGCATTAATTGATAGCAACCACATAACTCTGTTGGATGAATATGATGATTTGAACAAATATCATGAACTTTTAAAATCATCACGCACTGAACTTGAAAATGATTTCAAAACTTTTATGTATGAATCAAATAGAAGAGAGCATAACTTGAAGATTAAAAATTCAATTCTAGAAAGTGCTAACTCATATCTTGAAGTTAAGTGGAAAGTACATGAGGAAAATAAAATTCCACCCAAACTTGAAGATTTTTACAAATCTTACCACAAGTCACTAGTTCAAAATCTAGGAGAAGATCTTATAGTGCACGTAGATTGGTAAATCCTTTCCTGGAGTAAAATGTTTTTCTTATGGTATGATTGGGCATATTTCCCACACTTGTACTATTCATCATAGAACACATTTAGTGTGGAGACCTAATATGCATAAATCACAGCATATCACACATGCATCTAGTTTAAAACCAGGACTAACCCTTGATTTTCTTGTAGAAATGCTCTCACACAAGACCTCATAAGAGTATTTAGTACCTGGATTGCGGCTGTTCAAAGCACATGACTGGAGATGCTAATCAATTCATATCGCTGGAAGCCAGGAATGGAGGGAAGGTTACACTTGGAGACAATACTACCAAGAGAGTGGTAGGTACAAGTATGATTGGAAATTTTAAGAATTTTGTAATTGAAAATGTTCTGTTAGTAGAAAGCTTAAAATATAATCTATTAAGTATAAGTCAACTGTGTAATAAAGGTTATCATATAAAATTCTTACCTACTAGATGTGTTATTAATCAAAATAGAATCATTGTGTTGAATGGTGATAGAGTAAACAGTGTATAGATGTTAGATTTAAATTCTGTAAAATTTTATACTACTTTTTTTTGAAAATTATATCAAATGAGTCATGGTTATGGCATAGAAGACTTTATCACGCTAGCATGAGAAATCTTAGAAAAATCACCCAAAAAGAGTTAGTTAGAGGAATACCCAAATTAGACTTTATAAAAGATCACTTATGTGATGCATGTCAACTAGGAAAATAAGTCAAATCCTCCTTTAATTCAATCAAGGAAGTTAGGACTAGCAAGCCCTTAGAAATTCTTCACATGGATCTCTTTGGACCCATTAGTAGATTAAGTCTAGGAGGAAAAAGATTTGGGCATGTAATTTTGGATGATTACTCAAGATTCACATGCATTAGATTTTGAAATCATAAGAGTGAATCATTTGAAGAGTTTAGAGACTTTGCCACTTAGATTAAGAGAAAATTAGGGTTTGAAATTATTACAATCCAAAGTGATGATGCGGGAGAATTTGAAAATGAATTATGAATTATTTAATGGTTTTTATAAATCCCATGGAATAGACGATAACTTCTCAGCTTCTAGGACACCTCAGCATAATGGAGTAGTTAAGAGAAAGAATAGGACATTGATTGAAGCTGCTTGTGCCATATTGGTAGAATATTCACTTCCAAGATATTTTTGGGCAAAAGCAGTTAGTACCACAAACTATGTATTGAATATGGTGAACATTAGATCAAAATTAAATAAGACACCCTATGAACATATTAAAGGTAGAATTCCCAACCTCTCACACCTATATGTTTTTGGATGTAAAGTGTTCATACATAATAATGGAAAAACTCTCTTAAAAAAATTTGATCCTAAATCTGATGAAGGAAGTTTTCTAGGATATTCAAGTGTTGGAAAATCCTATAGAGTTTTTAATAGAAGAACATTAGTAGTTGAGGAGACCACTCATATTATTTTTGATGAATCGTATAATAAAGAAGGGTCTAAGTTGGAAGAAGATGAAGTTGAGGAAATCACCCAAGGACTTGAAAAAGAAAAAGTGGAAGAGAGGGTTGAAAATGAAGAAGAAAACCCACTACCTAGATAATGGAATTTTCCCAAGAGTCATCTTAAGGAGTTGATTTTAGGAGACCCAAGGGAAGGAGTTAAGACTAGGCATGGATTGAGAAAAGAAGTGAATCACTCTGCTTTCATTTCAATGATTGAACCCACTAGTGTAAATCAAGCACTTTCGAATGAGTTTTGGATTCTAGCTATGTATGATGAGTTTAATCAATTTGCTAGAAATGATGTTTGAGAATTGGTAGAAAGACTAAAAGATCAAAGTATTGTTGGAACAAAGTGGGTGTTTAAAAATAAGATGAATGATTCTGGAGTGATTGTAAAGAATAAAGCAAGGTTAGTGGCTAAGGGGTATAATCAAATTGAGGAAATTAATATTGAGGAGACCTTTACCCCAGAAGCCAGACTTGAGGCAGTTAGAGTACTTTTAGCCTATGCCTGTTTTAAAGTTTTAAATTATATCAAATGGATGTAAAGAGTGACTTTCTAAATGGGATGAAAAAAGTGGATGTTTATGTTAAGAAACCTCCAGGTTTTAAAAATGCACAATTTCCTAATCATATTTTCAAATTGAAAAAGTTATTGTATGGACTTAAACAGGCACCTAAAGCTTGGTATGAAAGGCTAAGCACTTTCCTACTTGAATGATCATTTATAAAAGGGAGTGTGGACACCACTCTCTTTATAAAAAGGGTAAGAGATGAAATACTCACTGTTCAAATTTATGTGGATGATATCTTGTTTGGATCTATCAACAGAAATCTTTATGATAAATTTTCAAAAATAATGAGTAAGGAATTTGAGATGAGGTTAGTTGGAGATTTGAGTTAATTTTTGGGGTTTAGCATTAAGCAAGATGAGGATGGAACATTTCTAAGTCAATCAAAATATGTTAAATACATCCTTAAGAAGTATGAAATGGATAAGGCTAAACCAAAAAATACACCCATGAGTTCCTCAGTGTAGTTAAATAAAGATCCTAAAGAAAAATTAGTTGATCAAAAGAAGTTTAGAGGAATTATTGGATCTTTGCTCTACTTGATAGTTAGCAGACCAGATATCTTATTTAGTGTTTATTTGTGTGCTAGATTTCAAGCTGATCCAAAAGAATCACATCTGACTGCAGTTAAGAGAATTATGAGATATCTTTTGGGGACTCAAAAACTAGGAATTTGGTATCCCAAGAATAGCATTGCATTTGAAATTTTTCAATACTCTGATTCAAATTTTTTCGGTTGTAGGGTTGATCGGAAAAGCACTTTTGGAAGTTGTCAATTCATAAGTAACTCCTTAGTTTCTTGGTCTAGTAGAAAATAGAACTCAGTAGCCCTTTCAACTATAGAAGTTGAATATATTATCTTAGGAAGCTGTGTTGCACAAGTGCTTTAGTTAAAATAATAGTTAATTGACTTAGAATTTTCTTTTGGCACAATTCCAATCTTTTGTCATAGCACTAGTGCCATATGTATTTCAAAGAATCCTATTCAACATTTTAGAACCTAGCACATTGATATAAGACATCATTTTATTAGAGATCATGTAGCAAAAGAGAAAATTGAATTACATCATGTTGCTACTAAGGATCAACTTGCAGATATTTTCACAAAACCACTAGCTTTTGACACATTTAGCATTTTAAGGATAAGGCTAGGTGTGATTGATCTTAATGCATAATTAAAAATTTTGTAAACTTGTTTTGTGTGTGACAGTATGTTTGTTTAATTCAAGTGTATGTGTAGTATAGGTTGTTTGTTTTGTTTGTTTGAATATAATCACTTTATCCTTTTAATTATTTAAAATAAATAAAAAATTAAAAAAATATATGTGTGTGATTGGCTATTGAATGTTGTTTACAGTTATCATGTTTTTTTTATTCTATTTGTATTGTACGAAATTATTTCATACAATATAAATTTTGTAGCGTGTGCATGAAAATTTATAGAGTTGAGGGAGGAAATAATATTTTCATAATCATTCACACTGTACGATGATGTCATCATATTATACGATATGTACAGGATCATTTATACGAATGGGGATACGTTTATAGTTTTAGACAGTTATTACTGATTGTATGTACGAACGTATCATTCGTCTGTACTATCCTTGTTGTCATTTTTGGATAAGGATGAAGCCAAACATCATGAAAATGATCTTTAATATTCTGATCATCTTGGACGAACACATGATCATCTGTATGATCAGATAGTCAAAAAGCCTGTATGAAAGAATGCATCGGGAAGGGCAGTTTACAAAAAGCCGTTTTTTTTTTGGCCATTTTAATTCGTATGTACAAAATTTATTTCATCCCGTACGAAATTTCTTTCGTCCCATACGAAACCTTTTTTGTACTGCACGATAGATCATTTTTCTTCAAATAGAAGAGTGGTTTTCATTCTTTTCACTTTCATTTCAAGAAAACTCTTAGAAGCTATAAATTAGAGATGTCTGGTAGCAGGAAGAGATCACCACATGCTAGAGGATCATCCTCCAGGCAGGATTGGGATGACAACTTTTTATCTCAACAAAATGAGGATGCATACCTCAGGTTTAGTGCATCCAACATCATGCACTCATGTCTCTTAATGCAAGAGAACATCCACTTTGTTGTAATGCCACTTTTTGACTCTACCTAATTTTTAATCATCCTAACCCTCATTCATGTCTATAATAAAGACACTTTTCATGCTTTCCTCGCAAACATGAAGATGAGCCAAGATCAAACTAGAATCACATCCTATATTTTGAAATAGAGAGTAGAGATAACTAAAGTGAGTTTGGGGACTTTCCTTCACCTTAGAACCCTAGGGATTAGAGCGCATACCCTGAACTCCAGACCTGATTATGATTCGTCAGAAGTTAATCAAGTTCTTACGAGAGCAAGCCAACCAAGTCATTTACCTAGATTCTACACCCTTAACTAAAATGCAAGGATCATCCAACATGTCCTTAGAACCTCCATTATCCCAAAAGCTGGAGATCAAATCAATATGGCACCCCTCCTTTCAACTGTCACCTACTTAATTATGACTGGTCAACCTATAGATGAAGCCCAATTGATCATGAACTACTTATATTCTCTTACTAATATTGGGCATCCTAGCATCAAGAGGAACAAAAACATTGCAGTGGGCCATTTAATTTCATATATCCTAGAGAAGAAGTACAACTTAGTCTACCCTGACGAACCTACTGAGTTGCCTGTGTACTTTACTGATGCTTCTTTTCGGGAACTTTTTGGAGAGAGGGTTCTGGAGATGATTCTGAGGAAGAAGGAATACCTGCACCTGCACCTGCCCCTGCACCTGGACTCAATCAAGACTTTTATTAAAACATGGTCCAGTGCTTTGATCATCTTGATCAAAGATATTATGATATTGGGGCACAATTAAAGCAGCAGGATGACATGTATAATAAAGATAGAGGGAGGATCCGAGATCAGTTTGAATCAGTGAACACTAATATTTCCATGATCAATAGCTATTTTACAATGTTCGCTGCTCCACCACCACCTCCAAATGAGGGTCCTTCAAATTTCTAGTTATGATTCTGGTGTTTTACTGTTGCTTTGTATGGGTGTTGTGTTTGATGTTACTGTGTTGTTCTTTATTTTGTTAGCCTGTATGGAATTTAGTTGTATGTGGGAGAGTTGATGTGTGAATGGTAGTCCTTTATGTTGGAAGAGGTATGAGAAATATGCTTGTAATAAAATTGCTTGTTAATTGGAATGAACAACTAATGTTTGACTGGATACTACATTGTGACTGATCTAGTAACATTTGTTCATTAACTATAGTTGATTGCAATATAAATTATTAAATGAGTTTTCCCTTAAAAATTAATTTCCTTAAGAAAATAGTCCCTCAAAATTCTTGAGTTACATTGTCACTTGATATAGAATAGAAAATCTATTTTATGTTTTCAATAGTCAAGCATTATGTAGCTAAAATTATTACAAAATTTAATGTTTTATATTTATTTTTATTTGTATTTCAAATTAATAATCTTTGTTCATTATTGTAATTTGTGTTAAGAGTGAGTGATTTTGGAAAGACATAGATTCAAAAGGGGCACAAAATTAGCCCAAAATGAAAAAGCACAAAGTGTTCCAGTCCTACGAAAAGATGTGCAATGTTCGCCGAATTGGAAAAGGGTATAAAATTTGTTGAAGTGACAAGATGCATAAAGTGTGTCACAAATAATTGAAAAGATGCGCAATGTTGCAAATTGAGCTTTCCTTTATCAATTTCTCTATCCCACAAATCAATATAATAAACATTGATCTTCATTATTGGGTTAGAAAAATTAGTAATTTTATTCTGTCTTTTCTACAATAGTTATTGTTACATAATCTATCTATTTCAAACATTGAAATATATCAACTTTTTCTTATCCTAGTTATTCTGTAATTTAAATTTTGAGTTTTTATCTTTTGCATGTGATCTTAATGTTGTTATTAGCAATTTATTTAACATTGTCTTAATGATCAACTACCTTGATAGTTCCTTTTTGTTGTTGTCAAAAGGGGGAGTTATTTATTAATTATTTGAGTATAATTGTTTGAGTTTGTTTGATACATTTTTACATTGGTTGAATGTGTGTATGGATGTGTGTATGGTGTGACCTGTATGATTGTATGTGTATGTGTATGTGTATGTGTTCAATCTTTATAGTAGGATCAATTCTTTATAGGCAACCCCTTCCCTAAGAGAAAATTTATGTTTATTTATTTACTCAAATAATAATAGGGGGAGCTTACTTTTAGGGGGGAGCTTAGGAGAAAATTTGCATTTATTTATTTACTCAAATAATAATTATTTTGCCATCATCAACAAGGGGGAGATTGTTGAGATTGGTGCAAATCTATTTCTTCAAGTGAGTTTTTGATGTGAGTTTTTGATGATTACAAAATCTTTTTATTTGTTTATTGTTTCTCCTAACAAATGCTAAAAAAATTTGTTTTTGTGTGTACTAACATTTCATTTCAGGTACATCACATTCCAGACAGTGGAAGACTTCAAATTTATTGAATTACAGGTTATTAATCTTGGAGTCTATAACTTTTCTTTTCTTCAGTCTAAGTGATGTGATTGTAATTGGGTAATCATACACACACACACTAGGGGAGTGAGACAAAATATATTTTTTAAAACTAATTGTACTGTACGATATTGAATCGTATGGGATGATTTGTGTTATTTCTCCTCTAATATGAACCTACCAGGTTTAAAATCTTTTTAAGTATAATTTATATAATATGAAATGTTTTCATATATCATTTTTCAGAGTATAAAATGGAAGCTTACATGCTTCTTAATTGAAAGTGCGAATAGGTTGTTAGACCTATTGATTATGTCCCTGGGCTAACCAAGAGGGGGGGTGAATTGGTAATTTTTTAAAAAATTCTCTTGGATGTTTTGAAAACCTATTTATAAATAAAATCTTTATATATCATATAGTATGATTAACTTCGTACAATACGAACAGTTATAAAAATTTTCTTTTTCAACCACGGGAAAAAATAAAGTGAAACGCAGAAAATTAAAATGGAGTAAGGAAAAATAGAACAATGAACACAAGATTTATAGTGGTTCGGTCTAACACGACCTACATCCACTCCCTAGAGACTCCTTCTCTAGGTATTATGTTAAACCAAAGTGACTCTTCTTTTGCCCTCACAGCAAGGCAAAGAAGCCCTTACAAAACTCTCTTCCACCAAACCCCGGTGCGGTAGAGAACTGTCATCCTTTTTTACCCTCCTGGTGAAGGCAGAGAACCACTCATCCTTTCCCACCCTCCAGGTGTCGGCAGAGAACCAAGCATCCTTTTTCACCCTGATGGCAGAGAACCAAAATTTCTTCAAAGATCTTCACTCAAGAGTCTTCAAAGAGATGGAGAAGAGACTTGAAGTACAAACAATGAGATCCTCACCTTTACACAACCTTGTGAATGCCCTCAAAATTTCCTCTTTAAAGATCTCACCACACTTACTCCCAAACACTCTCTCTCTAATCACTCTCCCTTCCAATCTCAAGAAGAAATTCGTAGAAGATTCAGTGGACAGTCAGTTTTTTGGAACCTTAAATACAAAGGATCAGAAAAATCATCCAAAAACTCAAAATTTCAAGTTTGATGCAGTCTGATCATACCGTATGATCGACATTCATACATACGAATAGTTCAAAATATTGAACGGTTCATCCCGTATGGTACAATACGAATAAATGAACCCTAGTTTTTATACTTTGGAAAATGATATATGAACTAAAATCATACTATATGAATAGTTCAAAAATAAACAGTTCGTCCCGTACGATCCTCTACTAACTAATGAAACCTAGTTTTTGTACTCTATAAAATGATATACAAAGTTAATATACAAAGTTAATTCGTAATGTACGAACAGTTCAAAAAATTGAATAGTTCATCCCGTACGATCCAGTACGAACCATGCAAGTTCATATTTCATACTCTATAAAATGATATACGAAGTCCATTCATACTGTATGAACAGTTCAAAAAATTGAACTGTTCGTTCCGTACGATCTAGTACGAACCATGCGAGCTCTCATTTTGTACTCCATAAAATGATATACGAAGTCCATTCATACTGTACGAATAGTTCAAAAAAATGAACAGTTCATCCCGTACGATCCAATACGAACCATGCAAGCTCCCATTTCGTACTCTGAAAAATGATGTACAAAAATATTTCATACTGTATGATCTATACTTATAAAAATTTTTAATCAGGCAAGTTCGTATTAGAGGAGAAATCTTACAAATCATCCTGTACAATCATACATCGTATAGTACGATTAGTTTAAAAAATTAAGTTTTATCTCACTCCCCCAGTGTGTGTATGCATAGTTATCCAACTTACAATCACACTCTCTCAGACTCAATAAAAATAGAAAATTACAGACTTCACTTACAATAAAGTCTAACAAAATAACTTGAAGTATTCAACAGTCTGGAGTGTAAATTTCTTGAAGGATATGTTAGTATACACAAAATAGAATTTCCAATATTTATTAGGAGAAATAATAAACAAACAATAAGCTTTTGTAATCATCAAAAACTTACATCAAAAACTCACTTAAATAAACAAATTTGCACAATTCTCAACAATCTCCCCCTTTTTGATGATGGCAAAATAATTAATTTTGGATTAACAAGTACATGCAAATTTTCTCCTAAGCTCCCCCTAAACCTAAGCTCCCGCTAAATGAATGGTCTATTTGAGATAGGGGGTAAAATAGAGAGATAAGACAAGACAAAACAAACACACACAAATACACACATAACATGCATATCAATCAAAACATACACACTTACACTTAACAAGTAATGACATAATAGCCAATACGAATGCTAAACATATATCAATGCTAAACATAATCAAACAATACAAACTCCACCTTTTGACAATAACAAAAAGGGAATTATCAAAGTAGTTGATGAATAAGATAAATATAATTACAATATTGAAATCAGATGCAAAAGATAAAAACTCAAAAGTTTAAATCACATAATAACAAGGATAAGAAAAGTTGATCTATGTTAATAATGTAATAGACAGATTTAAGTAGCCATAACTGTTGTAGAAATGATGAAATAAAATTAACTATTTTCTAATTTAATAGTGATTATCATTGATTTGTGTATTTGAGAAATTGATAAGGGAAAGAATGATTGGCGACATTGCGCATCTTTTCAATTTGAATGATACACTTTGTGCATTTTATCAATTTTGGGCAAATTTTGTGCCTCTTTATAATTTGGCAAACATTGCACATCTTTTGTATTGGTGGCACACTTTGTTCATCTTTTCAATTTTAGGCTTATTGTATACCTCCTTAAAGAATTTTCTTTCCAAAATCAAAAATTCTTGACACAAATACAATAATGAACACTTTGAGATAGAAATAAGAAAAAGATTAAGACTCAAAGATGCAACAATTTAAGCTAAGTCAAACATATCTATATAAAAATAATAGAAAGATCTTTTAATCTATACCGAGTCACAAAGTAATCTAAAAATTTTGAGAGATTAAATTATGCATAGTGATTACTATTGTAAAATATATTCAACTAACATTTTATAAAATCAATCAACTATAAAAAAAATCAAGTTACATTATAATATGCATCCAAACATGTTTTCTTCACTTCATTCATCATCAGATCGAATACATACCATATCACTATCCAAAAGATTAAACAAAACAGCCACCACTACAAGTACTATCATAACAAACCACAAGTACAATTAGATACCAAACACAGAGTCACAAAACATCCAATCCTAGAAGAACAACATAGATATAATAAAAGTAAACAGAGATACAATCATCTAAAATCTTGAGGGGCCCTGATCTGGAGGTGGTGGAGGATAGAACATTGTGAAGTAGCTATTTATGGAAGCTACATTTACATTTACAGAATAAAATTGTTCACTAATCCACCCCATGTCTTCTGTGTATCGAGCAACCTGTTGGTTCATCCTGTTCTCAATTTGATCAAATTGTTGATCAAAAATAGTTTCCAATCAATCAAATTGCTGGTCCATTTCTTGATAAAAATTCTGATCAGGTGCTGGTGCTGGTGCTGGTACAGGTTCTTCCTTAGAATCATTTCCAGAACCCTCTCTCCCAGAAAGTGCCCGAAAAGAAGCATCAGTAAAGTAAACTGGCAACTCAGTAGGTCCATCAGAGTGGACCAAATTGTACTTCTTTTCTAAGATATAAGAAATCACATGTCCCAAGGTAATATTTTTCTTCCTTTTGATGCTAGGCTGGCCAATGTCAGTGAGAGAGTACAAGTAGTCCATGATTAATTATGCTTCATCTATTGGTTATCCAGTCATGATCAAATAGGTAACAGTTGAGAGGAGGGGTGTCATATTGACTCGATCTCTAGCTTTTGGGATTATAGAAGTCCTAAGAACATGCTGGATGATTCTTGCATTTTGATTTAGGGTGTAAACTCTAGGTAAGTGACTTGGTTGGCTTACACCCCTAAGGACCTGATTCACTTCTGACCAATCATAATCAACTCTAGATGTCAGGGTGTGTGCTCGAATACCTAGTGTTTTAAGATGAAGAAATGTCCCCAAATCCTCATTTGTGATTTCTACTCTATGTTTGAGTTCATAAGAGGTAATCCTAGTGTGGTCTTGATTTAATTTCATGTTTGCAAGGAAGACATGAAAAAAATCTTTGTTGTATGCATGAATGAGGGTAAGAAGGAACGAGAATTGAATAGAATCAAAGAGTGGCATTACTGCAAAATGAATGTTTTCTTGCAGTAAGATATGAGAAGGAGTAATTTCGGAAGCACAAAATCTTAAATAAGCCTCCTTATTTTGTAAAGTCAAAAAATTGTCATCCCAGTCATGTTTAGAGGATGATTCCCTAGCATGTCGTGATCTTTTCCCACTTCCAGACATCTCTAATTTATTGCTTTGAAGGGTTTGAAATGGAAGTGAAACGAATGAAAATGATCCTTCTTTATAAAGAGAAATAATCAATCATACAGTATAAAAAGATTTCATATGGGACCAAATAAATTTTGTACGGGATGAAAGAAATTTCATACGTACGAACGGAAATAGCCAAAGATGAAATGGCTTTTCGTAAACTGTCCTTCCCGATGCATCCTTTCTTACAGGCTTTTTGACTTCCTGATCATACAAAAGATCGTGTGTTTGTCCGAGATGATCAGAAAATTAAAGATCGTTCAGGTGACGGTTAGGTTCATCCTTATCTGAATCGACAATATGGATCGTATAGAAGAACGATGTGTTTATATGTACGATCAGTATTAACAACTGACACAATCGTAAATCCATCCCCATGCGTATAGATGAACTTGTACATATCATACAGTATGATGACATCATCATACAGTACGATAAGACTATGAAAAATATAATTTCGTCTCCTCAATTCTGTAGATTCTTATCACATGCTACAAAATTCGTATCGAACGAAATAATTTCATACAGTTTGAATATAACAAAAAAAACATCACATGGAAAACTCAAAAAACTTTTCAAAGTGAAATATTTTTCATTTTCTTTCATAAAGTATAAATAATAAAAAGACAATGCGATAAAACACAATCAAAACAAAATAAAAACTTACAACTTATACTACACAATCTTGACATAAATAAACATGCAATCACACCCAAAATAATATTTACAGAAATTTTAATTATGCATTAAGATCAATCACACCTAGCCTTGTCCTTAAAATACTAAATATGTCAAAAGCTAGTGGTCTTATAAAAATATCTGCAAGTTGATCCTTAGTAGCAACATGATGTAATTCAATTTTCCCTTTTGCTACATGATCTCTTATAAAATGATGTCTTATATCGATATGATTAGTTCTAGAATGCTCAATAGAACTCTTTGAAATGCATATGGCACTAGTGTTATCACAAAAGATAGGAATTATACCAAAAGAAAATCCTAAGTTAATTAACTGTTGTTTTAACCAAAGCACTTGTGATTGATACTTCTAGTGTTAACTGTTGTTTTGAAGAGGATCTTAATGGGGACATGGAGGAAGGAGAAGTTGGACTTCTTGATACTTCTAGGGATTATCTTAAGGACTCTACCTTCAACTCTATGTCATCTCCTATTGTGAAGGCTAATATTCTTGAAGAGAATTTTAGTGTGGTTGGAAAAAAAAAGGGAAAGAAAAAAATCCTAACGTCGGGCACTACCTCAAGGGTCACTAGAGCTTCTAACCTTTCTATTAATGGTTAAAGCTATTGTGTGGAATATTTGGGGTGTAGGTGGCTCTATGTCTAAGGACAGAGTTAAAAATTTGTGTAGAATTCATGGTGTTGAGCGTCTGGTTTTACTTGAGCCTCTTATTACTGCTAATAATTTGGATGTTATTTGCACTAAATTGGGTTTTGATTTTGCTTTTGGCAATTACACTAATAAAATATGGATTTTATGGAAATGATCCATTACTTTAGATGTTATTTCAGATTTGCCTCAATTAGTTCATACTAATATTAATGTTAATCAAATCTCTTGCTTTGCTTCTTTTGTTTATGCTTCTTGTTCTAGATCTGGAAGAATGGTTCTTTGGGATCAACTTACTGGTTTTTCTTCGTCGATATCCGCGCCTTGGTTTGTAGGTGGGGATTTTAACTGTATTACTAATGTTGCTGAAAGAGTTGGAGGTAAGCCTCCTAATTTTCAGGCCATGGAAGATTTCAATGACATGATTATGAACAGTAACTTGCATGACATTGGCTTTTCTGGGAGTAATTTTACTTGGAATAAGTGTACTATGTGGCAAAGATTAGATCTCATCATTTTTAATAATTATTGGATTTCATCTTTTCTTAATACCTTCATTGAGCATTTAACTCACTTTATATGATCATTCCCCTTTACTTTTAGACTTTAATAAGACTAGTAGTAATACTACTTCTCAACCTCTCAGATTTCAAAACATGTGGATTGTTGATGATAATTTCTTATCTAATGTGCAAACTAATTGGTATGCTCCTTTATTTCCATCTGATAATGTACATAGTATGACCAGGCTTTGGTACAAACTTAAAACACTTAAGCAAAAACTATCTTGGTGGAATAAATGTATTTTTAAGAATATTTTTACTAGTATCCTGCATGCTGAAAAAGATGTTGATGATGCTGAGATGGTTTTTATGTAGAATTCTTCTTTTGATAATTTGTCCAATCTCAACGTTGCCAAATCTACTTTGTACAAGCTTCAGGAAAAAGAGGAAGCCTTTTGGAGACAAAAGGCCTCCTCTAAATTCCTTGTGGAGGGTGATCATAACACTACTTATTTTCATAACATTGCCAATCATAACAAAGTTAGTAGGAAAATTCATAAGATCCATTCCCCTGATTGTAGTGTTATTGAAAACCATGATTTGATTGCTTCTTCGGGCATTGAGTACTTTCATAAAGCCTTGAACTCCAACTTTAAGCCTAATTTTAACACTGATATCTCTTTTATTCCTTCTCTTATCTTTGGAGAGGATAATGAGATGTTGACTAACATTCCTACTGAAGATGAAATTCGGCTTACTTTGAAAAGTATGAATTCTGACTCTATTGTAGGGCCTGATGGTTTCACTAATAAATGTTTTCAGAAATCTTGGAGTATCATTAAAAATGATCTTGTTAATGATGTGGTGGATTTTTTTAGGGGTAATCTTATTCCTAAATTCTTTACTTCAACTTCTATAGTTTTAATTCCCAAGATTAATAGCACCAAATTTTGGAATGAGTTTCGCCCTATTAGTTTATGCTCCTTTCTTTAAACTTATTGCTAAAATCTTGATGGGGAGGCTTGTTATTAATTTCCAATATCATTTCCTTGGAGCAAACAGGTTTTGTTAAAGGTAGATCTATATTTGATAACATTTTACTTGCTCAAGAATTAGTCAATGATTTGCATTCTATGGTTACTGGTGGTAACATCATTTTTAAAGCTGATATCACTAAAGCTTATGATAATCTAAATTGGTAGTTTTTGTATGCTATTTTAAGATTATTTGGGTTTAACTTGCTATTAATAAATCTTATTAAGCATTGTATTGAGTCCTGTTATTTCTCTTTTATTATTAATGGTAAGTCTCATGGCTTTTTTAAATCTTCGCATAGTTTAAGACAAAGAGATCCTCTATTCCCTGGCCTTTTCATTATTGTTGTGGAATTTTTATCTCGTGGCCTTAACAATCTTTTCAGAAGATGTGCATCTCTGTATTTTAAAATGGGTGGTGGTCTTCCTATTACCCACTTGAGTTTTGTTGATGACTTCATTATTTTTTCTAATGGGTCTATTAAAATGTAACATATTCTCTTCAAATTCCTTAACTCATTTTCGCATGCTAGTTGTTTAATTTTTAATGTCTTTAAGAGTTATTTTATTCCTTCTAAGTCCATTTCTTCTTCTCATATTAATAGTGTTGAAAGGAAATTTGGTTTGAATAAGAGACTTCTTCCGTTAAAGTATTTGGGTTCTCCTCTCTATAAGGGGAAGAAACAGTCTCATTTATTTGATGATATTTTCACCACAGTTCATAACAAACTTTCTTCTTGGGCTTTCAACTTTCTTTCTTAAGGTGGTATACTTGTTCTTATTAAGCATGTTTTATGTTCTATTCCTATTTATTTGCTTCATACGTTGTGTCTGACCTCTAATGTTTGTAGGAGAATGGAAACTTTATTTATTAAGTTCTTGTGAGGGTCTAAGGCTGGCAACCGTTCCATTATTTGGGGTTCTTGGAGTAATTGTTCGGGGATGATGGAAGAGGGTATATTAGGTTTCAAAACTTTTTCTGATATGATCCAACTTATAGCCATAAACTGTGGTCAATTTTAGAGCCAAAAAAAGTCTTTGGGCTAAATTTATGGATTCGAAGTATTGTGCTGAGAAGCACCCACTGACCTGTGCTTATAGGAACGATAATTCTTTCAACTGGAAAAGATTATGTAACATAAAGTGGGAAGCGGGGTTTTATTCAATAGGAGATGGGAGCTGGGAATATTTTCTTTTGGCAAAATAAATGGCTTGGTAATTTCTCGATTGATAATCTTTTACACACTCATTCTATCTCTACTTGAAAAGTTAAAGATTTTATTATTAATGAGAGTTGGAATATTGATTTTCTTTCCAATAATGTGCCTGAATTTATTATTAAGTTAATTCTCAATATTTTTATTCATTTGGAGGAAGAGGATCGCATTCTGTTTAATTGTTTGAATGATGGTTTGTTCAACACTAAAAATGTTTGGAAGTCTATTAGACATTCCTTACCTAATAATACTCTTTTCTTAGCATACTGGCATGCCAGTATACCCCCTACTTACTCTTTTCTTGTTTGAAGGATTTTGCATAATTACTTGCCTTTGGATACTTTTTTAGTTAAGAAAGGCTTTTATATTGTCTCCAAATTTCAGTATTGCTATCACATTGAAAATATGGTTCATGTGTTTGTTCAAGGACCTATTGCTATGAAAGTTTGGGTTTATTTTGATAAGATGTTTAATGTTTTATCTAACACTAGATTCAATTCTTTTTTTAACCTTCTTAAAGAGTGGTTTACTCCCATTAAAGGTCATATTAGGAATATCCTTCCTGTCATCATCTGTTGGTTTCTGTAGAGTAGTAGAAATGCCTCTAAACATGAGAATATTCAGATGGATGCCTTAAGGATGATTACTCAAGTTAAGAACAAAATTTACCAACTCTTTGTTGCCAAATTAATTAATACTCAATCTTTTAAAGGCTTTCTTTATGTGGCTTGTGAATTTGGTTTGGTTTTTAGTTCCTATAACATTCATGGTTATGATAGAATTATCTATTGGAATAAGCCGAGGGAGGGTTGTTTTAAACTTAACACTGATGGCTCCATGAATAAACTTAAAGCGGGTTGTGGTGGTATAATTCGGGATTCTCAGGGTTTTTTGACTATGGCCTTTGTGGGTCCTTCAAATGCTATTACTGTCATTCAAGCGGAAATTGAGGATCTCCTTTTTGGGATTCAATTATGTATTTTCCTTGGAATAACCAATATTTGGATTGAAGCTGATGCTATGCTCTTAGTGCATTATCTTAATGGTAACAATTCTTCTAATCCTGCTTAGTTTTATATGTTAAGAGACATTAAATACCATCTTTCTCACATCAATTACAAGATCTCTCATATTTGGAGGGAGTGTAATGCTGTGGTTGATTCTTTGGCTAAAAGGGGCTGTAATCTTTCTAGTTTTACTGAATTCAATGATCACAATCTCTCTATTGAGACCAAAGGTTTGCTAATATTGGATCGGCTGGGTCTTCCTTACATTCGGTTTAAATAATGTTTCTCTGTTGTTTGAATTTTTGGGCTTTGAGTTGTTCCTCTCTGTCCGTGGGGTTTTTGGATTATGCTGGCTGGTTGGTTTATGATGTTCGGTTGCCTCTGGTCTAAGTTTTTGGGGTCTTTTTTATGTGGCAGCATGATTTTTCTACCAGACTTAATTTCTGGGAGCATTTTTATGTGGCAGCTTGGTTTCCTATTTCAAAATCTATGTGGGTTTTTTCTATTGCTGTTGCTAAGAGCTGTGGTAATGTTTGGAGGTCGGGTCTTTCTAATGAGCATGTTGTGGTGTTCTTTACTGATGTTATTTTTTGGGTTAAATTTGATTGTATTTGGGATCATCGCTCTTGTACCATCTCGTTCAATGGTTGTGGGCTCTGTGTTTTTTGTCTTTTCTTTACTAACCCTAATCTTCTTTTTAGGTACATGAGGATGCTGTGTGATTTAGCTTACTATTGGTTATGCTTTATGATTAATCTCTCGTGTTACTACATTTGTTACTATTTTACTTACAACTCTATGGCCAGTGCTTCTCAGAATTGCTTATGGTTTTGTCAGATCTTCCATTATGACATTATTAGTTATTCTCTTTTTCTGCTCTATAGTTGGTGGTATTATACTTATTCTGGTTATTATGGGAGCAGTTCGGTAAGTAATCATGTTATTAATCATGTTGTTAATCAGTCTTTTTTGATGCAGTTGCCTTTTAAACATTAGGAAGGGAAGTTCTCCTCTCTCTGGCTTTATGAATTTTCATAGTAGCTTTGTTAATCTTTCCGTTAGTCAAACTTTGCCCTTTAATTTTTGTTTAGTGTCCTTGCAAGCCTCTTTTTTCAAGTTTTTTGAGACTAGTGCTCATTTTGTGTAGGGACCTATTTTGGTTTGGAAGGTGGTGCTGAACGTGCTTAATGTTTACCTTCATTTTGTTTTTTTTAGAATGTTTTTAGGTGACTGTCTACTTGTGCTTAGTAGGGATATCCGGCTCTTAGGTTTTCTTTTGGATTTTTTTGTAGTTCTTTCGAGCAGTAGCGAGCTGCAGGTCTCTTTAAGGACCTTGTAACCTTTTTTTTAATTAACGCGTAGGCCCGTCAGAAGGTTTTAACCAAAAAATAAACCAAAGCACTTGTGCAACAAAACTTCCTAAGGCAATCTATTCAGCTTCTATAGTTGAAAGGGCTACTAAGTTCTATTTTCTACTAGACCAAGAAACTAAGGAGTTTCCTATAAATTGATAAGTTCCAAAAGTGCTTTTTCTATCAACCCTACAACCAGTAAAATCTGAATATGAGTATCCAACAATTTCAAATGAAGTGGTATTCTTAGGATACCAAATTCCTAGGTTTTGAGTCCCCAAAAGATATCTCATAATTCTCTTAACTACAATCAGATGTGACTCTTTAGGTTCTACTTGAAATCTAGCACACAAATAGACACTAAATATGATATCCAGTCCGCTAGCTGTCAAGTAAAGCAAAGATCCAATCATTCCTCTAAACTTCTTTTGATCAACTGATTTTTCTTTAAGATTCTTATCTAACTGCACTAAGGAACTCATGGGTGTTTTCACTAGTTTAGCCTTATCCATTTCATACTTCTTAAGGATATCCATAATATATTTTGACTGGCTTACAAAGGTTCCATCCTCATCCTGCTTAATGCTAAACCCTAAAAAGTAACTCAAGTCTCCAATTAAGCTCTGTTGCAAATCTGGTTTTCATGATGACAAACATGTTTCCAGTGTGTTTTGCTTGGCTAATCAGTTTCAGGCACAAAAGACCGCGAGCTACTCAAGCCAACTCAAGATCGGGTCCAAGTGTGTCAAATGTATGATTTTTCCTTTATTGAGTCAAGTGTAATGTAACTGATTCCCTAGCTAAGTAACCTTGCACACACACACTCAGGGAGAGAGATTGAGTGAATTAGAGTTTCTGTTAAAATTTTGTTCAGATCGTCCTGGACGATAGTATCATCGTCCTGGACGATCCAGTTAAAACAGAAACCCTAATTAGGGCGACTAAGTTAAGAGGGCCTGATTAAGCAGATCGTCCTGGACGATCTTGGGATCATACGGGACGATATGCTCAAATCAGAAATTTCCAGCCGCCAGATTAAGTTAGGCAAGTTTTATTTTAAGTATTTTGGTCTGATCGTCCCGGACGATACGTGTATCGTCCTGGACGATGCACTACAATCATGCCTAAATTAGTCTGGTAATTAAGGAAAGCAATTAATATTTAATTGATACGATCACATCGTCCTGGACGATCGCAGGATCGTCCCGGACGATCGTGATCGTCTTGTGCATTTCAGCTGTACGACCCGAACTGTGTTCAGGACGATTTTGGGCCTTTTTGAACTAATCGTACAGGATGATGTACAAATCGTCCTGGACGATCAAGTCATTTTTTGGTCGTCCAGCACAGATTTGTCTGGACGACCCGAACTGTCTTCTGGACGATTTTCCTCAATTTGCACTAATCGTCCCGGACGATCGTAGTATCGTACGGGACGATATGAACAACTTTTTCTACTGATCGTCCAGAAGAGCCTAATCGTCCAGACTGAATCAGCTGAATTTGAACTGATCGTACAGGACGATCTACCGATCGTCCTGGATGATATTGGCCGACCAGTTGAGATTTAGGGCAAATTTTAAGCCCTCCTTTAAAAGAACTTTTTCCAATTGTTGGAAAAATCTTTTGCTGCCTTCCTTCCCTGAGAAACCCTAGAGAGAAGAGAGAGTTGGGAGAGAGAGAAGAGATCTTGTGAGGGGGAGTTAGTGAGGGATTCACTAAGGTTGCTCCAAGCACGGATCAGAGTCGTCTTCTTCGCTCGTCGTCTGTCGTCTAGTCGGTGTTCTTCGTGGGAGGATCGTTCGCAAGAAGATCCGGGGTTCTCTGCCCGCTTCAGGTGGAAGCAAAAGGAGTTCGAAGGTTCTCTGCCTGCTTCAGGAGGAAGCGAAAGGAGGTCAGGTTCTCTGCCTCACCGTGTGGTGAAAAGGAGGTATTTTGTACAGGCTTCTCCGCCTTGCTGTGGGAGCAAAAGGAGAGTCACTTTCGTTTAGTGCAATACCCGGAGGGGAGGCTCCGGGGAGTGGACGTAGGTCAAGTTGACCGAACCACTATAAAATCTGGTTTGCTTTTCTGATTCAGTTTTGCACTTTACTTTTCAATATAAACTGCTTGGGTGATTATCGTTGGTTGATCTTTTTGTTATTGTTTACTTGTTTCCGCTGCTAAGTATCGAAAAGATTTTTGTTGTTATCGTGAAATTTTTAAATAACCAATTCACCCCCCCTCTTGGTTAGCCTCGGGACTAGTTCAGTAGGGCTTAACATCCCTTTCGAACTTTCAAGCTCATCTCAAATTCCTTACTCATTATTTTTGAAAATTCATCACAAAGATTTCTATTAGTAGATCCAAATAAAATATCATTTACATAAATTTGAACAATGAGTATTTAATCTCCTACTCTTTTCATAAATAGAGTGGTGTCCACACTCCCTTTTACAAATGACCGTTCAAGTAGAAATGTGTTTAGCCTTTCATACCAAGCTCTAGGTGCCTGTTTAAGTCCATAACATGCCTTTTTTAATTTGAAAACATGATTGCAAAACTGTGCATTTTCAAAACCTGGAAGTTGCTCAACATAAACATCCTCTTTAATCATCCCATTTAGAAAGGCACTCTTTACATCCATTTGATATAACTTAAAACCTTTAAAACAGGCATAGGCTAAAAGAACTCTAATTGCCTCAAGTCTGGCTACCGAGGCAAATATCTCCTCAAAAATAATTTCTTTAATTTGATTATACCCCTTAGCCACGAACCTTGCTTTATTCCTTACAATCACTCCAGAATCATTCATCTTGTTCTTAAATACCCACTTTGTTCTAACAACACTTTGATCTTTTGGTCTTTCTACCAATTCTCAAACATTATTTCTAGCAAATTGATTCAACTCATCATGCATAGCTAGAATCCAAAACTCATTCGAAAGTGCTTGATTTACATTAGCGGATTTAATCATTGAAATAAAAGTGGAGTGATTCACTTCTTTCCTCAATCCATTCCTAGTCTTAACTCATTCACTTGGGTCTCCTAAAATCAACTCCTTAGGATGACTCTTGGGATAATTCCATTCTCTAAGCAAATTATTTTCTTCTTCATTTTCAACCCTTTCTTCCACTTTTACATTTTCAAGTCCTTGGGTTATTTCCTCAACTTCATCTTCGTCCAATCTGAACCCTCCAATATTATCAGATTCATCAAAAATAACATGAGTGGTCTCCTCAACTACCAATGTCCTTCTATTAAAAACTCTATAGGATTTTCCAATACTTGAATATCCTAGAAAAATTCCTTCATCAGATTTAGGATCAAATTTTCATAAGATAGTTTTTCCATTATTATGTATGAACACTTTACATCCAAAAATATGTAGGTGTGAGAGGTTAGGAATTCTACCTTTAAGAAGTTCATAGGGTGTCTTGTTTAATTTTGATCTAATGTTCACCCTATTCAATACATAACATGCGGTACTAACTGCTTCAGCTCAAAAACATCTTGGAAGTGAATATTCTGCTAACATGGCTCTAGTAGCTTCAATTAATGTCTTGTTCTTTCTCTGAACTACTCCATTCTGCTGAGGTGTCCTAGAAGATGAGAAGTTATGATCTATTCCATGAGATTTATAACAATCATTAAATAATTCATTTTCAAATTCTCCCCCATGATCACTTTAGATAGTATCAATTTCAAACCCTAATTTTCTCTGAATCCAAGTGGCAAAGTCTCTAAACTCCTCAAATGATTCACTCTTATGGTACAAAAATCTAATCCATGTGAATCTTGAATAATCATCCACAATTACATACCCAAACCTTTTTCCTCCTAGACTCAAGGTACTAACAGGTCCAAAGAGATCCATGTGAAGAATTTCTAAGGCTTACTAGTTCTAACTTCCTTGATTGAATTAAAAGGGGATTTGACTTATTTTCCTAGTTGACAAGCATCACATAAGTGATCTTTTATAAAGTCTAATTTTGGTATACCTCTAACTAACTCTTTTTGGATGATTTTCCTAAGATTTTTCATGCTAGCATGACAAAGTCTTCTATGCCATAACCATGACTCATCAGATACAGTTTTCAAATAAAAAGTAGTAAAAGATTTTACAAAATTCAAATCTAACAAGTAAATATTATTTACACTATCACCATTCAACACAACAATTCTATTTTGACTAATAATACAACTAGTATGCAAGAATTTTATATGATAACCTTTATCGTATAGTTAACTTATGCACAACAGATTGTGTTTTAAGCCTTCTACTAATAGAACATTTTCAATCACAAAATTTCAAGTTTGACGCAGTCTGATCGTACTGTACGATCGACATTCGTACGTATGAACTATTCAAAATATTGAACGGTTCATCTCGATGATAAAATACGAACCAATGAACACCAGTTTTCATACTCTTAAAAATGATATACAAACTAAAATTGTACTGTATGAATAGCTCAAAAAATAAATAGTTCATCCCATATGATCCTGTATGAACCAATGAAACCTAGTTTTTATATTCTGTAAAATGATATACGAAGTCAATTCATACTGTACGAACAGTTCAAAAAATTAAACAGTTCATCCCGTACGATCAAGTATGAACCATGCAAGTTCACATTTCATACTTTGTAAAAGGATATATAAAGTCCATTCGTACTACATGAATAGTTTAAAAAATTGAACCGTTCGTCCCGTATGATCCAGTACAAACCATGTGAGCTCCCATTTTGTACTCTATAAAATGATAAATAAAGTCTATTCGTACTGTACGAATAGTTCAGAAACAGTTTGTCCTGTATGATCCAGTAAGAACCATGCAAGCTCCCATTTCGTACTCTAAAAAATGATGTACGAAAATATTTCGTACTGTATGATTTATACTTAGAAAAATTTTTAACCAGGCAAGTTTGTATTAGAGGAGAAATCTCACAAATCATCCCATATGATCATACATCATACAGTATGATTAGTTTAAAAAATTAAGTCTTATCTCACTCCTCCCTTGTGTATGTGTATAGTTATCCAACTTACAATCACACTCTCTCAGACTCAAGAGAAGTAAAAAATTACAGACTTCACTTACAATAAACTCTAATAAAATAACTTGAAGTCTTCAACAGTCTGGAGTGTGAATTTCCTAAAAGACATGTTAGTACACACAAAATAGAATTTCCAATATTTGTTAAGAGAAACTGTTGCAAACCTAGATTTAAGGATTATAATTTTGATGATAACAAACATTTTTGTGTTCTATTTTGATTGGCTAATATTTCAGGTACAAAAGATTAAATGCAATTTAAGCTAACTCAAGATAGGGTCCACGTGTGTTTAAATGTAATTTTTTCCCTTTCTTGAGTCAAATGTAATATATTTGATCCCCTAGCTAAGTAACCTTACACATACACACTCAGGGGGAGAGTTTTAGTGAGTTAGAGTTTCTATTTCAAATTTTGTTCATATCATCCTGTACGATATTCATATCATCTTAGACGATCCAATGAAAATAGAAACTATAATTAGGACGACCATGTTAAGTCAGTTTGATTAAGCAGATCATCCTGGATGATATACCCATCGTACAGAATAATAGGCTCAAATCAGAAATTCTCAGCCGCCAGATTAAGTTAGGCAAGTTTTTATTTTTATAGATTTGGTCTGATTATCCCGGACGATACGTGTATCATCCTGGACGATCCTTTACAATCATGCCTAAATTTATCTGGTGATTAAGGAAAGTAATTAATATTTGATTGATACAATCATGTCATCCTCGATGATCGCCATATCATCTGGGATGATACATGTAAAATCTTGATCATCTAGAGCACTTCACCTGGATGATATGAGAAATGTACTGGATGATATTCCTAATTTTGAACTAATCGTACAGCACGATCGAGATATCGGCCCTAACGATCAAGTCATTTTGAGATCATCCATCATATTTTGGATGTACGACCCGAGCTATGTGCAGGACGATATTGTCATTTTTGAACTAATCGTACAGGACGATATCGATATCATCCTGGATGATTAAGTCATTTTGAGATCATCCAGTATAGGTTGCCTTGGATGACCCGAGCTATCTTCTGGATGAAATTCTTGATTTACACTAATCATCCCAGATGATCGCAGAATCATACAGAACGATCTCAACAAATTTTGTCTACTAATCGTCCAGAAAAATTAGATCGTCTAGGTTGATATATGTGATTTTGTACTAATTATACAGGATGATCGATCGATCGTCCTGGATGATCTTTGATGACTAGTTTAGATTTAGGGCAATTTTTGAGCCCTCATATTTAAGATCATTTTCGTTCAACAAGAAAAATCTTTTGCCACCTTCCATTCCAGAGAGAACCTTGAGAGAGAGAGAGCATGGTAGAGAGATAGGATCTTGTGAGGGAGAGTTTATGATGGATTCACAAAGGTTGCTCCAAGCAAGGATCTGAGTCATCTTCCCCGGCCGTCGTCTCTTATCTTGTTGGTGTCTCTATGGGAAGATCATTCGTAAGAAGATCCAGTTCTCTGCCTGCTTCAGGAAGAAGCGAAAGGAGTCCAGGTTCTCTACCTACTTCAGGAGGAGGCGAAAGGAGTCTAGGTTCTCTGCCTGCTTCAGGAGGAAGTGAAAGGAGTCCAAGTTCTCTGCCTCACCAGGTTGAAGGAAAGGAGTTTTTATACAGGCTTCTCCGCCTTGATGTGGGAGCAGAAGGAGAGTCACTTAGTGTTAGTACAATACCCGAAGGGGAGGCTCTAGGGATGGACGTAGGTCAAGTTGACCAAACCACTATAAAATCTGGTGTGTTCTTCCTGATTATCTTTCATATTTATTTTTTAGATAATGATTGTGTGATTGTAATTATTATTCTGTTATTGTTGAACATCTGCATATCATCACGAAACTAAAATTATTTTAGAACCTTCAAAAAGATTTTCTAAATCATTTTTGCTCATAAATTTTTAAAATAACAAATTCACCCCCTACTTGGTTAGCCTCAGGACTAGTTCGCAAGGGCTTAACATCCCTAACGATTTTTCAAGTGGTAAAAGAGCAAGATTCATAAAATCTAGTTTTGAAAAACTTTTGAATTTGATCCATGGATGACTTTGGTAATCATAATACTGTTGAAGGTTATTCAATTACATGACCACCATTATTTAATAACATTCCTTTTGATTTTTGAAAAGCTCGTATGTCCACTTTTTTATAATCTATAGATTATCACATGTGGATGCTTGTTAAAGATGATTATGAAGCACCGTTTAGACTTGTTAATGGCATTAAAATTGAACTTTTTTTACTGAATGGACATTTAATGATCATGACTTAGCACAACTGAATGCAAAATGCTTAAACTATTTTTTTATACACTGAAATCTGAGGATTACATGCGTGTCTCTACTTGCACTGCTGGTAAAGAAATCTGGGATAGATTATGTATTACTTATCAAGGTACATCTGAGGTTAAGCAATTTAGATTGAACATCTTGCTTCACAACTATGAACTTTTTTGCATGAAATCTACTGAATCAATTTCTTAAATATATACTAGGTTCACTCAAATTGTCATCTCCCTGCATGCCTTAGGAAGAGAGCTTACTAATTATGAGAAAGTTAACAAAATTCTGAGATGTTTGCCTTCTTCTTATGATGCCAAGATAACTGTAATTATGAAATCCAAAGATTTGAACACTTATTCTATTGATAACTTACTTGGGTCACTCATTGCTTACGAGCAAGGAGTGTACCAATGACAAATTGATGCAGGTGAGAAGAAGGAGAAAACTGTGGCGCTGAAGGCCAACGATACTCAAATTGATTCTTCCGGGTCTGATAGTGATGATGTTGCCTTAATCACTAGGCAATTCAAAAGCTTTCTAAGGAAGAGACACAAGAATTTTCAGAAGTGGAACAAAGGTAAGAGTAGCAGAAATCTTAAAGGTTCATCTGATACTGTTTATTTTGAATGCATAAAGCCTGGACATATAAAAGCTGATTATCCTACACTTAAGGCTCACCCAAGCAAGGAGAATGGTGAGGAGAAACCCAAGTTTAGAAAGCACAAGAAGAAGATTCAAAAGGACTTTTTGGGTGGATTCAGCATCCGACTCCTCTGAGACTAAAGCTGAAGAGGAGACTATGAACTTGTGTTTGATGGCAGATGATCATCCTGGTCAGTCTGACCAAGAAGAGGTATGTGAGTTAACCTATGATTAATTACTTGAAGTTTCTAAGAAAATCCATTCATCATATAGGAAACTTAAGAAAATGCAAGCTAGCCTAAAATTAGAATTCTTAAACTTGGAAAAAGAGTATGAAATTTTGATTAAGGATCATTTTACGCTTGATAGCAATCACATGTCATTACTTGATGAATTTGATGAGTTGAATAAAAAGCATTATGATTTGATTATTGAGCATGATTCATTAAAAGCATCACATCTTGAATTAGAAACTACATTTAAGGAATTAGAAACTCATGCATCTGATTTAGATAGTAGTGAGCATTATTTGAAATTTGAAATTGCAAGTCTCAAAAAAGAAAATAAATTTTTAAGTGTGAAAATTAGTGCATATGAGAATAATGAAACACCTCCTACTTTTGCACAATTTTATGCACCTCCACCTTTTGAAGAATCTCATTCAAAATCATCAAAATATATTTCATTCAAACCTAGGAAGAGGCACTATCACCCACGTAGATTAGTTAACCCTTTTCCTAGCGTTAGATATTTTTCTTGTGACATGTTAGGACATATCTCTCACACCTGCACTGTTCACCATAGTACACATTGGGTGTGGAGGCCCAAATTGCATGCTTCACAGCACAGCACACATGTATTACACTCTTCTTTTCATAAGAAGGAACCCAAACTTGTTTGGGTTCCTAAATCTGACATTTGATGATTTTTTAGGGTTGCTCTCACATAAGACCTCGTGAGAGCATGTGGTACCTGGACAGCGGATGTTCAAGACATATGACTAGAGATACAAATCAATTCATTTCACTGGAGGCCAGGTCTGGAGGCATGGTCACTCTTGGAGACAATACCACTAGGAAAGTGGTAGGTGCAGGTATAATCAGAAACTCCAAGAACCTTTTGATTAAAAATGTTTTACTTGTAGATGGATTGAAGTACAACTTGCTTAGCATCAGTTAGCTCAGTGACAAAGGGTTTAGCTTTAAGTTCCTGGCAAATACTTGCATCATAAGCTTAAATAATAACACTATTTTACAGGGCGAGAGGATCAACAATGTATACATGCTTGATTTAAATAATATTGAATGTGCTAGTTTATTTTGCATAAAAACTATTGCTAATGAGTCTTGGTTGTGGCACAGAAGATTATGTCATGCCAGTATAAAAATCCTTAGAAGAGTCACCCAAAAGGACTTAGTTAGAGGTGTCCCCAAGCTTAAGTTCACTAAGGACCACCTGTGTGATGCCTGTCAATTAGGGAAGCAAGTCCAATCCTCTTTCCATTCCATTAAGGATATCAGCACCTCTAGACCTTTAGAAATCCTTCACCTGGATCTCTTTGGACCCATTAGCACTGCCAGCTTAGGGGGGAAAGTCTATGGATTTACTATTGTTGATGATTACTCAAGATCCACTTGGATTCAGAAGAAGTTAGGTTGTGAGATCTTGACTATTCATAGTGATCATGGTGGAGAGTTTAAAAATGTGAGATTTGGAACATTCTATGAGGAGCAAGGGATTAGCCACAACTTTTCAGCTTCTAGGAGCCCTCAGCAGAATGGGGTAGCTGAAAGGAAGAACAGGACCTTAGTGGAAGCTGCTAGAGCCATGCTTGCTAAGTATTCACTTCCAAAATACTTTTGGGTTGAAGCGGTGAACACTGCGTGTTATGTGCTGAATAGGGTGAATGCTAGATCCAATCTAAATAATACACCTTATGAGATCATTAAGGGTAGAACTCCAAACCTATCCCACCTCGATGTCATTGGCTGTAAGATTTTCATTCTGAACAATGGAAAATCATCCTTAGAAAAATTTCATCCCAAATCTGATGAATGAGTGTTCTTAGACTATTCAAGTGTGGGGAAATCCTTTAGGGTGTTTAATAAGAGGACTTTGGTGGTGGAGGAGACAACTCATGTGGTGTTTGATAAATCTGATCCTAAGGAGACTAGAGTTAAGAAAGAAGAAGATGTAGGAGAGATTACCCAAGGAGTCAAAAATCCAAATCTATAGGAAAGGGTAGAATCGCAAAACACTTTGCCTAAAGATTAGAGATATTCTTCGAGTCATCCTAAAGAACTGATCTTAGGAGACCCTTCTGAAGGTGTTAGAGCTAGGCATGGACTTAGGAAGTAAACCATTCTGTCTTTATCTCAAATACTGAACCCACCAACATCTATCAAGCCCTTTCTGATGAATTTTGGATCTTAGCTATGCAAGATGAATTAAACCAATTTGTAAGGAATGATGTTTGGGAGTTAGTAGAAAGACCAAAGAATCAAAATTTTGTGGGAACCAAATGGGTCTTTAAGAATAAGATGAATGATTCTGGTGTGGTGGTTAGGAATAAGGTAAGAATTGTGGCTAAGGGGTACAACCAAATAGAAGGAATTAATTTTGAGGAGACCTTTCCCCCTGTAGCTAGATTGGAAGCCATTAGAGTGCTACTAGCCTTTGCCTGTTATAAGGGATTTAAGTTGTTTCAAATGGATTTTAAAAGTGCCTTTTTGAATGGGATAATAAAGGAGGATATCTTCGTAGAGCAACCCCCAGGCTTTGAGAGTTCCCAATATCCTAATCATATTTATAAATTAAAAAAGGCCTTATTTGAATTGAAATAGGCACCCAGAGTATGGTATGAGAGGCTTATCACATTCCTATTAGAAAGAAAGTTTGTTAAGGGGAGCATAGACACCACCCTTTTTCTGAGGAAAGTAGGAGATGATTTACTCGTTGTTCAGATCTATGTTGATAATATACTTTTTGGATCTTCTAATAAAAATTTATGTGATGATTTTTCTAAAATAATGAGTAAGGAGTTTGTGATGAGTATGATGGGAGAATTATCCTACTTTTTGGGGTTTAGCATAAGGCAGATGGATGATGGAATCTTTTAGAATCAATCAAAACACACTAAGGATATTTTGAAGAAATATGAAATGGATAAAGCCAAGCCAATCAACACTTCCATGAGTTCATCTATTCAGTTAGATAAGGATTCAAATGGAAAATCTATTGATTAGAAGAAGTACAGAGGAATTATAGGATCACTACTTTACCTGACTGCTAGCCAACCTGATATCATATTTAGTGTTTGTCTTTGTACTAGGTTTCAAGCTGATCCTAAAGAGTCCCACCTAACTGTTGTTAAGAGAATTCTTAGATATCTCTTAGGGACCCAAAACTTAGGAATCTGGCATCCAAGGCACAGCACTTCTTTTGAGATTATTAGATATTCTGATTTTGATTTTGCAGGATGTAGGGTGGATAGAAAAAGCACTTCTGGAACTTACCAATTCATAGGACAGTCTTTAGTCTCTTGGTCCAGTAGGAAATAGAACGTAATTACACTCTCTACTGCTAAAGCTGAGTACATTGCCTTAGGAAGTTGTGTGGCCTAAGTCCTTTGGTTGAAGTAACAAATTCTTAATTTACTATTACATGTTGGCACAAATTTAGTTCTATGTGATAAAACCAGTGCCATATGCATTTCTAACAATCCAATCCAACATTCTAGAACCAAACACATTGACATAAGGCATCACTTTACTAGGGACCATGTTACAAAAGGGGACATTGAGCTACACCATGTAGCAACTGAAAATCAACTGGCTGACATCTTTACTAAATCACTGGCCTTTGACTCATTCAGCATTTTAAGGACCAGATTATGTGTAATAGAAATAAATGCATGAATCTGATGATTGCTTATTTCTGAATTTTCTGGTTTTGATTTTTTTATTTGGTTTGTGTTTTATTTGATTATCTATTTCCTGTTTATTTTTATTCTCTGCTTATTTTCTTTTTTTTATTGTTGTTTTCCTGATTTAAGAATTTATTTTGATGTGATTTCCTACCTGTTTTTACTTTACTACTTTTCTTATAAATCAGATCACTGCTCAATTCTACTGATAAACTAGATTTCTGACTGAGAGTTTTACCTTATTTTTATTTAGAAGCTTGTAAGTAGTGATTGACTCCTCTAAATCTGTTAAAGGGAAAAAAATGTTAATGATTGTTTCTCTTCCTCTAACTCCTTTAATGGTGTATTATTTCTTTTGGATAAAAATCTTCTTTAAAATTAAAAAATTAGTTTTTGAAATAGAGATCTATTTTATCTTCCTATAGTAATCTACCTCATATGAATAGTATTTTCAAAGTTTTGGATCACTATTATATTTTTCTTAATCAGGTGATTACACTTATGATATGATATATGATATTTGTTATGTGAATTACTCCTCCTTATTATAGAGAGTGAGTTTTATCCTCTCTTATGTCTGGAAGGTAATGTCACAATTGAGATTTTTAATGATTATGAAAGGAAGCAAGCTTGTAAAAGATGCGCAAAGAGCATCAAAACAAAAAGAAGAAAAGCAAAATAAGCTCAAAAGCTGAAAAGATGTGCAATGTCGCCAAATTGAAAAGATACACAAAGTGTGTCAAAATTCAAAAGATGCGCAAAGTGAGCCAAACAAATTAAAAAAGAGGCATAAAATGAGCCCACAATGAAACAAGCTTTCTTCCCTTTCAGATCCATAAATTTCTAAGAAAAATCCATACGAATATTTTCAAAAGCTTGAGACAAAAAATTAAGATTTCTGATTCCTTACTTTCTAATATTATTCTATCAGATATTTTTTCTGGAACGAGGCTTGAAAGGATCTCTTTTTAAATCTAATTTCTTTTCTTTCTTAATAAGGCTTTTGTTTGAAAGGAACTTGCACCTGTAAGGTGTCGAGGTAGAAGTTACGAAAGTTGATTTTCTAACTTTTTTATATTTCAGTGTGGTCGATTTTCTTCTTATTGGCTTTTGAATTAAAAATCAAGGAAAATTCTATTTCACCGGAGCTCATCAATTCATAAAAAAAATTATTATTTTTACTATTATTTTTCTCATTTCTAGTTTTTTTTATTTGATTTCAAATTTTTCTTTTTTTCTGTGTATTTTTGGGATCTCTAATCTTTCCTCTCCATCCTTCATTTTTTTCACTTTTTCTTCACATCGCCCTGGATGATCCCCACGTTATCCTGGATGATCTGATTTCATCGTCCTGGACGATCCATTCAAATCATCCCCATGATGATCCAACGGTTGGTATGCACCATTTACTGGTGATCGTCCTGGATGATCTTCCTCATCATCCTAGACGATCCATATATCTACAGCTGGATGATTCAAATTCATCCCGTCCGATGCATTTATTGCATATCGTCCTAGATGATCCACCTAATCATCCTAGATAATACCTTTAGTTAAAAGTCATCCAGCCTGTCTCTTCGGGATGATCGTATGTGTCTAATTATCCTGGACTATATCTAATCATCCTAGATGATCTGACCGCCTTTTTGACCAATCATCCTGGATTTCATAACTGCTCCTATCATCCTGGATGATACTGTGATCGTCCTGGATGATCTGGATGATTTCTATTTAAACAGCCATTTTCTTCACCATTTTTCACCATTCTCCTCTCGATCCTTCATCCCTTCATCTTCTAATGGCTAGTGTCAAACGATCTCGGCATCAGGGTGTTAGTTCCTCCGTGGGAATTATCAATTGCCACTTTTCTAAAATAGCTGATCAAGCTACATTTCAAAGATATCTTGATGCTGGGATCACTATCTCCAAAACTGTGAACCCACGGACCCTCACCTATCCTGTACTTGATATGTTCACTCAACCATCCCTCACCTTCATTCTTACACTGGCTTTTCCTTTCAGTACTAAACTTCTTAAAGTTTTCATTGTGAATCTTTGCATTACCGCAGATTACTCCGCCCTTCAGTCCTTTGTTAATCAACGACCTGTAGAATTAACCCTCTAGGTCTTTCATAACATTCTTTAACTGTCCACTTTTGGCTATAAGCTTCATCTTTTAGCCTCTAACCCTGACTTTAATTGGAGTGTCCCCAACCACTTCCTTAAAAATACTAATGCCGAATACCACAACCAGGCCTATTCCTCCCTAGTCAAGGATGCAAGGACAATCCAATATGTCATTTGCTCCTCCATCATTTCTATGGCTAAGGACCACATCCACATCACTCCTTTTCTCTCCATAACTACCTACTACATCATGGCCCATCTTGACTATAATGCAACTGATTTAATTTTTTACTACATTGAATAACTGACTTCCATTAGGGATCCGAGCCACAGGAGATGCCCCAATCTGGCTTTAGGACATCTTATCCACTATTCCCTTGAAAATAAATATAATATTCAATATCTAGATCCAGTCAGAATCCCACCTATCTTCTTCTCTAATAGCTCTTTTCATACTCTCCATAGTACTAGACTTCATCCGGAGCTCACAGCGGATGTTGAGGGAGAAGAGGGGGAGGCTGCTCCTGAGCCTTCTGCACTTGCTCCTCTCCGTATAGCATCACCCTTAGATCACTTGGTGCAATGTTTTGACTAGTGGGAGGCTGGCTTTGACTCCTATATGGTTGCCCAGGAGTAGCAGCACACTGAGGATGTTGCTCGCTTCTATTCATTTGTGACTCACCAACAATAGCAGTACGACCAGGACATGGCCTGGTTTGGTGAGCAGTTCGCCACCATTCACGGCTACTTTCAACCACCACCTCCTCCTCCATCTAATCAGGATCTGCCTCTCTATTAGTTTGGTGTGTTGTGATGTTTTAGTTTGTTATTATTTTATCTTTTTTTTCTCTCCTTTTTGTGATGTCAAAATGGGGAGTTATTTTTATGGTACTAGTAGTCTCTTTTACTATTTTTGTATTGTAGTAGATTCTTTTGTGTATTGAATGTCACTGTTTATCAATGATTAGTAAAATTTATAATGATAAATCTTCTCTGTCTGTGCTTTAATTATTACAATCTGCTTGATTTGAAACTACTAAATAAATGTTTGCCATCATTGAAAAGGGGAAATTGTTACAAACCTGGATTTAAGAATTATAATTTTGAAGATAATAAATATTTCTATGTTCTATTTTGATTGGCTAACATTTTAGGTACAAAAGATCAAATGCAATTCAAGCCAACTCAAGATCAGGTTCGCATGTGTTTAAATGTAATTTTTCCCTTTATTGAGTCAAATATAATGTAAATAATCCCTTAACTAAGTAACCTTGCACACACACAAACTCAGGGGGAGAGTTTTAGTGAGTTAGAGTTTGTATTTCAAATTTTATTTATATCATCCTAGACGATATTCATATCATCCTGGACGATCCAGTGAAAATACAAACCCTAATTAGGACACTCATGTTAAGTCGGTTTGATTAAGCAGATCATCCTAGATGATATACCCATCATACAGGATGATAGCCTCAAATCAAAAATTCTCAGTCGCCAGATTAAGTTAGGTAAGTTTTTAATTTTAGAGATTTGGTCTGATTGTCCCGGACTATATGTGTATCATCCTGGATGATCCTTTACAATCATGCCTAAATTAGTCTAGTGATTAAGAAAAATAATTAATATTTGATTGATACGATCATATCATCCTGAACGATCGCCATATCATCCTGGATTATCGCCATATCATCCAGGATGATACATGCAAAATTCTGTCCATCCAGAGCACTTCACTTGGATGATCCGAGAAATGTACTGGATGATATTCCTAATTTTAAACTAATCGTACGGGACGATCGAGATATCAACCCGGATGATCAAGTCATTTTCAGATCGTCCAGCATAGGTTGCCCTGGACGACCCGAGCTGTATTCTAGAAAAAATTCCTGATTTACACTAATCATCCCAGACGATCATAGAATCGTATGGGACAATCTCAAAAAATTCTTTCTACTAATTATCCAGTGAAACCAGATCATCCAGGCTGATACATGTGATTTTATACTAATCATACAGGATGATCGACCGATCATCCTAAATGATCTTTGACGACCAGTTGAGATTTAGGGCAATTTTTGAGCCCTCCTATTTAAAATTGTTTTCATTCAACAAAAAAATCTTTTGCCACCTTCCTTTCCAGAGAGAACCTTGAGAGAGAGAGAGAGAGAGAGAGAGAGAGAGAGAGTCTTGTGAGGGGGAGTTTGTGAGGGATTCATAAATGTTGCTCCAAGTAAGGATCTAAATCATCTTCTCCAGTCGTCATCTCTTATCTTGTTGGTGTCTCTATGGGAGGATCATCCGCAATAAGATCCAGTTCTCTACCTGCTTCAGGAAGAAGTGAAAGGAGTCCAGGTTCTCTGCCTGCTTCAGGAGGAACTGAAAGGAGTCTAGGTTCTCTACCTGCTTTAGGAGGAAGCAAAAA
The DNA here is from genome assembly GCA_019925795.1 of Dendrobium chrysotoxum. Lineage (NCBI taxonomy): Eukaryota > Viridiplantae > Streptophyta > Magnoliopsida > Asparagales > Orchidaceae > Dendrobium > Dendrobium chrysotoxum. The sequence goes on along the minus strand of CM034302.1, from coordinate 35,295,566 downwards.
GAGTCCAGGTTCTCTGCCTCACTGGGTTGGTGGAAAAGAGTTTTTGTACAGGCTTCTCTGCCTTGTTATAGGAGCAGAAGGAGAGTCACTTAGTGTTAGTGTAATACCCAGAGGGGAGGCTCCGAGGAGTGGACGTAGGTCAAGTTGACCAAATCACTATCAAATCTAGTGTGTTCTTTCTGATTATCTTCCGCATTTATTTTTCAGATGATGATTGTGTGATTATGATTATTATTTTGTTATTATTGAACATATGCATATCATCACGAAACTGTAATTATTTTAAAACCTTCAAAAAGATTTTTCTAAATTATTTTTGCTCACGAATTTTTTAAATAACCAATTCACCCCCCTCTTGGTTAGCCTTGGGACTAGTTCACAAGGGCTTAACATCCCAAACAAACTTTCAAAAATAATAAACTTTTGTAATCATCAAAAACTTACGTCAAAAACTCACTTAAATAAATAGATTTGCTCAATTCTCAATAATACTGGATCATATGGGATGAACTATTTAATTTTTTGAACTAATCGTATAGTACGAATAGGCTTCGTATAACATTTTCCAGAGTATGAAATGGGAATTTGCATGGTTCGTACTAGATCGTAAGGGATGAAATGTTCATTTTTTTTTTTAACTGTTTGTACAGTACGAATGGGTTTCGTATATCATTTTATAAAGTATGAAAATTAGGTTTCATTGGTTTGTATAGGATTATATAGGATTAACTGTTCATTTTTGAACTATTCGTATAGTACAATTTTAGTTTGTATATCATTTACCAGAGTATAAAAATTGGGGTTCATTAGTTCATACAATATCACACGGGATAAACTGTTCAATAATTTAAACTATTCATACGTATGAATGTCAATCGTACAGTACAGTCGGACTGCGTCAAACTTGAGATTTTCAGTATTTAGATGATTTTTCTTATCCTTTGTATAAAAGGTTCCTAAAAACTGACTGTCTTACTAATCTTCTATGAATTTCTTCTTGAGTGGAAGGGACAGTGATTAGGGAGAGTGTTTGGGAGTGAGTGTGGTGAGATCTTTGAAGAGAAAATTATAAGAGGATTCACAAGGTTGCCCAAAGGTGAGGATCTCATTATTTGTACTTCAAGTCTCTTTCCTATCTCTTTGAAGACTCTTGAGAGAAGATCTTTGAAGAAGGTCTGGTTCTCTGCCATCACCAGGAGGGTGAAAAAGGATACTTGGTTCTTTGCATTCATCAGGAGGGTGAAAAGGGACGACAGTTCTCTTCCTTCACCAGGAGGGTGAAAAAGGATGACGGTTCTCTTCCTTCACCAGGAGGGTGAAAAAGGATGATAGTTCTCTGTCGTACTGGGCTTTGGTGGAAGAGAGTTTGTAAGGGCTTCTTCACCTTGCTATGGGGGAAAAAAGAGAGTCACTTTAATTTAGTGGAATACCTAGAGAAGGAGTCTCTACGGAGTGGATGTAGGTCGTGTTTGATTGAACCACTATAAAATCTGGTATTTTTTTTATTGCATTTATTTACTGCATTTTTTTTATTTCTACATTGCACTTTATTTTTTTGTAGTTGAAAAGTTAAAATTTTTATAACTGTTCATACAGTACGAACTTAATCGTTTGGCACAATATACGTAAAGTTTTTTTTTTATTAAAAAGGTTTTTCAAAATATTCAAGAGATTTTTAAATAACCAATTCACCCCCCTCTTAGTTAGCCTTGGGACATAATTAATAGGTCTAACAACCTATTCACACTTTCACTCTCCAAGAGCTCCAAACATAAATCCTGGAGGATAAAGGTGTAAGCTAAAGAGGATAACCATGTGATCTCCCTCACATAACCCATGACTCCCTCAAGGAACCCTCACTCAACCTCACCCTCACTTCCAAGTTGTTTGGAAAAGCTCTCACCAAGAAACACTCCTCTCTTTCTCCATGGAATCTCTTAGGAAAAAAGTAAACATCTCTGATGGATCTCTATCCCCATACACTTATGGTTAAAAGATTTAGTATTTTCTATTTTTAGACCAAATAATTTTTAATTTTAATATATTGATCATATTGCACAAATAGTGGTTCATAATGTTAGATTAGTTCAATCTAAAAAATACTCAAATTTGAGTTCTACTGAATCATATTATATGAAAGGATTATACAGTATAATTAGTTGAATTAGATCGTGCATCATTCCTAATGAACATTAGTTTGTTTAGTAAAAGCTATGTTTGTTAATACTATACAATTTATAGCATACAATATGAACGCTAATCATAATTTATATTTGATTTGATTGCTAAATTCTCAGAGCAAAATAGGAAAAGTTCAATAATATTCTTATAATATAATTAGTTCAAATTTCAAATTTACCTATTTTCAAAAATCCAGAATTTTGAGTAGGTATTTATAAAAATAATTGGTTATCTTGGATTATCAAGATTATACAGTATAATTAGTTATCTTATTTTTTTCAATTTTATTAATTTTAATTAAAAACATGATTTAATTTTTGAAATAACTCATTATCTAGTACAATTGGGATCATACAATACAATTTAATAGAGAAACCAAGTATTCAATTTTATTCTCCACTCATGAGTGTGTGCTCGATTGTCTTACCAATATTTACCTTTTTATATAAGGACTCAAGAAAAGAAAATATATATACTAATATTATAAGTTTTAACCATTCTCATATCTAGGCTTCTTGAGCTCTCTCCATTGGATTGGCTTCTTATATGTTATCTTTATCATTAGTTCATATGTCGTACCTAAAATATTAGTATAGCAAAAATATATTTATATATTATGGAAAATAATGAGTTATCTTATAATATTTGAAATAATATAAATAATAGGGTGGGCTCTTGAGTTTCAATTATTTTTTCTTCCTTAACAAGATTCCTAGTCTTCTTATACCATGGCCACTAATAAGTGTAAATAATGTGTTATTTTATGTGTAATATTTTTAGTGAAAATGTGTTATTTTAGTTGTATTATGTAGAAAAAATATATAAAAGGAATAAAATTCTAAGTTTCATATAGCACCATGGCATTGGAACAAATAACATTGTAGTGCCATCAAAGACACCATTGGAGCGTCGTAATATTAGCATTGCAATGCTGACTTCTCTTTGAGTAGTGCTGCAGTGGTCAAATATCAACTTCGTTGTGCATAGTTCTTTGTTATCAAGCATCATTGCGTCATAATCCATAATGCCTTGGTGCCCAAATTACCCTCTTGGCGCTACAACATTCAAAAGATAATAGTGTTATGGCATAGTAGTTATAAGTTCCCAAGGATAAGATCTGTCAGTGAAGAGATGTGATTGTTCACCAAGTATTTGATCCACGTTAGTAAGCACCACGACGACACTAGAAAAATAGTGCAGCATCATTAGTTCATTTGATGGGCCCAGCGGCACTAATCATTTTAGTGTCGCAGTGCTAGATGTCTATTTGTGTTTTCATGTAAATAATATGTGTTATATTTATAAGGAGTTCAATCACTTAGATAAAATTAGTACAATCGAGAGTGCTTCTCAAAATTTTCATTAAGGTGAAAACTAAGAAAATTTAGAGAAGTATTTGATACCATTATTAAAGTGTTTGACTTTTGTGAAAGTTCATGAGGGTTGTTAAACCCTAAGGAACTAGTCTTGAGGCTAACCAAGAGGGGGGAGAATTAGTAATTTTAAAAATTCTTTAACAAAAATAAAAATTAAAAAACACTTTGATGTGAAAGCAGAACAGTTTCATAATAACAAGAATTTTAGAGATTTCAAATAATGAACAATTCATAAAAAAATGCAAAAATTAAATATGAAAAAATAAATAGAAAGAACACACTAGATTTATAGCATTCGATCAACTTGACCTACATCAACTCCTCGGAAACCTCCTTTCTAGGTATTGGACTAAAGTAGTGTCTCTCATTTTACCCCCATAACAAGGCGGAGAAGCCCTTACAAAATCTTTCCATGGATGTGATGAGGCAGAGTGCCTTGAATCCTTTTACTCCCTCTTAGAGTAGGCATAGAACCTGGAAATTCTCTTACTCCCTCCTGGAGTAGTTAGAGAACCTCGAAATCCCTTTACTCCCTCCTAGTGAAGGCAGAGAACCTGGATCTGATGTTGATGAAAGTCTCCACCAGAGCTACCAATGAACTAGACAAGAAACTTGAAGAAGATGGTGGAAATCTTGCTTGGAGCAACCTTTTTGAATCCCTCATAACTTCCCTTCACAAGGATTTCTCTCTCTCTCCCAAGCTCTCTCTCCTCCTTCTCTAACCTCTCTCTCAGGTCAACTTAACAGAAAAAGATTTTTTTAAGAGACAATGAGAGAGCTTAAATAGAGAGACTCCAAAAGAAGCCCTAATTTCAACTTACTATCAAAGATAGTCCAGTATGATCGACAGATCATCTTGTATGATCAGTACAAAATATCCCTTTCAGTTAGTACGATCAGCTTTACCCTATATAATCAATTCAAGTAATTATATATATCATCCAGTATGATTCTGTGATTGTCCGAGATGATTAGTTCAAGATACTATATAGATAATCCAGTGCGATATGGAATGATAATTTTATCCCGTAAATTATTGGGGGCGTCTAGTACGATTAGAAGAAAATTATGATTTTTTACTTGGACGATTAGGGATCGTCCCATGAAATATTAAAAATCAACCAAGATGATCTTCATATATCATCCCGTATGATCTGATCGATTAATCTAACTATAATTAGTCCCCTAATTATATGTTCAATTTTGGAATGATTATCATAAATCGTCTAAGATGATGTATATCAGCCTATATGATTAGAATAAAAATCAATAATTAAATCATTGCCTAAATTGTGATAGGTGGCTATTTTTCATGTCTATAACTGATCATCGTAGATGATCTGAATCATCAAGTATGATTAGTTAATTAATCTCATTTAACAGAGAGTGCCAAAATTAGCGTTTTCTGTATAACTGATCGTCCAATATGATTTACATCATACTATATGATTAGTACAAAAATCCAATTTTCTCCTAATTCACTAACTCACCCCCTTGAGTGTGTGTGTGCAAGCTTACTTAGCTTGGGGTCCACCAGATATATGGCTTGGCTCAAGAGAGGTAAAAAATACATTGAAATTAAAATTACAAATATACTCAATCCTAGACTACCCGATCTTGAGCTGATTGGCATTATAAGTGAACTTGTAGTCCTGAAAGGTTAGTGAGTAGGGAAAATAAAATAAATATGCAATAATCACAGTAGTAAATAAATAATAATATTTATTATCATCAAAATCATAGTACTTGGGCCTAGATTTTTAATAATCTCCTCCTTTTGATAATTGCAAACAATATTATTGAAAATTTCAAAGCCCTTTGACATTCTCTGAAACTCCCCCTTAGAAGATGAAATTCTAAAAGTAAGGAGAGTTTATATGTATATTTTTAATTATTGATTTTTTTTTCTTTAAATAATGCAGAACAGTAAACAGTAAATAAACTTCATTAAAACATAATATGGAAGTAATTTACAACAAACTACTACTCCCCCTTTTGACATCGAAAAAGAGGAAACAACGAAAAAGCAAATGACATATAGAAAGACATCATAAAGTATAAAAATAAAGAACAGCACAAATACAAGAACAAACAAAAGAAATCAAATTAAGGAAAACAAACTAGTAAAATGGAGGATCCTGATTAGGTGGTGGTGGTGGTGGTGGCTAAAAGAAACGGTGAATGGAAGCAAATTGCTCCCCAAACCAAGCCATATCCTAATCTTGCTACTGCTGTTGCTGGGATACATAGGCATCAAATCAAGCTAAGTCTTATTCGTGATGCTACTGCTCGACTATATTAGAGTCAAATCTAGCCTCCCATAGATCAAACCTCTGAACCAGCTGATCAATATGAGGTTGCTAGGGGATAGGGACAGGTATAGGGATAGATCCTTTCTCTTCAGCCATAGGCTCTTCGTGCATAGGTTGACTATGTGTACTGTTAAGGGTGTGGAAGGAGCTATTGGAATAGAATACAAGGAGGTAATCAGGTGGAGCAGGGAATTAAAGATTGTATTTTTTTTTCAAGGATATAGGCAATGAGATGTCCTAAAGCTAGATTAGGCTTTCTTTTATGGCCTGGATCCTAATGTAGGTTAAATGTTCAATATAGAAAATGATAAGGTCAGCTGTATTAAAATCACGGTTAGTCATGATATAGTAAGAGGTGAGTAAAAGAGTAAGAGTAATATGAATCCAATTCCTAGCCTTAGGAATTACTGTGTTGTAAAGAATATGCTGGATGGCTCGGGCATCTTTGACTAAGGTACTGACTATGGATTCATGATAGTGAACATTGGTTTCCCTATGAATGTTGTTAATAAGGGTCCAATTAAAATCAGGATCAAAAGCTAAGATATGGACTTTATCTCCAGTGGTGGACAAGTAAAGAAATTCGTAGGTGATCTCTACAGGCCTTCTATTCACATATAATTATAGAGAAATAAAATTAGCATTAAGTCAAAGGCCTGCAAAGAATTAGAATAGCATTTTGGAGTTGAAAGGAAAGGCAAGGGTAAGAATAAATCCAAGAGTGGTGTGCAAATAGGTCTAGTACCTGAAAGTTTAGAGTATTTTGATTAATAATCTTGGAAGGATTAATACCAACAATTTTGTAGCGGTTGTAGGCTACTTAATCAGATTCCTCAGTGAATCAAGGATCAATAGAACACCTCAAAGAGCTTCCTACAAGTGCTCTAGACCTTTTCCCACTGGCGATTGCAAGAGTATGAGTTCAAGAGGGAAGAAGAAAGGATTGGAAGGGTGTCAAGGAAATGAAGAAAATTAGTTATTTATAAAGAAATTGGCATATCCTACAAGATGATAATGAGAATTTCCTAGATGATTAGGTGCAATCAATTCATCCATACGATTGGTCAAAAAGGTCAGTCATATCATACAGGATGATCAAATATCATCATGGATGATTAGACACAGACTGATCAACCCAAGGAGTCAGCTTGGACGATCATTGACTAACGGATCATACAGGACAAACACGTGAATCATCCTGGATGATTTATTATAATTGTTCAACCTGACTACATTCCAATCATTCAATGACTCTAACCATATGGATCGTCCAGTATGATGTATGAATTATATGAGACTATCACTAATAATTAATTTATATTAATTGTTGGATGTGCTATGATCAGAGAGGTGTATTTTATTCAGGTCATATAGGACGATGTGGATCATCCTGGACGATGTGAGTAAAACTACAAAAATTTAGGAGATGGAATGTGATGATGGGGAGGATTTCAAAACAAAAATAAAAACATGAAAAGCAAAAAACAACACAAAAACCAAACCAAAAAATAATCATAAATCAAAAGTAAAGAACTTTTTTTAATAGATCAACTCTAGTAAATAAAAAATTTACCTTATTATTAAATTTAAAAACTCATAACAAATGAATTGATAATACTGAAATCCAAATAAGGTAGAAAACTGATCTTGTTAACCCTAGCTCAGACTCCTTACAGGTCAAAATTCTTTTTAAACAAAAATCTAAATTAGAAAAGAAATTAGATAGGAAAAGTGATCTTTTTAAACTTCGTTTCAGAGAAAATATCTGATAGAAATAATATTGCAATATAATGAATCAAAAATCATGATTTTTAAATTCAGGTATAGGAGATACCAATATGAACATGAAGTCTTCCAAGAGTTTAAAGAATAGAAAGGAAGGGAGCTTAATTTATTATGGGCTCATTTTATGCCTCTTTTTAGTTTTTTGGCACACTTTATGCATCTTTTGATTTTGCCACACTTTGTGTATCTTGCAAATATTTAGTGATCATTGCGCGCAAAGAAATTTTTAGATTTAGGCTCATTTTGTGCCTCTTGTCATTTTTGCACATTTACCTTCTTTCAAAACCTAAAGAGTCTCAGTTGTGATATTATCTTCCAAATATGAGAGAAAAATTCCCTCTCTTATATAAGGAAGAGAAAGCCACAAAATAGAATCCTATCTATATGATAAATTCAAACAACTTGATTTAAAAAAATTTGAAAGAGATTCATTGACTTGGAACATTATTCATATGAGATAGTTTACTATATGAATAATAAAGTATATATCTTTTTCAAATTTAAATTTTTAATTTGAAATAGATTTTGATTCAAAAAGGAAATACATCATAAAAGAAGTTAGAGGAAGAGAAACAATCATCAATATTTCTTCCTTTAACTATTTTTAGAGGAGTTAATCACTCCTTACATATTTCTAAATAAAAACAAGGCAAAAATATTATTTGAAAAATAAACTCAAGGGTAGAAGTGAGTTGTAATTTGATTATTTAAAATACTGAAAGAAAATAATAAAAAAGTATAAATTAAAAACTCATAAGTAGAAACAAATATATAAATAAAGCCAAAACAAAAAAAATAACAAAACGAAACAAAAAAAATCAGAATCAGAAAGCATCAAATTCAAGCATGAATATCTATCACCCCTAATCTGATTCTTAAGATGTTGAAGGTTTCAAAAGCTAGTGGTTTTATAAATATATCAGCAAGTTGATTTTTAGTGGCTATATGGTGTAGCTCTATGTCTCCTTTGATAATATGGTCCCTAATGAAATGATGCCTATGTCTATATGTTTGGTCCTGGAGTGTTGGATTGAATTCTTTGAAATGTAGATGGAACTAGTGTTATAATATAGGATTGAAATGGTGCCTACAGGTAATCCTAAATCTAAAATTTGTTGCTTTAACCAAAGGACTTGGGCCACACAACTCCTTAAGGCTCTGTACTCAGCTTCAGTAGTGGACAGGGCAACTGAGTTCTATTTTCTTCTGAAGCAGGAGATTAAGGACTGTCCTATGAATTGGCATATTCTAAAAGTGCTTTTCCTATCAACTTGGCATCCTATAAAGTATGAATCAGAATATCCTATGATTTTAAAGGAGGTGTTATACCTAGGATATCAGATTCCCAAATTTGGGTTCCTAAGAGAAATATGAGGATTCTCATAACAATAATTAGGTGGGACTCTTTTGGATCATCCTGAAATTTAACACAAAGACAAACACTAAATATAATATCAAGTCTGCTAGCAGTTAAGTAAAGAAGTGATCCAATTATTTCTTTGTACTTCTTTTGATCAACAGATTTTTTATTTGAATCCCTATCTAACTTAATAGTAGAACTCATGGGACTGTTTATTGGATTGGCTTTATCCATCTCATATTTTTTAAGGATATCCTTAATATTATTTGACTGACTAATAAAAGTTTCATCATCCTTCTACCTTATGTTAAATCCAAGAAAGTAAGTGAGTTTTTCCATCATACTTATCTCAAACTCCTTACTCATTATTTTTAAAAATTTATCACATAAATTGTTATCAGAAGATCCAAACAGAATATCATCAATATAAATTTGGACAGTTAGTAGTTCATCTCATACCTTTTTTAGAAATAGGGTGTTGTCTATTTCCCCCTTAATAAAGGTTCTTTCTAGTAGGAAAGTGCGTAGTCTTTCACACCATATCCTGGGAACTTATTTTAGTCCATATAATACCTTTTTAATTTGAACACATGATTAGAAAATTATGAATTTTCAAAGCCTAGGGGTTGTTCAATATACACATTTTCTTTTATTAACCCATTCAAAAAGGAACTCTTGACATCCATTTGGTATAATTTGAATCCCTTAAAGAATGCAAAGGCTAGTAGCACCCTAATGGCTTCTAATCTAGATACATGGGCAAAGGTCTCTTCAAAGTCAATCCCTTCTATTTAGTTGTACCCCTTAGCTACTAATCTTGCTTTATTTCTAACCGCTACACCAATATCATTCATTTTATTTTTGAAAACCCATTTTGTTCCAACAATACTCTGGTCCTTAGGTCTTTCAACTAGTTCCAAATATCATTCCTTATAAATTGATTTAACTCTTCTTGCATGGCTAGAATCTAGAATTCATCAAATAAGGCTTGATTTATGTTGGTGGGTTCAATTATTGAGATGAAGGCAAAGTGGTTTACTTCTTTTCTAAGTTCATGCCTAGTTCTAAAACCATCAAATGGGTCTCTTAAGATTAATTCTTTAGGATGACTCGAAGAATATCTCCATTCTCAAGGTAGTGTGTTTTTAGGTTATACCCTTTCCTCCAGATTTGAAGATTCTATTCCTTGGATAATTTCAACTACTTCTTCTTCTTCCACCCTAAACCCTGCAGAATTATCAAATTCATCAAATACAACATAAGTGATCTCCTCTACTATTAGTGTCCTTTTATTAAAGACTCTATAGGATTTTCCAATATTTGAGTAACCTAGGAACACTCCTTCATCAGATTTTGGGTCAAACTTTTCTAGTTGAGACTCCCCATTATTCAGAATGAGCACTTTACCTCCAAAGACATGAAGGTGAGAGAGGATGGGTATCCTAACCTTAAAGATTTCATAGGGTGTCTTGTTCAGCTTGGATCTAAGATTAATCCTATTCAGAATGTAATAGGTTGTATTCACCGCTTCTACCAAAAAGTATTTAGAAAGTGAGTATTCAGCTAACATGGCTCTAGCAACTTCTACCATGGTCCTATTCTTCCTTTTAGCTACCTCGTTCTACTGAGGGGTCCTAGGAGCTAAAAAATTATGATCTATTCCTTGCCCCTCATAGTAAGTTTCAAAATTTACTTTCTCAAATTTTACACTATGGTCATTATAAATGGTTAAAATTTCATAACCTAGTTTCCTTTGAATCCAAGTGGAAAAGGACCTAAGCTCCTCGAATGATTAACTTTATGAGATAGGAATCTAACCCAAGTAAACCTCTGGGAATCATCAATAATTACATACCCAAAGACTTTCCCTCCTAGGCTTATAATGCTAACAGGTCCAAAGAGATCCACGTGAAAGACTTCTAAGGGTTTTCTAGTGTTAATGTCTTTGATTGAATGGAAGGAGGATTTGACTTGTTTTCTTAACTGATAGGCATCACACAGGTGGTCATCCGTGAACTCTAGTTTGGGAATACCTCTCACTAAGTCTTTTTAGGGGATTTTTCTAAAGCTTTTCATGCTTGCATGACACAATCTTTAATGTCATAACCAGGATTCATTAGTAATTATTTTTAAGTAAATAGTAGTATCAAATTTAATGTAATTAAGATCAAGCATGTAGACATTATTGATTCTCCTACCCTATAAAATAGTTATATCATTTAAGCTTATTATGAGCTGGTTGTCAGAAATTCTATGTTGAAGCCTTTATCACAGGGCTGGATGATGCTGAGTAGATTATGTTTTAAGCCATTTACAACTAAAATATTTTTAATGATGAAATTTTTTGAATTACCAAATATATCTGAGCCCATCACTCTCTTGGTGGTATTATCTCCAAGTGTCACCTTACCTCTTGCCCTAGCCTCCAGTGAAATGAATAGATTTACATCTCAAGTCATGTGCCTTAAACATCTGCTATCTTGGTACCACATACTCTCATGAGGCCTTTTATGAGAGCACTCCTATAAAATCATTAGATGTCAGATTTGGAACCCAAAGAAGTTTGGGTTCAACCTTATGGAATGTGGGATGAAATGCTTGAATGCTATAAGGTGGAACCCAAACTTTGGTCTCAACACCAATTGTGTTCTGTAGTGAATAGTGCAAGTATGGGAGATGTGTCCTAGCATGCCACAAGAAAAACATCTAACACTATAAAATTGGTTAACTAATCTATGTGGCTGATGGTGCCTTAGAAAAAATAAAGTTTAGTTGAGCTAAATCTCTATCTTCTATTCTCCATTCAAAAAAAATAAAGTTCAGTTTTAATGCCATTCACTAATCTAAAGGGTGTAGAATATTCGTCCCGACCTAAAATCTACATGCGATAATCAATTGTTGTAAGAAAGTGGATATATGAATTTTCCATAAATTAAAAGAAATATTATCAAATAAAGGTGGTCGTGTGATTGAATATCCTTCTGTAGTATTTTGATTACCAAAATTAGCCATGGATCTTTTTAAAAAAGTTTTCTATAACTTAATTTATGAATCGCACTCTGATACGACTTAAAAGTTTGTGAGGGTTGTTAAACCCTAAGGAACTAGTCCCAAGGCTAACTAAGAGGGGGGTGAATTGATAATTTTAAAAATTCTTTAACTAAATAAAAAATTAAAAAACCCTTTGATATGAAAGCAAATCAGTTTCATAATAATAAGAATTATAGAGATTTCAAATACTGAATAATTCATAAAAAATGCAGAAATTAAATGTGAAAAAATAAACAGAGAGAACACATAAGATTTATAGTGGTTTGACCAATTTGACCTACGTCCACTCCCTAGAAACCTCCTTTCTAGGTATTGCACTAAAAATAGTGTCTCTCCTTTTTCCCCCACAGCAAGGCGGGGAAGTCCATACAAAATCTTTCCACCGACCCGGTGAGGCAGGGTACCTTGAATCCTTTTACTCCCTCCTGGAGTAGGCAAAGAACCTAGAAATTCTTTTACTACCTCCTAGAGTAGGCAGAGAACCAGAATCCTTTTACTCCCTCTTAGAGTAGGCAAAGAACCTTAGAATCCTTATTTACCCTCCTAGTGAAAGCAAATAACCTGGATCTGATGCTGATGAAAGTCTCCCGAAAGCCATCAAGGAACTAGATACGTACCTTATAGAAGAATAGTGGAAACCTTGCTTGGAGCAACTTTTGTGAATCCCTCATAACTCCCCCTCACAAGGATTTCTCTTTCTCCCAAGCTCTCCCTTTTTCTTCTCTAAGCTCTCTCTAAGATCAAACTAACAGCAAAAGATGTTTTCAAGGGATAATGAGAGAGCTTAAATAGATAGCCTCCAAAAGAAGCCCTAATTTCAACATACCATAAATGATCGTCCAGTATGATTGATAGATCGTCTTGTACAATCAGTACAAAATAGCCCTTTCAGCTAGTACAATCAACTTTGCCTTATATGATTAATTTAAGTTTTTATATATGTCATCCAGTATGATTTTATGATCATCCAGGATGATTAGTTCAAGATACTATATTGATCATCTAGAACGATATGGGATGATGATTGGTGATTAAAATATCATCTCGCATATCGTTCGAGACGTCAAGTACGATCTCCTGTACGGTTAGAAGAAAATTATGGTTTTTATCTTGGATCATGGGGGATCATCTCATAAAATATCAAAGATCATCTAGGATGATCTTCATAGATTAATTAATCTAACTGTAATTAGACCCCTAATTATCGGATCAATTTAGATATGATTGTCATAAATCATCTAGTATGATGTATATCGACCTGTATGATTAGAAAAAAATTAATAATTAAAATAATACCTAAATTATGATTGGTGGCTATCTTTCATGTCTATAACTGATCATCCTGGTCCATATGAATTATCTAGTATGATTAGTTACTTAATCTTATTTAATAATGGGTACCCTAATTAGGGGTTTTTACATAATAGATTGTCCAATATGATTTACATCATACTGTATGATTAGTACAAAAATCCATTTTTCTCCCAACTCACTAACTCACCCCCTTGAGTGTGTGTATACAAGGTTACTTAGCTTGGGGTCCACCAGATACATGACTTGACTCAAGAGATGTAAAAAGTACATTAAAATTTACATTACAGATGGACTCAATCCTATTCTACCCGATCTTGAGCTGATTGACATTGCAAGTGAACTTGTGGACCTAAAAGGTTAGTGAGCATGGAAAACAAAATGGATATACAATAATCGCAGTAGTAAAGAAACAATAATATTTGTTATCATCAAAATTATAGTACTTGGGCCCAGATTTACAACATTTTGTTTATAGAAGTAATTCTATAAGTAAAAAGGAGTGTAGAGGAGATCCATTGAATCTATCTAGTAATATCTATCTCTTATATATTTCTTTCTATCATGCTATCAATGAAAATGAGTTACATCAATTCTACTCCATGTTTGGCTAAATTCTCTTACTTTGGATTGATGATATAAGTATTGTATGTAGTACTAATGAGTTCTCTTATTCCTTAAATGATTAAAAAGATATTTTTAATATTATCATATCTTAAATTAATGTACATAATGGTTAGATGTGTAGTTAAAATTAGGCGTAATATGGGTCCTCAATAAAGGGAAGCAAGCATAACTAGGAATATTAAATTAGTATGCATCATGCCTAGGCATAGGATATGAAACATACTAAATTTTTAAGGAGATGATATAACCGTAGGAAGTCGATAGACATCCTTTATTCATACAATCTCAATAGAGATTTAGGGATGCATATACTCTGAATAGCATCACAATTAAAAGAGATTCATTAGAAAAAATATGTTATTTTCATTCATCAATCCAAAACATTATATCCATATAGTGTATTTTTATCTTTATGTAATTTTATTTAAGTGATAGAATCTCAACAACCTTTATTTTTATTGGGTAGGATAACTATTGTAATTTTAGTAAAAAGTACTAGTGTATGCAAGTGAGTACATCTTCCTCCTAAGATCGATACTCTACTATTTCACTATATTAATTGATTTGGCACATATACTTGCATATATTAAGTAGGGATTTTATAATTTTTATGAATCAAAGAAACCTAAGCATTGCTAGGGGTTGATAGAGCCCTAATTCATTTCACAACTCTATAGATTACTCCACCGTCCCCATCAAGTTTTTGGAGTCATAGTCGGGGAAGATTTCACTTTTTGCAAAATTTTTACTATATTATTGAATTAATTATATAGTTAGACCTACTTATATTTTTTTCTTTTTGTTATTTTTATTTTAATTATTTGTGTGTTTTTGGTTGCATGTTTTATAGCCTTAGAAAGGAATTATTGATATTTGATCCTAAAATTAAGAAAACCTTTTCTAAATTTTGAAAAACCAAAAAGATCTTAAAAATGGCTGAACCTTAGGTAAAGCAAAATCATTCTAGAACTCTTAATGATTATGCAAATCTTTTAGTAGAAAGAATTCATCAGAGCATAAATATACCTACAATCAAAGATAATAATTTTGAATTAAAACCAGCTATCATTCAAATAGTTCAAAACTCTCACTTTATTGAAACTTCAGTAGAAGATCTCAATTAACATTTAGCCAGTTTCATAGAAATTGTGCAATATTTAAGTATAATGGAATCAGTAATGATGCTATTAGACTTAGATTATTTCCCTTTTCTCTTATAGATAAAGTAAAAATATGGAATAAATTGGCCCGTAAGTTTCTCGCTAAATATTTCTCACTTTAAAATCTACAAAACTTAGAAATGACAACTTTTTTACTCAATTTGAAGGAGAATCTATTTATAAAAGTTGGGAATGATTTAAGAAAATACTTAGAAAATGTCCACATCATGCATTACCTGATTGGTTGATAATTCAAATAGTTTATAATGGATTAGTAGGATCTCTTAGGGCCATAATTGATGTTGCAGTTAGAGAATCATTAATGTCTAAGCTATTCGAGAAAGCTTATGAATTATTAAAGGAAAGGACTACTAGTAATTTTTAGTGGCTTGTAGATTGGATAAATCATAAAAAAGTTGCCAGAGATGCTTTATCAATTTTAACTGCATAAGTTGTAGTGAATTTAAAAAATTTAATACCATATGAATGAATTCTAGAATGGAATATAGATCCAAAGAGATCAAAATTTTATTGAAGATAATAATATAGAAGGGATTGAATACATTAATGTAATTGGAAGACAAAATAGTATCTATTAAAATATATATAATCCAGGTTGGAGAAATCATCCTAATTTTAATTGGTCAAAGAATATGGGTGGTAGTAATCAATGGAATAATGGGCAAAATATTCAGGGAGTAAGTTGGAGCACTTCTCAATAACCTGTTGTTAATCCTAGATTTATAAATCCTCTAGGATTTAATCAAAGTAATCAATTTAGAATTAAGAAATAGCATTGGAAGATGTAGTTATGCAATTAAAAATTGAATTACAAAATCAAGCTACTTCTATTAAAATTTTAAAAACTCAACTAAAACTCAACTAAGTTAGCTCATGATTTCAATCAGTAGTAGACCACTTAGATCTTTACCTAGAAATACTAAAGTAAATCCTAAAGAAAAAGAAAAAGATCTTAATGGAATTCAATTAAAGAATGGAAACAATTTACCCAAGCAAAATTTAAAAATCTAGGTAAGTTTGGCTGAAGACTATAAACAACTCTGTATGGGAGGTAACCCAGATTTTGGTTTAGTTAATTATTAAGTCTCGTTGAAGACTATAAACTTAGTGCTCTAAGGGAGGTAACCATATTCATACTTTAAATGTATTAGGTAAGGTAATTTGGCTTGCATAAAAAAAAACTTTGGATATGTAAAGTGTCGTAGCACTGAACTGGGACTAAGTGGTTTAAAGATTCAAATTTTAAAACATTCTCTCACTTAAAAATTATAAAAGGCATTTTGGAAGTTTAATTATCAATCCTTGTCAGTTTTTGAAAAGAGTAACATCTTTCTCTTCTTGGAAATTCAACTTTAGCAATTGGTGGAATCAAGCGAAGGCATTCCTCATCTAGGATTAAAGGTGAAGAAAGGTTTAAAAATGATGTTTTTGTTTCTCTTATCCACATGTGAAGTTCTGATATGATTAATAAACCTCACTAGTTCAATGATGAAGTTCATGATAATACAAGAAGATATAAGGCAGAAATGAAGAAGATGCATAAATATGAAGTTTTAGAGTATGAATTTTATCCTGGTCAAAATGTTCTACTATTTGATTATAAGAAGAAGTTTTGCGTTAAAAAAATAAAATCTGGATGGATTATCCCATATACTATCATCAAAATATATCTTAATGGTGCCATTAGCATACAAGATAAGAAATAGAGGATGTGTAATTCAGTTTAAAACCATTATGAGTAGGAAAATCTAGAATTTGGAGAAATAGAGGATGTGTTTCTATCATGAGTGTACTTCATATATTTTAGAAGAAATGCACTATTGTGAGTAATTAGTACAAATAGTTGGATTATAACTTGTTGTTTTGGCTTTTGAACTTAATATGCTATGTATGGTACTTGGTCCACTAGTTATCCTATAATCAATGTTATGTTATGCTATATTTTGTTATATTTTATTAACACATGTTTTATGCGTCTTTTATTATTCAAATGAAAGCATGTGTAGTGTTCCTTATTGTTATGTTTTTTTTATTTACATTTTATTAAAGTCCACCTTATGCTTATTATACTCTTCACTATTTTTTGTATTCTGATAAATTAATTAACCTTATTAAAAATAATAATTAAAATTATATAAAGTTAGGATGATAATAAAATCCTAGATCATAGTTTAAATGGATACTATTTATACTTCATAGAGTAGAGAAGAAACTACTAATTATCTAACCTAGATCATATACATTATTACCTTAATATGAAATTATAAGTTATACTTTTATTTATCAATTTTTGAAATAAAGATGAATAATTAGAATTAATGATTTGATATGAGTAGATTAAAATTGGAAATCATAAGTAATTCAAATTTGAAATTCATAATCTTATTAAATCCTTACACAAAATTTAATAAGATTATAAAAAGGGTTTGAAGCAAAAACTGATATTCAAAATCATTAATTATACACTCTATAAATTAAAAGAGAATATGAACTATGAAAATAGTTCTAAAAGAAAAAGAAAATTAAAAGAAAAAATAATATGAGTATATTTAAAAATTGGTATCAGTTAAAAGCTTAAAATCTTATCTTAATCTTGTACTTAAATTCATAAGGGATAAAATAAGAAAATCAATACAAATGATGGTGAACTAATGAAGTTTTAATTTTAACTATAAGCATATCTAATCATTAAACTTTATTATTCACTTTATAATTCAAAAATTATTAATTAAATCTATAACTATAAATTCAAATTAAGCAATAATAAGGATGACTAATTAGTATAATTATTAGTATTTTTTTTAAACTAGAATTATAATCTTATTCATTTTTACTACTTCTAGAACATGATGTATTATCCAATATTTTAGGGTTTTAAACTATCAATTTTACTTTGGTTAATTATTTAATTATAATTATAATATTTGTATTTGCTTGAAGGCAAACAACAGTTTAAGATGGGGAGAATTTGATAAGTGTAAATAATGTGTTATTTTATGCATTATATTTTTAGTGAAAATGTGTTATTTAGTTATATTGTGCAAGAAAAATAAAGAAAAAGCATAAAATTATTAGTTTCATACAGCGCCATAGTGTTATATCAAATAACGCCACAGCTCCATTAAAGACACTGCCAGAGCTCTAGAATATCAACATTACATCTTCGACTTCTCTTCAAGAAGTGCCATAGTGATCAAATATAAACTTTGTGGCATTGAGTTCTTTGTTGTCAAGCTCCACAGTGTCCCAATCCATAATGCCTCGATGCCCAAATTTACCTCCTGGTGCTGTGGAATCTAAAAGTCAGCAACATCGTGGTATAACAGTTTTACTTCCCAAGGACATGATTTGTTAGTGAAGTAATGTGACTGTTTAGTAAGTAACTGATATACATCAACAAGCATCACGGCGACACCAAAAAAATAAAGCAGTACCATTAATTCATTTATTGGGCATAGCGGCACTTATCTTTCTAGCATTGTAGTGCCAGATGTATATTTGTATTTTCTTATAAATAGTTATTATGTTATATTTATAAGGGAGTTCAATAACTTACATAATTTTAGTACAATTCAGAGTGCTTCGCTGAGTTTCCCTTAGGGTGACAACTAAGGGAATTTAGAGAAGTACTTGATACCATCGTTAGAGTGTTTAGCTTATCTTTTTGGAATCAATTCTGTAAGTAAAAAAAAAAGTATAGAGGAGATCCATTGAACCTATTTAGTGATATCCATCTATTATATTTTGTTTCTATTTTGTGATCAATTAAAATAAGTTTGTTTCAATTCTACTCAATGTCTGGCTAAATTCTCTTATTTTAGATTGATGACGTAAGTATCGTATGTAGTATTAATAATTTTGTTATTCCTTAAAGGATTCAAACGATGTTTTTAATATTACTATATTTTCATTTATTGCACATAGTGGCCAGATATGTAGTTAAAATTAGATGTAATATGGGGCCTCAACGGAGGGAAGCAAGCTTAACCAGGAATATTGAATTAGTATGCGTCATGCTTAGACATATGGTTTTAAACATACTAAAATCTTAAGGAGATTATATAACCATTAGAAGTTGACAGACATCATTTATTTCTATAAGTTTGACAGAGATCTAAGAATGCATATACTCTGAATAGCATCACAATTAAAAGAGATTCATTAAAAAAAATATGTTATTTACATTCATCAATTCAAAACATTATATCAATATAGTGTATTTATTATCTTTATCTAATTTTATTTAAGTGATTTAATCTCCATAATCTTTATTTTTATTGAGTAGGAAAATTATTATAATTTTATTAAACAGTACTAGTGTTTGCAAGTGAGTACATCTTTCTCGTAGGATTAATACTCTAGTATATCGCTATATTACTTGATTCAGTATATATACTTATGTATATTAAGTGAGAATTTTATAAATTTTATGTATTAAATAAAACCTAAGCATTGCTAGGGTTTGATAGAGCCCTAATTTATTTCTCAATCCTACAGGTTACTCCACCACCCCCATCAACTACCTCATCACCATCTTCATTAGAGCTTGAAGTGCTAGGTTCATCATTATAATCAACTTAAAAGGCAATGTTTTTTCCTTTCTCATTCTCCTTCTTAGTGAGCCATCCAACTTATACCTTTGAGCTATAATCTATTCATGTGCTATTAAAGAACCTAAAAGCTGATTAAGTGGATTAGTTTTATTAGCTTCACTAATTATAGCTACTTTAGCATCCCATTCTTTAGAAAGGCATCAAAGAATCTTATAGACTTAGCCTTAATTCTTATGTGTTTTTTAAGAGAATGTAATATTTTAATTATTTTTATAAATCTAGTATACATATCATAAATTGATTCAGAAAAAGACATTCTAAAAAAACTCCTACTCATGAACACACTTATTTATGTGAGCATCTTAAACCTTACTACTTCCTTCATTAGATATAATTATATCATCCAAATTAACTTTTATTGAATTTAACATGAAAATTTTCAAGTGATTATCTAAAAGAAGTGCACAATGCAAAGTATTACATGCCCTAGCATTTAACTAACCTAAAATTTTTAATATGGTGCATTCATCAAAAATTTTTCAATTTTAATTCCATTTATTTCTTTAGTAAGGGTACAAGATTTATGTTTAAGTAACTGCCACATTTGTGAATCTTATCCACTTAAAAATGTACTATTTTTTTTTCTAAATAAACAAATGGAACAATATCTATTAAAGGTGGTTGAGTAGTAGTTTACCCATAAGGAATTGAACCTTCAAAAAACCCAAGTTCCATTGCTTAAAAGTTGATCTACTCTAGGATGTTGAAAGGAATCTAGACATTAATACTAATTATTAGATGATTTTGGCACCCAAAGATGGGGGGTGATATAGGGTTTTATAAATTTTATATTAAAAAATAATAATTAATATAATTTCAATGCAACTTGGCAAGAGAATAAATAAGCACACAATTTCAATATTTTATAATTAAAAGATAAAGAAAATTAATTGCAAGTAAAGAAAAAGCATACATGAAATTTCTCAACCTATATCCACACAAGACAACTCTTAGGCTAAAATCTACTAATCTCAAATTTGCTTTGCAAACCTTACTTCTTTAAATAAATGAAGTTTCTTACAGCCAAAGTGCTCTCATACACGAGTGTTTATAACCCAATCTAAATACAATACAAAATTTCTTAGCCTAATGGATTAGATAAAGAAAAAGAAAAAAAATAACTTATTTTGAATAGAACAAGCTCAAAATTTCTTACAACAAAGGTCTAAAATATTTGAGGTGTTTTTATAAAATATTGGTCACGTCACAACTTGCAAATGGAATGTAAATTTGCCCATATATATATATATATATATATATATATATATGTACATACACATTTATATGAATAATAGTTCACATAAAATGTTTACTTGTTGATATGCTTGTTGATATAAAATATAACTCCTTATATCATATAAAGTGGATATATTAAAGTAAAACATGAGCCTAAAATGCTTTATCTTTTTTATTCTATTTAAAATTGTAACAAGAATATATATTTTCTTTTTCTTGAGTCCTTTTTGTAGGTAGGTGTATGTTGGCAAGATAGTCGAGCACACACTCACAAGAGGGGATGAAGGTTAAACACTTGAATTCTCTTTTAAATCATACTATGAGATCTCAATTGTATTATATAATTTGTTAATCTAGGAAATTAAATTGAGTGTTTAATTAAATTAATTAAATTAGTTTCCAGCATAAATAATTATTTTAAAAAATCTATGATCGTGAGGGGTTATCAGGTATTTTTAAAAGACATCATTGTTGATTTTTTTTTACTAATTAGGCAAATCTGAATTTTGAATTTTGACTTTATTATACTATACAAATTATTTCATATTGTATGATTATTAATGATTAAGGTGTAATTTTTCTTATTGATCAACGAATCAAATTAGGAACAAATCATTATTTGAGATCGTACTGTATGATCCATGTAGAACAGTTTGAATTAACAGAACTTTGACTGTATGAACCTTGGTTCATTCTGGATGATCCCTAATTTAATAAATTTCATTGTACAGTTTGACCATATATTATATAGTCTAATTTGAGACAGGAGCTGAACTATACAAATAGTAAGATACTCACTTCATATTGTATGATCATAGCAATAGAATTAAAATTTAGATTTTGATTTAAATAGATTACTTTAATTATTTTCAAACAAGATGATAGGGTGGTGTTGCATAGCTAGAGACATTTTTCCTGTGTGAGAGAGCTTTGGAGAGGGAGACATATGTCCTTGCTTATGAGAGTGCCTAATCAACTTGGAAGAGAAAAAAGGTGAGGTTTAGAGGTTATTCTTAAGAGAGTCAATGGGTGTGTTAGGTAGTCACACAGTTATCCTTATCGGCTTGCACTTTGGGCCCTCTCGGTTGTGCTTTTGGATCTCTTGGAGAGGAGCACTTGGGAAGAAGTCTTTACTATTCTCTATTTTATTTCATACAATCATTATTTTCTAAATTTTATGGTTTTATTATATGGTTGTCGCAATCATTCATAAGTTTTGATTATTTGGAAGAACTTTTACTTTGAAATAACCAAAAGTTTAAAAATAAAAATTATCTATTACTTCAAAAAAAAATTAGCATTATTTTTCTTTCAAAGCATCATTATTGTTTTCTGAAGTTAATTTTCAATCAATATAATTTTTTACTCTTTAGTTTAGGTTAAGCACTATAATGCTATTCTTCATGAGCATTATGGTGATAGTTCAATTTATGAGCACCATAGAACTATCGTTCTAAATGCCATGGCACTAGAGTCAACTATTTATTTTTTATATAAATAGCATGGAAGAATTATTGAATGGGGTGGCTATTTTTATCCCTTGTACGTATATCTAGGTAGGGTCCATTAGGAGTTTGTGTGATAAACAAGAGAAGAATCAGAGGGTAATGAAGTGCTTATATTATCAGTACAAAGGGATAAATTGGTTCTATTTTTCCTTATACTTACTTTTTGTACTAATTTTTATATTTTAAAGAATTTTTTCATAATTATGTTTATTTTAATGACAGGCATAATTATTCTCTAGACTTATGATGTGATAACAATGCATGTGTTACATAGAATAAGTCTAAGTGCTTAATAATTTTAACTATTATTTCTACTTCCTCTAAATTGTTACAACTTAGTTTTTAAAACTATATTTTTATATCATGTGTATTTTTTATGATTCCAAAAATCTTATTGTGTTGATTACTATTTCTCCTAACATATATTGGAAATATTTTTTGTGTTATTCGTGTGTACTAACATTTTAGGGTAATCATACTCCAGCTGCTAAAGACTTCAAGATAGATTAGGGATTATTGTAATTGAAGTTTGTACTTTTTATATTTATCTTGAGTCTGTGAGATTGTGATTGTAATTGGGTAACCGCACACACACACTGGGGAGTGTAAAACACTTATATGTTCAAAACTAACTGTATTGTATGATAATAAATCATACGGGATGTTTTGTCCTGAGTGTTCCTCAAGAATGGAATTGATTGGATCATGCCAGGGAAAATTTTTTAAGTACTGTTCATACTGTATGAAAAATAGTTCGTACAAATGCTGGTCAGAGTATGAAATCAAGTTCATAGCCATTCATCCTATATGAACTCAATATTTTTTGAACCGATCA
Organism: Dendrobium chrysotoxum; assembly: GCA_019925795.1. Classification (NCBI taxonomy): domain Eukaryota; kingdom Viridiplantae; phylum Streptophyta; class Magnoliopsida; order Asparagales; family Orchidaceae; genus Dendrobium; species Dendrobium chrysotoxum. Next base: position 35,272,190 of record CM034302.1, on the reverse strand, counting down.
TACTATACGATGTTGGTTCATACAGATGATGATCAGAGTATAAAATGAGGTTCGTTTAGAACCGTACACCACTTTTTGAACTGATCATACATACAAAGTATGATCGTACTGTACAATCCAAGTCTGTCAAACTTCAATTTTTTAGTTTTCAGGATAATTTTTCTTGTCCTTTGTATATAAGGGTCCTAAAAACTGACTATCGTTAATCCTTCTGCAAATTTCTTCTTAAGAGTGATGGAGAGTGTGTTTTGGGAGAGTGTTTGGGAGTGAGAATTATAAGATCTTACTGTTGTAAATCTGGATTCAAGAATTATGATTTTGTTGACAATAAATATTTCTATTTCTATTTGAGTGCCTAACCTTTCAGGTTCACAAATTTAATTACAATTCAAGTCAGCTCTAGATCGAGTCAGTCTATTTTTGTTTCAAATTCAATAAAATTTTTCACCTTTCTTGAGTCAAATGTAATGTAATGGATTCCCAAGCTAAGTAACCTTACACACATACACTCAGGCGGAGATTTTTAGTGAGTTAGAGTTTCTATTCTAATTTTGTTCATATCATCCTAGATGATAGTAATATCATCCTGGATGATCCATTGAAAATAAAAACCCTAATTAGGGCGGCCATGTTAAGTCAGTCTGATTTAGTAGATCATCCTAAACGATACTCTTATCATATAGGATGATGTGCTCAAATCAAAAAATCTCAGTCGCTAGACTAAGTTAGGTAACTTTTTATTTTTAGTATTTTGGTCTAATCATCCTGGACGATACATGTATTAACTAGATGATTCATCACAATCATGCCTAAATTAATTAAGTGATTAAGAAAAGTAATTAAGGATTGACTGATCGGTCACATCATCTTGGACAATCGCAAGATCATCCTGGATGATCAATTGGAAATCCTCATCGTCCAATGTATCTTCCTTGGACGACCCAAACTGTCTACCAGACGATATTGCTATTTTTGAACTAATCATACAGGATGATATAAATATCATTTTGGATGATCAAGTCATTTTAAAATTGTCTAGCATAATTATCCTGGATGACCCAAACTATGTGCCAAATGATATTGGGCCTTATTGAACTAATTGTACATGATGATAGACATATCGTCCTAGATGATAAAGTCATTTTCTTTAGATCATCTAGACTTTTCTCCTAGATGTCATAAACTACCTGCTAGATGATATTTCTAATTTAAACTAATCATTTAGGCCGATCGCAGAATCATCCCGAACGATCAGAAAAAACTATATCTTCTAATCATCCAGAAGAACCAAAACGTCCAGGCCAAAAAGGGCTAATTTACACTAATCATACATGACGATCTAAGGATCATCCTGGATAATCTTTGATGGCAAGTTGAAATTTAGGGCAATTTTTGAGCCCTTCTATTTAAGATCTCTTTTTGCTACTGTTGAGATCTTTTGCCACTGTCCTTTCCTGAGAGAGTCTTGAGAGGGAGAAGGAGAGATTGGGAGAGAGAGAGAATCTTATGAGGGGGAGTTAATGAGGTGTTCATAAAGGTTACTCCAAGCAAGGATTCGAGTCATCATCTCCAGTCGTTGCCCCTTGTCCCTTGGTCTCTCTATGGGAAGGATCGTCAGCAACAAGATCAAGGTTCTATTCCTTCTTCAGGAGGAAGCAAAAGGAGGTAAGGTTCTCTCCCTACTTTAGGAGAAAGCAAAAGGAGTCTAGGTTCTCTGCCTCACTCATTTGGTGAAAAGGAGTTTTGTAAAGGCTTTTCTATCTTGCTGTGGGAGCGGAAGGAGAGTCACTGAGTTTTAGTGCAATACCTGGAGGGGAGGCTCCGGGGAGTGGATGTAGGTCAAGTTGATCGAACCACTATAAAATTTGGTGTGTTCATTCTTTTACTATTCTATTTTTAATTTTTGTAATCTACTTTTTTGTGAATGATCATGAGATTAAAATTATAGTTTTGGTTGTTTAATCATCTCCATAGCATAGTGCTATTATAATTATTTTAAAACATTTAAAAAGATTTTCAAGATCATTTTTGCTTTAGAATTTTTAAAACTACCAATTCACCACCCCCCCCCCACTCTTGGTTAGTCACAGGCTAGTTCATAAGGGCTTAACATCCCTAACAAACTTTCACTTACAAGTAGAAATTGTGAAGGGTTCACAAGTTTGCCCAAAGGTAAGGATCTCTTTGTATGCACTTCACATCTCTACCCTACCTCTTTGAAGACTCTTGAGAGAAGATTTTTGGAAAGAGATCTGGTACTCTACTGTCACCAGGAGGGTAAAAAAGGACATTAATACTCTGCTGTCACTAGGAGGGTGAGAAAGGATGTTGGTACTCTACCATCACCAAGAGGGAAAAAAAGGACGATAGGTTCTCTGCCTTCACAAGGAGGGTGAAAAAGGACTATGATTCTCTGCCGCGTTGGGTTGGTGGAAGAGAGATTTTTGTAAGGACTTATCCACCTTTTTATGGGGGCTAAAGCAGAGTCACTAGTATTTAGTGCAATACCTAAATAAGGAGTGTCAATGGAGTGGATGTAGGTCTTGTTAGATCAAACCACTATAAAAAATGGTGTCTTCTGTTCCATCATTTTTATTACATTTTTATTTTTTACATTTTTCATTTTTCTGTCGTTAAAAAATCATTTTTAAAAATTTATATTTGTTCTCAAAATATTTAAATCAATTTTCAAAAATTCTAAGAAATTTTAAAATTGCCAATTCACCCACCTCTTAGTTAGCCATGGGATAATTTCCTTTGGTTTAACAACCTACTTGGACTTTACGAATGGTATAAGAGCCTACTTTTAAAAATAAAGATTTAAGCAACTTTTTGAAATAATTATGGCTACTTTTGGAAATTGTAACACACCCAAAGAATATTCAATCATAAAACCCCCATTATTTGATAACATCCCTTTCGATTTTTGGAAAATACATATGTCTACATTTCTTTAATTGCTTGACTATCGCATGTGGATTTTAGTACAAGAAGTTCACACTAGTCCCACTAGACTTGTTGATGGAATAAGAGTTGAAACACCTTTTAATGATTAGATAGTAGAAGAAAAAGAACTAGCTTAGGTAAATGTTAAATGCTTAAACAATTTTTTCTGTGCACTGAAATCTGAGGACTATATATATATTTTAACCTATAAATCTAAAAAAGAAATATGGGATAGACTTTGCATTACATATAAAAGAATAAATGAGGTGAAATAATCTAGATTAAACATTTTATTACACGACTATAAATTTTTTCGCACGAAATCGAATGAGTCAATTAGTGACATGTATACTCGCTTTACACATATAGTCACCTCATTGCATGCTTTAGGTAGGGAACTAACGAATGCTAAAAAAGTAAATAAAATTTTTTATTGTTTGCCTACTGCTTATGATGCAAAGATAATTGCTATACCAAAATCAAAAGACTTAAATATTTATTTTATTGATAATCTTCTTGGATCACTAATTGCTTACGAGAAAGGAGTGACTCAAAGATAGATTGATGCAGGTGACAAGAGGAAGGAGAACAATATTGCACTGAAAGTGGATGACTCGGATAATGATCAATCTCAGCCTGAGGATGAAGATGATATTGCCTTAATAACAAAGCAATTCAAAAGTTTCCTTAAGAGGAAGCAAAGGAGACGTCAGCAGTTGAATAAGGGTAAGTTCCACAAAAATGCTAAAGCTTCTAATGATATAATTTGCTATGAGTGCAGGAAGCCTGATCACATCAAATTTGATTGCCCAAATCTTAAGGCTAATCCTAGTAGGGAGAAGGTTGAGGAGAAGATTAATGTTAGGAAGGGCAAGAAGAAATTACAAAAAGCATTTTAGGCGGACTCAGCTTCAGATTCCACAGAAATAGAAGTAGAAGAGGAAGTCAATAATTTATGTTTAATGGCTGACAAGCTTGATCAGTCAGATTAAGAAGAAGTATGTGACTTAACCTACAAATAGTTATTTGATGATTCAAAGAAAGTTCATACTACTTATAGGAAACTTTAAAAGTTGCATGCTAAACTGAACATAGATTTTTAGAATTATAAAAAGAGCATGAAATCCTTAGGAATGATCACGCATTGATTAATAGCAACCACGTAAAATTATTTAATGAATTTTATGCAACAACAACAACAACATCAAGCCTTTATCCCACTACGTAGGGTCGGCTACATGAATCCTTTTTCTCCATTGTGCCCTGTTAAAAGTCAAATTCTTGTTTAAATCTAATAAAGAAAGATCATTTCTAATATTTTCTAACCAAGTCTTTTTAGGTCTTCCTCTACCTTTCTTAACATAAGTCAAATCTAAGACCTCTACTTTCCTAACCGGGTCATCGGGAGGCCACCGTTTTATGAGACCAAACCATCAAAGGCGACTCTCTCTAATCTTATCTTCCACTGGAGCTACTCCAACCTTTTCACGAATATGCTCATTTCGTATCCTATCTCTAAGGGTAAAGCCACTCAGCCACCTGAGCATCCTCATCTCTGCTACACTTAACTTAGAATTATGCTTCTCTTTTAATGGCCAACATTCGGCACCATATAGCATTGCAGGTCTCACCAACATCTTATAGAATTTTCCCTTAAGTTTGAGGGGTACTTTTCTATCACACAATAAGCCTGATGCATTCCTCCACTTCAGCCATCCCACTTGGATTCTGCTTATAATATCCCCATCTATTTCACCATCACTCTGAACAATAGATCCAAGATATCTAAAACGTGTACTCTTATTAATGACTTGACCGGCCAAAGTCACAATCCCTTCACTAGGTCTATTATTACTAAAATTACACTCCATATTCCATTTTAGATCTACTCAAGCGAAAACCTTTAGACTCTAAGGTTGACCTCCATGATTCAAATTTAGCTTCAACTCCCTCTCTAGTCTTATCAACAAGAAGAATATCATCAGCAAAAAGCGTACACCAAGGTACATCCTCTTGCAAATGTCTAGTGAGAACATCCATGACTAAAGCAAAAAGATATGGGCTTAGGGCTGATCCTTGATGTAATCCAACCGAAATAGGGAAATACTTAGTCAAACCACCTTGTGTTTGAACACAAGTAATAGCTCCTGCATACATATCTTTAATGATTTGAATATAAGTGTTATTAACTCCTTTCTTTTCAAGAACTCTCCATAGCACTTCTCTTGGAACTTTATCATATGCTTTTTCTAAATCAATAAATATTATATGTAAATCCTCCTTATTCTCTCTTTATTTCTCCATCAAACCTCTTAATAAATGTATGGCTTCCATAGTAGACCTACCCGGCATGAATCCAAATTGATTTTGAGAAATATTAGTATCACGCCGCAACCTATGCTCCATAACTCATTCCCATAGTTTTAAAGTATGACACATTAACTTAATTCCTCTATAATTCGCACAATCTTGTTCATCACCTTTATTCTTAAAAATAGGGATTAACACACTCATTCTCCACTCATCTAGCATCTTTTTAGTCCTCAAAATAGTACTAAAAGTTTAGTAAGCCAAGAAATTCCTTCATCTCCTAAGCATTTCCACGCCTCTATTGGAATATCATCAGGTCCAATAGCTTTTCCACCCTTCATTTTCTTTAAAGCCTCTCTAACTTCGGTTTTACTAATACGCCGATAAAAACAAAAATATTTATTTTCATTTAGAGTGCTAAGGTCACTACAGTCAATTTTATTTTCACATTCTTCATTAAAAAGTTTAGCAAAATATCTCATCCACCTTTGTTGAATATCATCTTCTAAAAAAAGTACTTTTTGATCTTCATCTTTAATACACTTCACTTGAACTAAATCCTTACTACTCCTATCTCTTTGTTTGGCTAACTTATACATATATCTTTCTCCCTCCTTAGTATCCAATCTATTATATAAATCACTAAAAGCTAAACTCTTTGCATCGCATATTGCTTTCTTAGATTCCTCACGTGCCTCTTTGTCTAATTTCTAATTATCAGAATTTTTACAATTAAACCAATTTTTATAACAAATCTTCTTATTTTTAATCTTTCTTTGCACATTTTGATTCAACCACCAACTATTTTTACTATTAGGAGCTTTTCCCTTTGAAACTCCAAGCATATCTTTTGCAATATTCTTAATATCACTAGCTACTTTTTCCTACATAACATTAGCATCCTCATGCACAGACAAAATCATAAGATCTAAAATCTTACTCTCAAAAATATTTTTGTTAATATTCTTTAAATGCCCCGATCTAATCCTAGAAAATCATTTTACTTTATTTTTTATTTTCTTCCCCATTATCTTCAAGTCCAAAACTAATAAACGATGTTGGGTACATAAAATTTCACTCGGAATAACTTTATAATCTTTATAATCTAAACGATCTAACTTCCTTATAAGAAAATAATCAATCTGAGTTTTACTATATCCATTTTTATAAGTAATGAGATGCTCATTCCTTTTCTTAAATAAGGTATTAGCAATTAAAAAATCATAAGCTAAACAAAAATCTAATATGGACTTACCACCTTCATTTATGGTTCCAAACTCATGGCCACCATGAATGCTTTTAAAATCATCCACCTCTCTACCAACATGTCCATTTAAATCTCCTCCAATAAAAACTCTTTCTTCAAGAGATATCTTTTGTATTAATTCTTCTAAGTCATTCCAAAATTTTAATTTTAAATCCATATCCAAACCCACTTGAGGAGCATAAGCACTTATAATGTTAACAATCTTTGCATCAACAACAATCTTTAAAGTTATAATTCTAACTCTAATTCTATTAATATTTATAACATTATCCTTCAAACTCTTATCTAAAATCACGCCTACACCATTTCTAGTATGACTCCTACCCGAATACCAAAGTTTAAATCCTAAACTATCAATCTCCTTAGCCTTCTCTCCAATCCATTTAGTTTCCTGAATGCACATAATATTTATCTTCCTATGAATCATAATATCTATTAATTCCATTAATTTTCCTGTAAGGGAACCTATATTCCAAGTTCCTATCCTAATTTTAGATTCATGGACTAGCTTCTTTGCCCACATCCGTCGTTGATGTGGGAACCCTTGCCTATTTAACACTACACCCGGGCGACGGTGCAGCGGCCCTTGCACACTTGTCACTGTATTCAGGCCATACAACACATCGCTTCTAGGGGATGCCCTAGCATTAATACAATTTTTTAAAAGATTCATGTCATTATTATTCGATAAGTTTTACGCTGGCTGTCGACTACCTAACGCAACCCTCCACTTTTCTCATCCAGGACTTGGGACCTGGCAACGGCAGTGTTAATTTAATGAATTTGATGATTTGAACAAAAAGCATGAACTATTGAAATCAACACACACTGAACTTGAAGATGATTGTAAAGTATTTATAGAAGAAGCTGAATATAGTGAAATTGATTTGAGAATGGAAATTTTAATGTTAAAAAAAATAGAAATGCATATCTAGAATTGAAACTAAAGGCTATTATGAAAAATATACTGACACCCATACTTGAGCAATTCTATGAGTCTAAGCAAAAAGACACAAGTTCAAGATATAGGAAAAGATATTATAACTCATATATATTAAGAAATTCTTTTCCTAGAGTAAAATGTTTTTCATGTGGAATATTAGGACACATATCCCACACTTGCATAATTCATAGTAGAACACATCTAGTGTGGAGATCAAAGATGCATAAATCATAGAATATCACGCATGCATCTAGTTTATCATTGCCAATAGGTGAACCCAAACTTATTTGGGTTCCCAAGTCTAATGTTTGATCTTTTTATAGAAACGCTCTGATAAAAAATCTTGTGAGAGCATCTGATACCTAGACAATGGATGTTCAAAGTACATGACTGGAGATGTAAATCAGTTTATAATGCTAGAAGCTAGGAATGGAGGCAAGGTAACACTTAGAGACAATACCACTAAGAGAGTGGTAGGTATAAGTATGATTGGCAACAAGAATAAATTTTTCATTCAAAATATAGTATTAGTAGAAGGCTTATAGCATAACTTATTGAGTATTAGTCAGCTATGTGATAAGGGGTATAGTGTAAAATTTTTTTCCACTAGTTACATAATAAGCTAAAATGGAATTGATGTTTTATATGGAATCAGGGTAAATAATGTGTACATGCTTGATTTAAATTTTATTAATCCTCTAATACTTTTTGTCTTAAAATAATTAATGATGAATCATGGTTATGGTATAGGAGACTTTATCACGCAATCATGAAAAATTTTAAGATAATTACCCAAAAAGAATTGGTTAGAGCAATACCTAAACTAGACTTTACTAAGGATCACCTGTATAATGCATGTCAATTAGGAAAATAGGTAAAGTCCTCCTTTCATTCCATTAAGGATCTTAGAACTAACAAATCATTAGAAATCATTCATATCGATCTTTTTAGACTGGATAACACTGTAAGTCTAGGAGGTAAAGTGTTTGGATTTATGATAGTTGATGACCTTTCAAGATTCACTTAGGTTAAATTTTTATTTCATAGGAGTGAATCATTTGATGAATATAGAAGTTTTTCAACTTGGATTCAAAGGAAAAAAGGGCGTGAAATTTTATCAATTCAAAGTGATCATAGAGGAGAGTTTGAAAATGAAAATTTTCAAGATTTTTGTAAGAATAAGGAATTGATCACAACCTTTCAGCACCTAGAACCCTCAGCAGAATGGGGAGGTTAAAAGAAAGAACAGAATATTAAAAAAAGCTGCTAAAGCTATATTGACAAAATACTCACTTCCAAAATATTTTTGGGCTAAAGTGGTTAGTACTGCTTGTTATGTTCTAAATAAGGTGAATATTAGATCCAAGTTAAACAAAACACCCTATAAACTTCTTAAGGGTAGGACACCAAATCTTTCATATTTGTATGTTTTTGGATGTAAGGTGTTCATTCATAATAATGGTAAAACTCCTTTAGAAAAATTTGATCCAAAATCTAATGAAGAAATTTTTCTTGGATATTCTAGTGTTGGAAAATCTTATAGAGTTTTTAACAAGATAACTTTGGTAATTGAGAAGACCACACATGTTATTTTTGATAAATTTGATGATTGAACACACTAATATAAATCAAGCACTTTTGGATGAATTTTGAATTTTAGCCATGCAAGAAGAATTGAATCAATTTATAAGAAATGATGTTTGAGAATTGATTGAAAGGCTTAAGGATCAAAGTGTTGTTGGAACTAAGAGGGTGTTTAAATATAAAATGAATGATTCATGAGTTGTGATTAGAAATAAGGCAAGATTGGTAGCCAAGGGGTATAATCAAATAGAAGAGATTAATTTTGAAGAAACTTTTGCCCCTATAGCCAGACTTGAAGCAATTAGGGTTTTGCTAGCCTTTGCTTGTTTTAAAGGTTTTAAACTGTATCAAATGGATGTTAAGAGTACCTTTCTAAATAGGGTGATACAAGAGGATGTTTATGTTGAGCAACCTCCAGGTTTTAAAAATTTAAAATTCCCTAATCATTTTTTTAAATTAAAAAAGGTATTGTATGGACTGAAACAGGAACCTAGGGCTTTGTATGAGAGGTTAAGCACTTTCCTATTAAAGAGATTATTTGTTAAAGGAAGTGTGGACACCACTCTCTTTTTGAAAATGATAGGAGAAGAAATACTCATTATTCAAATATATGTTAATGACATTTTGTTTAAATCTACCAATAAAAATCTTTGTGATGACTTTTAAAAAATAATGAGTAGTGAATTTGAAATGAGTTTGATGGGAGATTTGAGTTATTTTCTTGGTTTTAGTATAAAAAGCAAAATGAGGAAAGAAATTTCTTAGTCAATCGAAGTATATTAAGGGCATCTTCAAGAAATATGAAATGAATAATGTTAAACCAGTAACTACACCAATGAGTTTCTCAGTATAGTTAAATAATAACCCTAAGGGAAAATCTATTGATCAAAAGAAATTTAGAAGAATAATTAGATCATTACTTTACTTGACTGCTAGAAGACTAGACATAATATTTAGTGTTTGTTTGTGTGCTAAATTTTAATCTATTCCAAAGGAATCACATTTGACAGCAATTAAAATAATACTGAGATATCTTTTGGGAACTCAAAACTTAGGGATTTGGTATCCAAGGTATAGTTCTTCTTTTGAAATCATTGGATATTCTCATTCAGATTTTGTAGGATGTAGGGTTGATCAAAAACGTACTTCTGGAACTTATTAATTCATTAGAAATTTTTTAGTTTCTTGTTCCAGTAGGAAATAGAATTCAGTAACCCTTTCTACTGTTGAAGCAGATTACATTGCCTTAGGTAGCTATGTGGCATAAGTTCTTTGGTGAAAATAATAATTGCTTGACTTAGGATTTTCTATTGGCACAATTCTAATATTTTGTGATAATACGAGTGTTATATACATTTCAAAGAATCCTATTCAATATTCTAGAATCAAGCATATAGATGTAAGGCATCACTTTATTAAAGAGCATGTAACTAAGAGAGATTGAATTGCATCACGTCGCTACAAAAAATTAACTTAAAGACATTTTTATAAAATCATTGGATTTTGATACATTTATCACTTTAAGGACCAGATTAGGTGTGATTGATCTTAATGCTTAAATAGAAATTCTGCAAACTTGATTTAATGTGTAATTATGTGTTTGTTTATGTTCTTCGGTTATTTGTAAGGTTTTGTTGTTTGTATTTTGTTTTTGTTGGTTTGGTTTTTTTTTATTATTTTTTATTTTTATTATTTTTGTGCTTACTTTATTTTTGATTTTACTGGAAGCATGTCATATTGTTTGATGAGATTTTCTATTTATCATGTCTTATTTTCTAAGTATTCTTTTCGTACTATACAAAATTTTTTTGTACCGTATGAATTCTGTAGCATGTACATGATAGGTTTCTGAGTTGAGAACACAAAACTTAGTTTTTTATGAGATTATATACTGTATAATGACATCATTGTACTGTACGATGTATGTTATTTTTTCTATACGATTAAGGGCAGTTTTTCCAGAAAATGTTAGTTTTTTATTATAGATTGTTCGTATGAAAATATTTTCGTCTGTACGATCCTATTGTCAGTTTCTTATGGGGGTCGAACTTAACTGTATAAAAATGATCTTTAATTTTTTAATCATCTCGGACAAACTCGTCTTCATCTATACGATCATTTGGTTAAAAGTATATATGAAAGGATGCCTCAAAAATGGCATTGTATGAAAAGCTGTTTCTTTTTTTGCCTTATCTGTTCGTATGTACAAAAAAAATTTTGTCCCGTACCATTTTATAATCGTACGTACGATCCAAATTTTATACCGCACGATATGTCATTTTTCTTTAAATAGAAGGATCTTTGGATAAGTTTTTAATCACTTTCTCATCCATTCCAAATCTTCTAGAGCCCACATCTTAGGAATGGCAAGCAGTAGAAAACGACCTCGCACCATGATGGGATCTTCTTCTAGATCTGATAGGAATGACAATTTTCTGTCCAGAGAAAATGAGGAAGTCTTTTTTAGGTATGTTGGAGCCAAGATTACCCCTTCTAGACTCCTAATCTAAAGTGACATTCATTTTTCTATCATGCCCCTATTTTCTTCAACCCAACATTCATTTATCTTGACCCTCATCTATGCCTTTCATAAAGAAACCTTCCAAACTTTTCTGGCTAGGATTACCTCTTATGTCTTTAAGCAATATATAGAAATAACTAAGAAAGTTCTAGGCAACTTTCTTCACTTGAGAACATAAGAAGTTAGAGCACAAACATTAACCTTTAGAGCAAATTATGACTGGTCAGAAGTCAATTAAATTCTTAGAGGTATTGCCCAAGTGATTCATCTATCTTATGTTTACACTCTCAATCAAAATGTCTGGATTATCCAGCATGTTTTGAGAACCTCAATTATTCCAAAAGTTGGTGATCGCATAAACATGACTCCTCTTTCATCTACAGTAACTTATTTGATAATGACTAAAAAATCTTTTGATGAAGCCTAACTTATCATGGATTATATTTATAAACTTTTCGATATTGGACATCCTCAAAATAAGATAAAGAAAAATATGGCTTTAGGTCATCTAGTTACCTATATCTTAGAAAAGAAGTACAATCTTATCCATCTTGATCATCCCACTAAACTTCCTATCTACTTTACTGATGCCTCTTTTGGGCACTCTTTGGGCAGGATTAAAGCTCTAGGGGAGATGATTCTGAGGAAGAAGGGGGAGCTCCTGCTCCTGCACCAGCACCTGGACCTGACTAAAATTTCTATCAATAAATGGTTCAGCGCTTCGATAGAATAGAAACTCATTTTGATCAATGCTTTGATCAAATTGAGAATCACATGAATCAGTAGGATGCTAGATATAATGAAGACATGGATAGGATCTGAGGGCAATTTGACTCGGTTAACACTAATATAAATATGATGAATAGTTACTTTTCTTTGTTCAACCAACCACCACCTCCAGATCAAGGCCCCTCTGATTACTAGATGTACTTTTGTGTTGTTGTTGTTGCTTATGAGTACTTGTGTTATTTTTCTTGAGATATATTCCTATGATTTTAGTAATCTTATGTGCTACTAATTTCAGGTGTTGTTTCTTAGATTATGTATGTGTGATTGTGATGATGAAAAGAAAAATGTGTCTATGTGCTCTTTATTGCTAAATGAAATGATAAAATATTTTATTGACCTGCATTGAAATCTCATATTTTGAAATGGTTATTTTTCTTTAGACAAATAATTTGTGGCTGAACTTGAATAAAATTTTGAATTATTTTGTTCTACAAATTAATCTCTTTGCAAAATTTAATCTTTTAAAATTAAATTAAATTATAACTGGATGTAGATTAGGAGATCAATTTCATGTTCATATAGATAAGTATTACTTTGAGATAATTACTATAAAATAGATCTTATAGTTTTCTTATTATTTTCTTTTTCAATGTGATTAGTTTTTGTTATTAGTGAAATTTGAATTAAGACTATTGATATTAGAAAGACCAAAAAAAAGGGAATGCATAAAGCATGCAAAAATAGAAAAAGATGCGCAATGGTTTGTAATGTGAAAAGAGGCACAAAATTAGCCCAATAGAAAGATGCACAGAGTGTGCCACTAACCTTTGAAAAGATATGCAATGTCACCAATTAAATAATTCATATTATTCTTTTCGTTATCATTATATCTCTAATCCAAATCCATTTAATCGATAATCATCATCACTTTGGAATTAAAAACTACTTAATCTTTATTTTGTCCTTTTTGTAATAATTATTTTTTTATATACTTTATATAACATGAATATTGAACCTGATTGACTTTTCTTATCTTAGTTGTCCTTTAATTTAAAATTTGAATTTTTCTTTTTAGCATTTGGAAGTTAAATTTATATTTGCAATTAGTTTAAAATTTTTCTTCTCCAACTACTTTGATTTTCTCATAGAAACTTTTTATTTCAAGGTATACTTCCCCTTTTATTGTTGTAAAAAGGGGGAGTCATAATATTATTTGATGATTGATATTTTTTATTGTTTGTTAGATGTTTGTGTGTTGTGTGCATGTAGGTGTTGTAATATGGATGTGTGTATATTTTATGTGATTTTGTTTGTGTTTATATTTCTGTTCGAGTTGTTTTTTATTTTAGTAGTTTTTGTGATTTTAGTAGTTTTTGTGATTTGTTTCTTTTTACCCCTTATTTTAAATTGGTCATTCGTTTTAGGGGAGCTAAGGAGAAAATTTGCTTTGATTTTTAACTCAAATAATAATTATTTTGCCATCATAAAAAGAGGGAGATTGTTGCAACTTAGTTTTTAAAATTATATTTTTATATCATGTGTGTTTTTGATGATTCCAAAAATCTTATTGTGTTGATTATTGTTTCTCCTAACATATATTAGAAATATTGTTTGTGTTGTTCGCGTGTACTAATATTTCTGAAAAATTATACTTCAAACTGCTAAAGACTTCAAGACAGGTTAGATTAGGGATTATTGTAATTAAAGTCTATACTTTTTATATTTATCTTGAGTCTGAGAGACTGTGATTGTAATTGAGTAACCGCACACACACACTTAGGGAGTATAAAACACTTGTATGTTTAAAATTAATCATACTGTATGATCATAGATCGTACTTGACGATTTGTCCTGAGTATTCTTCTAGAACGGAGTTGATTGGATCATGCCAGGGAAAATTTTCTAAGTATTGTTCGTACTATACGAAAAATGGTTCATACAAATGCTGGTCAGAGTACGAAATCAAGTTCGTACCTATTCATTCATACAAACTCAACATTTTTTGTACAGATTGTACTGTATAAAGAGGGTTCATCCTGGACGTAGGTCAGAGTATGAAATCAAGTTCATACCCATTTGTCCCGTACGAACTCAACATTTTTTGAACTAATCATACTGTATGATGTTGGTTCGTACAGACGACGATCAGAATATGAAATGAGGTTCCTACATAATCATACACCACTTTTTAAATTGATCGTGCGTACTAAGTACAATCATACTATTCAATCCAAGTCTGTCAAACTTAAAATTTTTAGTTTTCAAGATAGTTTTTCTTATCATTTATATATAAGGGTCCTAAAAGCTGACTATCTGCAATCCTTCTGTGAATTTATTCTTGAGAGTGATAGAGAGTGTGTTTTGGGAGAGTGTTTGGGAGTGAGAATTGTGAAATCTTGCAAGTGAAAATTATGAAGGGTTCACAAGTTTGCCCAAAGGTAAGGATCTCTTTGTATGTACTTCAAATCTCTGCCCTACCTCTTTGAAGACTCTTGAGAGAAGATCTTTGGGAAGAGATTTGGTACTCTACCATCACCAAGAGGGTGAAAAAGGATATCGATACTCTGCCATCACCAGGAGGGTGAGAAAGGACGTTGATACTCTGCCATCACCAGGAGGGTGAAAAAGGATGTTGGTACTCTGCCATCACCAGGAGGGTGAGAAAGGACGGTGGGTTCTTTACCTTCACCAGGAGGGTGAAAAAGGACGACGGTTCTCTGCCAAACCAGGTTGGTGGAAGAGAGATTTTTGTAAGGGCTTCTCCACCATGCTGTGTAGGCTAAAGGAGAGTCACTAGTGTTTAGTGTAATGCCTGGAGAAGGAGTCTCCAGGGAGTGGATGTAGGTCTTATTGGACCGAATCACTATAAAATATGGTATCTTTTGTTCCTTACTTTTTATCGCATTTTTATTTTTTGCATTTTTTATTTTTATGTGGCTGAAAAATTTATATCTATGCTCAAAATATTTAAATCAAATTTTGAAAATTCTATGAAATTTTAAAACTACCAATTCACCCCCCCCCCCCCCCCCTCTTGGTTAGCTTTGGGACAATTGCCTTAGGTTTAACAACCTACTAGGACTTTACATGAACTTCATTTAATTTGTGTATAGGATGTGCAAAAAAATAAAAATTAGTGTGATCTAGATCCTTGACGGAGTAGTGATATAATTAGGGATACTAAAATATAGTTCTTCCAGGCATTAAAATTGTTAAGGAGATAGAATAATTGTACTGAAGTTTAACTTTGTTAAGGACTCTAAAAAATTCAACAAAGATGAGGAATCATATATTTTATGACTCGGAGCATATATTAGGATAAAATAATTTATGTACACAAAAATTTAGATCTATCATAAGTTGAGAATCATTCGAACATAAAATTTACTCCTAGTCAATTTGCAGTAGTTTACTTTCATTAGCACAATTCCTTTTAATCATTGATAAGATAAATCTAGCAATGAGTAGAAGTAGTACTAAAGTAGTATTGAAATCAATATAATCCTTATGGGTATGATAAAGAACTCCCTTTCATATTACTTAACTTGACACATGCACTTACATAGTATCCATTGTAGCCCAATCGTGTAGGGTCTTGTGTTATGGCACAATCTTATATACGTTTCGGGACATTTTTACACCCCATAAGACTAGCTTAAACAACAAAGTTCTTATGGGAAATTTTTAACATTTTTAGGATAAATATTTCAAAAGCGTTCACCCAGTTAATGAGCCAGCTCTATTAAAAGGTGAAATTGTGATTGAGAGGAAATTACTTTGCTTATGATCTTGATGGAGGTCATCTTAGCATCTAGTGGGCAATCACATCTATTATCAGTGGGCTCAAAGATTTTGTTAACTAAAAATAGGGTGCAAGTGATATGTGTCTAAGAAATTCATCTAATTAAATATAAATTGGTAGTTGGGATTTTATGATCATCAAATGTCTATTTTATCAAAAAATTCTAATTGATATGAGCATTTTAATAAGATGAACCCCATAATAATAATAAAAAAAATAATTGAGTAAAGCTAACATCAACATCCTATCAATCAATGAAAATGCCACCTACGACCTTCATCAGTCGTGTTGTTGATAAATATTGACATGTAATGTAATTAATGCCTTAATTTGGATAGATATTGATATTTGATACCCACCAGCCCAATCACCAACTTCCCTTATCTCAAGTGAATAATTGAGTAGATCATCAATTGTCACCATACATTTAACATTCCAAGTCAACCAAAATTCAAAACATACAAATGACTATTTCATGTCAGCCTTAAATGTTTTATATCTGATTTCTTATTTCCTATATGATTATCTAATAGAAGAGTGATTGTGTAAACCACTCACCATCTCTTAATGTCTAATAATTGTTATAAATCATTATCTAACGCATCTAATTGATTGACATTCGTTAGGTACTAATATATGTCATCCACCTTCGTGATCGCCAATTACAACATCTATAGGGAGAATGAGTGGATAGAAAGTTGATTGTCACCCAATGTTTAACATTCCTACTAATTCCCCAATGTTCAGTGTTGATTTTCCACTATCATCTGACGTTGGTCATTTATTCCTCATCTCCTATAAATAGAAAGATCGTGCAAATCGTTGACCTATGGCCAATGTTTGATGTTATTAATTGATAAATGTCTAATGCTTGTTAATGTTCAATATTTACCAGCTAAGGGCATATGATGTCCGACTTCCTAATCGTTGGTCATTTGGTCTTTGAACCTGTAAAGATAATGACTAAGCATGATTCTAACTATTGGCCAAAGTCCAACTTTATTTGTTTTGTTGTCATCTGTTTGCTAATGTTGATGCTTAACAACAACTAATATTTAATTTCCATATTAGTAGTTGTTGCCCTCCACTTTTATTAGGAGAACGACGAAAACACCACGAACCGTCGCTTGATGAGCACTCAAACACCTCAATGCTACTTATATCTCTACTGCATATGATATCTCATCTGATTCATAGTATTAATGGGTTATCTCATTCTTGAGAAATGTGTCATCCATAATATTCACCTTATAATAGTGAAATTTTGAAATTAGATTAGCCCAAATAACTTTTTCTGTTTTGAAATTCTCATATAAAAATTTCAAATCTCATATAAAATTCTCTTTAACTTATTTATATATTATAAAATTTTTACACAATATGAAAATAATGAGCTCTCTCTCTTTCTCTCTTAATTTTCTTAAATACTGATCTTCTAAAAAATCTGCTACCGTTCAATCTTCTAACGATGAATCCATGTTGTAACCTATTCATGCGCTGGCGGAAGTATTTCGAGGCTCTTTCAACATACCCGATTTAATAGAGAAAAAATTGGAGCAAAGGGTACTGCTTAGATCTCACGTGAAGGTGTAGGTAGGCAGCGGCTGATCTCCGGGTTCCCAACTGGCATAACGATCGGACGGCTGCGATTCGCAGGGAGCCGGCACGGGTTCGGGAACTTTCCTATAGCGACAAAAGGATGCTTTGGCGTATTGTTTGTAGGTTCACGGGTTTTGTCCGCACCAATTATGAGGGTTTGTGCCCTCGAATGGGGCCCATAAGCGGCGACCATAAGGATTCCTAATTATGAATATTAGTTTAGAATGAGCTGGATTTTGGTGGCAACTTGGCTTAATGGCTTAAAATGGGCGTCTAGTTTTTATAATTATTTTGGGAGGAGAGGTCACGGGTTCGCCAAGGAAAAGAATGAGGAAACAAATCTGATTGGCAGTAGCCATATCAGCTCGACAACTCGGGGGTGCCAATGACATCTACACATTTTATTCTGGCCACGAATTTTATGCGTCACTGCTGCGTCATTTGGAGTGGATTTGCCCTGCGCTTATGCCGTCCGCATAATGGCTACCCCTCAATCTACCGTCAACCCTACGATTGACCAGAATAAAAAATTCTCAACAAGGTGTGACAATGGTGAAGAAATCTCTATATTGCCACAACATAGGCTGCTAATTCTTTTTTGTGTATGCTCGTGAAGCATAGTAGTTTTGCGTATTCTGTTGTTTTTTTGGGAAAATCTAAGGGTATAGATCAATTTCATTAAATAAAGAACTTAATTATAATTTGATTGAGATTACAATTGTAGCAGAATAACCTGAGGTGAGAGAGAACTATGAACAGTAGCAAAAAAGAGCAAAACGTACCAACAAGGCAATAATGGAAAATATGGAAATTTAGCTAAAAAGAATCAAAATTGGCTTCGGAATGAAGAAAAATTACACGAAGCAATCATGACAAAGTCTGAAAAGAAAGAAATATTCCCTGGTTGCCACAAAGACCGTCCAAGAGAGTACTAGTTGGTGAATGAGAAATTCGATCATGATAGTTCAACAAACGTTGGAAACCACATTGAGCAACAAAAGGCACTTGTCTAACAGATAAGTTATAAAGAGGCTGGGGCAGTAGAATCGCAACTCAAAAAAAAAAAAAAAAAATCAAACCATGAAGTCATCAGGAGATAAGAGAAATAATCATGCTAAAACTCTTCCAGTTTGAGATTTTGGTAGTATATCTTTTCTAATTTTACTCCAAGTAGTTGTAGTACTTTGACAATTTCCCCCCATATCTCTTTCCATTTCTTTCGCACTACTTCTTTCCCGCTAAACGTAATATAAGGAGCAAGTGATGGTTATATAGAATAGGGGTTGCAGTCCGAGAGCCTAACACTGTATTTTGATCATTACAAACATGGGATATTTATCTTCTTATTTATGCTTTATACATTCGATATTTTTTTATGCATCATTAACCTTTTAAGTTACATCATACCCCGAATAAAGGCCAAGGATAAAGACCCAAGACATCGTGTGTTCATGTATAAGTCAGTCAAAATTTAAAAGAGTTTGTATTTTTTTCTTTTTTTTTTTTGAATTTATTTCTATGTTAGGTATATTTTTGCTTAATAACAATGCACACACACAAGGGGCCGAGTGAGATTTATTATTTTAATTTTTTTTGTTAATTATACTGTACGATTTTGATTGTCCTGTGTGATCTATTTAAACAAAAATAATAAAAATATTTAATAAACTAGATCAATTAAATATTAAGTATAACAAATTATACTGTACGACCACCACATCATACTGCATGATCAGTTATATCAAGAAACCCCACCGTTGAATCCTAGTTACTTAAAATAAATAATTTTGAATTTTGAATTTTGAACAGTTCATATTATACGATCTAATTCGTATTATATGAATATTAATTAAAATTGCTTAATTTAATTCTGAGGATTATGAAAAAAAATCAGATCTAATTATGATTGATGATCGATCATGTATCGAATTGTACAATTCACCAAAGTGTTCACCAGATGAACCTTGGTTCATCTTGGACGATTCGATGTTCCCTTGATCTAATTATCTAGTATGATCTTTGAATCATACTGTATGAACAGACAACTGAAAGTTGAAATTTAGAATTTTTTAGAGCCCATTTTATAAACTCTTTGTTTTCTTAAGAAGAGTCTCCTAGTCTTCTGACAGTCAAGTGACATTTTATTTTCTGTAAGAGAGCTTGGAGAGTCCACTTCAAAAGGGAGAAAGGTGGTGAGATTGAGAGAAGGACAAGAGTCTTGAGGGAGTTAAGGGAGTGTATGGGGACTCATATTGTTACTTCGGCTGTCCTGCACATTGGGTCCTTTGGTTATGTGTGTGGAGTTCTTGGGAAGAGCTCTAGGGGAAAAGAGTCATTGGGGCCAATGACCTACATACAAGGAGGATAGGGATCGACATCTCCGTTAGGCTTGGAAGTAAAAGGGGGGACTAACCTCTCCGATGGGCTTAGAGGCTAAAGGAAGGACGACAGCTCCACCATGCCCTGGAGGCAAGAGGTGGAGAGTCTTTGGGTGTGAACAGTCTGTACGAGTGATTCTCCATTTGTGGTAGGGGAGAAGGGCTTCTCCTCCTAGCTCTATGTTGAAGCAGAGTCACTATTTGGTGTAATTCCAAAAAGAAAGACCTTATTGGAGTGGATGTAAGTCAAATTGATTGAATCACTATAAATCTTGATTTGTATTTTCATACTTACAACACTTTAATTTTTCTTGTGATTTAATTTACTGCAGTTTCGTTTGATTGTGATCATATTTGTGAAAGAGGATTGTAGTAATTATTTTTTATTTGATCTTGGTCTTTGAAAAGAAAAAAAAATAGAAAATAAAAACAAAAAAAATAATATTATTACTTTTCTACAAAATTTAAAAACATAAGAAGAATCGCAAGTACTTTTAGTTGTGTTTTACATTGTTCAATTTGGTTTATTTAATTGCTTCCATATATTTTAAGATTTATTTTTAAATAAAGAATTTATAAGTAAAAAGATTTAAAAATTATCAATTCACCCCCACCCCCATTCTTGGTGTGCCTCATAGCACTATCAATTAGTATTTAAGCTAATTGTGAACTCTTTCAATTGATATCAGAGAACTCTCAATTGGTGTTAGAGTGGGTTCTCACTGTTTTAAATTTTAATAACATGAGTAGATCTAATGGCATAGTTGGTAATTGTAACACATTGGAAGGGTTTTCAATCACCCGACCGCCACTTTTCAAAAATATACCATTTGACATTTAGAAAATTCATATGTACAAGTTTTTAAAATCAATTGATTTTCGCATTCGGTACAAGATACAATCTGGATATTCTTTACCATTTCAAGTTTTGAATTGAATTGAAGTAGAAATACCCTTTACTGAATGGTCTTTAGAAGGTTCTAAGCTTGCATAACTTTATGCAAACAATTTGAATTATTTCTTTTATGCATTGAAATCTAAAAATTACATGCTCATTTCTACTTACACTAGTGGTAAGGAGATTTGGGACAAACTTTGCATTACCTATGAAGGCACTAATGAAGTAAAATAATCATGAATGAATTTACTTTTACATGAGTATGAACTCTTTCATATGAAACCTATTGAGTCAATTTAGATATGTATACTAGGTTCACTAAAATTATTACATCTTTGTATGCTTTGGGTAGAAAATGAGAAACACTATGGCAACCCAAGAGGTGAGGTGAATTGGGTTATAAATAAAAGGGAAGTAATTTAAAATTTTTAAATTATATTTTGTAGAAAACTTAGCGATGTGAATGAGATATATATTCAACAAAATAAATCACAAGAGAGAGTGCAAAAGGAGAAAGGAACACATGAAGATTTTACGTGGTTTAGCCCCCTACTGGCCTACATCCATGGCTAGTCCAACCCCAGGCTAGGATTCAACTAAGAACTAAAAAGATTACAACAACCGTATCATTATAACTCTACAAAGAAAATACCATAAACAATAGTGAGAACCTCACAGAAAGTTTACAAACAAAAACAAAGAAAATTAATCAAGTCACAGCTTAGTACAATGTAGCTCTCACAAGGAATAAATTATATATCTCTCACAAACCCCACACAAAATAAGAACTAATCACTACTGAACAAATATGTTGGCTCACTATGTTTTATGTATATGAGAGTGAAATGTGATATGCAAATATTTTTACATAATTTTGTAAATTTAAAACACAAGCAACAAGCTAAAATGCAATTTTCAAAGGACTAGCTATATTAAGCAAAGATGTGATATGAATACTTATTAAGTGAGGATATTTGGAACATTGAAGTGAAAAGATACTCTTCTCCAGCATGGCAAATAATTAAGGATGGGGCTCGGTTCTTGAAGTCTATTACTAGATGGAATGTTTCAAATGGAAATAAAATTGATATCTTAAATGATATATGGCTTCTTAACAGGTGTCTTAACAAGTGGCCTTCATTGTGAGACTTTCATGTATTGAAAGACAAGAATGTTTCCTTCTTGATTAATGAAGATGGAATGTGGAGTAAGATGCTTTTACGCAAGTTATTTTCTGAAGACCTTGTGAACATCATTATGGAAATCCTGATATATTCTGAAGATGGAGAGGATTATATAGAACTAATGACTAACGTAACTGGGAAATCCATTACTTCTATGGCGTATCAAGCAACGGGGAAACATTTGCATTCAGGAAGAGATGTAAAATGGATGAGGAAGCTAAAAGTTTCGCCTAAGGAGTCATTATTTTGGTGGAAATTGATCAATAACTTTATACCAACTAAGTCCCGGCTGAATCACAAAAGACTGTGCAATTCTTGGAGATGCCCACGGGGTTGTTTGGAAATGGAGGATAGAGACCATATCGTTGTACATTGCACAAAGCTGATTGATTTATTTGACACGTTAAATAGGTGGGGAATTTACCTACCTAAGTTTAACAATTTTTATCATTGTGTGAATAACATGGAGAAGCTAGCTACAAATACACCAGCGGTTGCTAGATTGTATTAATAGCTGTAAAGCTAGAAATCATTTTACACATGAAAATAATGAGTGGAGTCCTATTATGATTGCTGCTCGAATTTTGGCGGATAATGCCAATCCAATCTTTCTTCCAATTTGCAAGAACTGGGTAACTAACCTGCATGTGCTGTCAAAAATTTGGTTTCCCCCACCTACAAATTGGATCAAGTTGAATGTAGACGTTTCTTTGTTACAAAACAATCAGGCTAGCATTGCGGGAGTCCTAAGAGATCATAAAGGCAAATTTTTAATGGCTTATGGTAAGAAGATAGTGCATTGGGACCTATCTATGCTGGAGTTAATTTTCATTTTCAACTTTAAAGAGACAATCAAAGATTGGATGGAATAAAAGCAAGGAATTATGATTGAGGGCGACAATGTCAATGTTATAAATCTTTTGCACAATTTGGTGTTGAGAAACCATCAGAATGTCAGGATCCACAATATGGATTTCTCTTTTCTCGATGTATTTAAAAATGTTATTTTTCATTGTTTTTCTAGAGAAAGAAATAGTGTGGCGGATGTTTGTACCCACTATGCTTTTTTGGGTGTTTTGTTTTGGGATACTTTTATTTTGGATGACCTTCCTTCAAGTGTTTGTAACTTGATAAGGAAGGACTGTGATAGAATAGCTATCACTTAGGACCTTTGTTCCTTCATTTCTCCTGCATTAATGCGATTTGCAAATTCTCAAAAAAAAAAAAAAGAATACTTATGAAAAGGTGCTATTTTGTAAAATATATTTTGCTAGATTTTAATATGATAAAAACATAATGAAGATAAAAACTAATTACTTCAAAGTTCTCCAAAAGTTCCACTCAAATTAACTCAAAAGATATGACAAAATTAATTGAAAACACACACAAATCACTTAAAATTGTAAGTAAAGTGAGTTATTTTTATAATTTTAAAAATCTGGAATAATATGATAATAATAAACACAAAAATCAGATATAAAAATATTCATGTTTTCCCAAAGGTGATCCATTCAAAAGTTATAGACAATGTTTCACAATAAGCCCTATATGCCTCAAGGATGAGTCACAAATAAGTTTATGTTGGAAAGACATTTTTATAATTCTAAAAATCTGGAATAATATGATAATAATCAACACAAAAATCAGATATAAAAATATTCATGTTTTCCCAAAGGTGATCCATTCAAAAGTTATAGACAATGTTTCACAATAAGCCCTATATGCCTCAAGGATGAGTCACAAACAAGTTTATGTTGGAAAGATCTCTAGAATGAAATATTTTATTTTTGCTACTTATGGAAATAACGATGAAAGATAGTTATATTAAATCAAATGATTAAAAAATTATTTTCAATTATACAAATTAAAGAACAAAAAATTCAACAAGACAAATAAAAAAAAGGTTGTAGACTAGGTAACCTAGTTTTCACTAAATCAACCACAAATGAGAATCTTTTTGGTTTTTATAAAATATAATAAAATTATTTAAAATACTAATATGATGACAATTGTATAGCAAACAAATCACACAAAAATATTAGAAGTGAAGGTACCAAAATGATGAAAACTAGTTGCAAAAACTAGTACTTGAAAAATCAAAACTAGTTAACAACACAACTTGTGATTATGCAAAATATTTTTGGATTTTGTATGAGAATGGTATATGAAATGTGAGATCACAGAAAAATCATAAAAAATATAAAGTTCTTTCAGGAGATGGTCTAATGAAATAAAAAGTATGTGCAATAGTACCAAAGATATTGAATTAAGTAGACTACAATTTAAAATGTCTTTCTCCAAGTAATCTCCAAGAAGAGTGATTTAATCACAAAAGAAATTTGAAATAGATAAAGTTTATGACTTTTAAGTTGCTGGATATCCAAGAGGAGAAGAAGAGGCTATCTTTTGGAGTCCTCCAAGAGTAGATGAAAGCAATTTACCAAGAGGAGAGGAGAGCATGAATATTTCATCCATTATACAATAAGGGGGCTGAATTGAAATTATTTTAATCTAAGGAATTCAAGGGAATTTGGGGAGAAAATTAATTAGGAAATAATTCAAATTTTCTGCCTTGATTTAATCAAATTAACTCAGGTTTTAATTTGAATTAATTAAGAAATCAACTAGGCCTGTGATTTAACTTAGGTTTAAAGTTCATGATTTTGCTCAATCACCTGTGAAGACCTGAAACACTAAAATGAAGATATTAGATACATAAAATATGTTTTTGTTAGCATTAAAATCCAATGGGCCTACTTCAAGGCTCATGGGGCTAATAATCTTCCCCTTTTTAATGATGACAAATCACTGTTTGTTGGGGTCATAGAATGAAGGTGAAAATGACCTTCATCCCTGCAAATAAAAAATATTTTGCAAGTAATACTCAAAATGATTTTGTAATTAAGTTTAGAATCAAACTACAAGTGAAAAACTCCCAAGTGAAAGAAAACTCCACCTAAATCAATATAAGAGACAAAATAAGAAACCAAGGCAACATATGAAACCAAACAAACATGTGAATATGTTCTCTCCCTTTGTCAACATAAAAAAATAATAAAAAATGTATAAAAAAGAAAATATCAAAATCAAATATAGGGATCTAACGTTCCAAGTAAGTGATGTAAAGTATAAAAATGATCTTCTTGTAATGGTTTTGTAAAAATATCTACAATCTAAAAATTAGTAGAAACAAATTCAATATAAACATCACTCTTTAAAACATGATCATGAATTAAGTGATGGCTCACTTCAATGTGTTTGATCTGTGATTATTGGATTGGATTCTTTGTTTAGAAGATAGCACTAGTGTTATCACAAACTCCAAGGCTCATGGGGCATTTTTAATCAAGATGTAACAACTATAGCGGTCTAGATGCAAAAATAATATTTTTATTTTTAAAAGTTGACTTATGATGTTTACCATACACATAATATTCACATACATAATCAATTTTAAAATTAAATTTTGGCAAACTAAGAACAACGCCTAATTTTGAAATTTTGTGCAATGTGTGCAAGTTGATGCAGCAAAGTCTCCTATTCCATAGCCAACTATCATCTATTATGCTTTTAAACATACTAAATCAGAATCAATAGAAAGCATTATAAATCAATAAGATAACTATTCTTAAGTCTTTTTGCAATAAAAACAAAATTTTCATTTTCTTTAACTACACAAAAATCAGTATGAAATGAAATTGAAAATTTGTTATCACAAAGATGGCTAATATATATCAAGCTATATTTTAAAACATCAACAAGAAAAAATATTATTTAATGTAAGGGAATAACTACTGACACTTTTGATGTTGAAACTTTTTTCCTTTAGCATTATCACCATATATGACTCCACCATCATGGTTCTTATGTTCTTTAAATATAGCTTTATCTTCCGTCGTATGCCTTGAAGAACCATTTTCCTAGTACCACATACCTTCTTTGACTTTTCTATGAAGGAAATTCTACACAAATCAATCATGAATTAACTTTTGGAAACAAAATAAATTTAGGCCCACTGTTATGAGAGTAAATTGGTGCAGAAATGTAGAGTGTAGAAATGCTAGAAACAGAAGGTAAACATCAATGTTTTGGTAACCAAACAAATCTTAATTTACTTCTAACATTTTTCTATTTAGATAAGCAATAAAAAAAAGGCCATTGTGACCACAAGCATTACACCAGACTTTAGTTCCAGCTTGAGTTCTATCATGAAAAGAACTTCTATGTTTATGCATATACATGCTACTGGAGTGAACATGAGACAACATCTCTAATCAAGCTTTGAGAATCTTGTTCTGACATTCAAGTAAGCTAACATGTTTGGCAGATTTAGCAAGTAATAAGTTTTTTTCTTTATTAAAAAAAATAGTAGATAAAGTATGACATTGATAATCAAGTTGCTTATTTAATTTATCAAGAGACTTATATTTTTTATTCAATTTTTTGTAAGAAATTGATAAATCATTAAATTCCTCATCAATCCCATCATAGTATATTTCACCACATACCTCTTGAGAATTTGAAGAGTCCTCTTCATTTTCCATCAAACACAAATTGGCTTCCTCTGCAAAACTTGCTTCACTAGATTCTCACTTTTTTAGATTAGCCCAAAGTACCTTCTTCTTTTTCTTGAAGTACTTGTTCTCCTTCCTTTTATCTTGCTCCTTATCTTTGTTTTTATGTTCATGTTTAAACTCAGGGCATTCACCTCGCATTTGTTTAGGCTTATTCAAGTTGGGGCAAATAATGGAATCTTTAAAAGATTATTTTTTACCTGAGGGCTTATGAATTTTAGATTTTTTATACCTGAGATTTTTCTTCCTTAACAAGTTTCCAAACTTCTTTAAGTGCATATCCACTTTATCAGGTTCTAGTTTGTATGTTTATGATGAAGAGTTTTCACTTGATTCTTCAACCTAAAGGGTTGTCTTCATATTCTCCTTTCTCAAATTTATATCCTTTCCATCCCTTTATATAATAATATATTCATTTGCTACCAAATAGCCAAATAGCTGATCCAGTGCATAAGTAGTCAAATCCTTATATTAAAAAATAGAAATTACTTTAGCTTCCATTTCTCTAGGTAAACAACGCAAAACTTTATAAATGAGTTATTTATTGCTATATGTTCAGCCTAGAGAGTAAAGAGTGTTAATGATTTTCATAAACCTTGTATACATGTAAGATATGCATTCAGAAATTAACAATCTAAATAGTTCATAATCATACACAAGTTTGTTGATATGTGAGTCTCTAACTTCACTAGTGCCTTCATATGTAATAAAAAATTTATCCCAAATTTCTTTAGCAGTTGATAACATGGAAATGCGCATATAATCATTAGGTAGTAAAGCACAATATAAGGTATTACGTGCTCCAGCATTCAACTCATCTAACTCACACTCATAGTGAGTCCACTCATCAAAAGGTTTATTAGCAAAATTTCCATTTAGTTCTTTTATGGGTGTATGATATGAGTGTGTAAGCATATTCCACATTCTAGAATCTTGACCATACAAAAAAGTGTTAATACGGTCCTTCAAATAATCAAATGGAACATTATCAAGGAGTGGTGGTTGGTGAGTGGATTATCCCTAAGGTAGTACACCTTTAAAAAAATCAAGTGCTAGAAATGTTGATTGGATCTTACTCTAGCATTTTAATCAAAAGAATAGCCAAGGCTCTGATACCAATTAAGAACCACTATAGCAACCCAAAAAGGGGGGTTGAATTGTGTAAATGAAAGAGTGATAATTTAAAATTTATGTAAATTTATTTTATTGAAAACTTAGTGATGTGAATGAGATAATTATTTAAAAAAATAAATAACAAGAGAGATTGCAAAAAGAGAAAATAACACAGAAAGATTTTTATGTGGTTTGGCCCACCACTGGCCTACGTCCACGCCTAGTCCAACCCCAGACTAGGATTAAACTAACAACCAAAAAGGTTACAATAATAACATCGGGAATAAAATACCTCACGCAATGGTGAGAACCTTACAAAAAGGTTATAAATAAAAATAAAAAAAAATAGTTAAGTCACAGCTGCATACTATGTATCTCTTACAAGGAATGAATTATATAGCTCTCATAACCCCCACACAAAATAAAGATTAATCACCACTAAAAAATGTGTTTGCTTACTTATTTTTATGTATATGAGAGTGAAATATGATATGCAAGTATTTCAATATGATTTTGCAAAGTTAAAACAAAAGCAACCAAGCTACAATACAATTTTCAAAAGACTAGTAATATTAAGCAAATATGTGATATGAATACTTATGAAAAGGTCTTATTTTGTAAAATAAGTTTGGTTGGATTTAATATGATAAAAATTTATTGAATACAAAAACTAATCACTTTAAAGTTATCCAAAACTTTCACTCAAATTAACTCAAAAAGGTATGGCAAGACTAGTTAAAAAAACACACACAAATCAAAGGAAACTAGTCTCACTTCAAATTGTAAGCAAAGTAAGTTATTTTTGTAATTTAAAAATCTAGTGCATTCAAGTAAGCATGAAAATTTTAGCCACCATAATTTAAAAGTAAGTTATAAAATTGTAAGCATGAAAATCTTAGCCACCATATAAGAATAGCGTTGATATGAAATTGTTTAAATCTAATGCATTCAAGGGAATTTAGGGGGAAAACTAATTAGGAAAGAATTCAAATTCATGGCCTTCCTTTAATCAAACTAACTTTGGTTTTGATTTGAATTAATTAGGGAAACAAGTGGGCACCAAGAATTAAACACTTCAACTTATAAGGAAGTAGATATTGAGGCCGGCCATATGCTTTAGAAAGTTTCCTAATCCAATTCTACCATAATGATTTTGGCTAAATTATGGGAGAAAGAGAGGAAAGAATGATAATTATGCAAGGAGGAAATTAATTAATGTATAATATGTCATTAGCCAAAGAATTATTATGGAAGGTTGCCCTTTTCTTTTAAAGTATTATAAGGCATGATTTTTTGAATTTTACATCATGAAACATGCTAGAGTATATAGCTTGGAGTGTAATGAAGTTACACATCAATCATAAAACTTATCATAAATAGAATGCAAAGCATAAAGTGAGTAAGTGAGCATATATTTCCCTGAATGAAACAAGTTTCAAATAAAGGTTAAAATGAGGTTGCAAATGCATGATAACGTGAATGACTTATGCATAGATTAATTTTATTTTTTAGCACATTTATTGTGATAAATTCAATGAAAGTGTTTACAAAGATATTAGTACCCCAAACCCCATCTTCACACTAGCTTGAGAATATTTTTTAATAACATAGCTCAATCACCTATGAAGAACTGAAACACTAAAATGAAGATATTATATACATTAAACATGTGTTTTTAATCATCAAAATTCAATTGTCCTACTCCAAGGCTCAATGGGCTAATAAAGAAATTTCAAATTCTAAGAAAGTTAATAAAATCTTACATTGCCTGCCAAAATCATGAGATGTGAAAGTAACAGTTATATCTAAATATAAGGATTTAAATATTTACTCAATTGAAAATCATCATGGCTCTCTATTTGCTTACGAAAAAAATGTGAGAAAAAGTCTTATAGATGCAGGAGAGCGAAAGAGGGAGCAAATACTGGTGCTAAAGGCTAATGACACAAAGAGTAGCAATTTAGGAGATGATGGATATGATGACAACCCACTAATGACAATAATTTAAGATATTCCCAAAATAGAAACACAAGTTCGACTTTGATAAACAAAGATAAAATTATCAAATTTGATTTTTTCTAAATGAATAAAAGTGAATATTTTGAGATGTTTAGGACCTTTCTTTTTGGATTCAAAGAAAAAGATGATGTGTAATCTCAACCATTCATAGTCAAAATGGAGGTGAGTTTGAAAATAAAAAACTTTTGGCCCCATAAGACCCCATAACAGAATGGAGTAGCTAAAAGAAAAAATAGAACATTGGTAGATGTAACTAGAGTAATGTTGGGGGAATATATTTACCAAAATATTCATGGGTAGAGGTAGTTAATAGTGCTTGCTATGTGTTAAATTGAGTGAACATTAAATCTAAAATAAATAATGCACGCTATGAATTACTTAATGTATAGAACTCCAAACCTATCTCATCTGCAAATGTTTAGGTGTAAGTGTTCTGTGCTTATTAATGAAAAATCTCATTTAGGAAAGTTTGATGCTAAGGTGGATGAAATAGTATTCTGAGGGTATTCCTCAATAAGGAAAGCTTATAGAGTATTTAATAAAATAAACATAGTGGTAGAGGAATCTACCCATGTGGTATTTGATGAATCAGATAAAATCACTAAGACTAGTATAGATAATGATGCTGAAGCTTGAATAACCCATAGAATAAAGAATGTTGATCTAAAAATAGACAAGAACCTCATGATTCTTTCCTTAGAGAATGGAGATACTCATTTAGTCACCCTAGAGAGCTTATCTTAGGAGATCCATTATAAGGGTTAGGACTAGGCAAGGTGTTAGAAAGGAGATTCACCATATAACATTTATTTTAATGTTAGAACCACTAGTATAGATCAAGCTTTAATTGATAAATTTTGAATTTTAGTCATATAAGAAGATCTTGATCAGTTTATTGAAAATGATGTGAGAGAATTAGTAAAAAGACACTCTAATTAGAGTGTAGTTTGGATAAAATGGGTATTTAAGAATAAATTAAATGACTCTTGATCAGTACTTTGAGACAGTTGGGCTAGTAACTAAGGTGTAAAATCATATAGAAGGAATAAATTTTGAAGAAACTTTCTCCCCCTTAGCTAGGTTAGAGGTGATAAGTGTTTTTAGCCTTTACATGTTTTAGAGGATTTAAACTAAATCAAATGGATGTTAAAAGTACTTTTTTAGATAGAGTTATTCAAGAGAATGTCTATAGAATAACCCTTAGGTTTTGAAAATTTGGCTTTTCCAATTATGTATATAAGCTTAAGAATGTACTTTATGGCCTTAAGGAAGCACCTAGGTCATGGTACAATAGACTTAGTAAACTTCTATAAGAGAAATTATTTGTTAAGGGTGTTGCAAAATTGGATTCAAGATTATAATTTTGATGATAACAAATATTCTTATTTCTATTTTAATTACCTAACCTTTGAGGTCCACAAGATCAATTGCAATTCAAGCCAGCTCAAGATTGGGTATATTTGTATTCAAATGTAATTTTTCCCTTTCTTGAGTCAAATATAATGTGATGGATCCCCAAGCTAAGTAAGACCAAAATCCTAAAATAAAACCTGCCTAAATGAGTCTGGCGGCTAAGGAATTTTGATTTGAACATATCATCCTGGATGATGGGAGGATCGTCCAAGATAATCTGCTTAAACAGGCAGACTTAACACGGTTGACCTAATTAGGGTTTCTATTTTTAATGGATCATCTAGGATGATCTCACGATCTTCTAGGATGATATGATCAAAATAGAACATGAACTCTAACTCACTAAAATTCTCCCCCTGAGTGTGTGTGTGCAAGGTTACAGGATGATATATGTATCATCCTAGATGATTCATTACAATCATGCCTAAATTATTTAGGTGATTAAGAAAAGTAATGAAGGATTAATTAATCAATCACATCATCCTGGCTGTTATAAATCCTCATCATACAACATTATTTTCCTGGACGACACAAACTATGTGCCGGATTATATTGCCATTTTGAACAAATCGTACAGGATGATAGACTTATCATCCTGGATGATCAATTATATTTAAATCATCCAACATAGTTATCCTAGATGACCCAAACTATGTGCCAGACGATATTGCACATTATTGAGCTAATCATACAGTTATCCTGGATGATCAGTTATATTTTTATACATCATCCAGACTCTTCTCCTGGATGACTCGAACTATCTACTGGATAAAATTATGGTTTTGAACTAATCATACAAAATAATGACCACATCATCTTGGATGATCTATACAAGTCCTATCTTTTGATCATCCAGGAGAGCCAGATCATCCAGAATAAAATGATTATTTTTGTACTGATCATACAAGACGATCGATCAATCATCCTGGATGATCTTTGATGGCAAGTTGAAATTTAGGGTATTTTTTGAGTTCTTCTATTTAAGATCTCTTGCTTGTTAATGTAAGAACTTTTTGCTGATATCCTGATCTGAGAGAATCTTGAAAAAGAGAGTGAGAGTTTGGGAGAGAGGGAGAGAGGGAGAGAATCTTGTGAGGGGGAGTTTGTGAGGTGTTCACAAAGGTTGTTCCAAGTAAGGATTCGAGTCGCCTTCTCCAATTGTCATCCTTTATTCCTTAGTGGCTCTGTGGGAAGGATCATCAACAAGAAGATCAAGGTTCTTTGCTTGCTTCAGGAGGAAGCAAAAGGAGATAAGGTTCTCTACTTACTTCAGAAGGAAGCAAAAGGAGTTTGGATTCTCTGCCTCATCGGGGTTAGTAAAAAGAAGCTTTTGTAAAGGCTTCTCCACCTTGCTATGGGAGAAAAAGGAGAGTCACTGAGTTTTAGTGCAATACCTAGAGGGGAGGCTCCGGAGAGTGGATGTAGGTCAAGTTGACCAAACCACTATAAAATCTGGCGTGTTCTTTCTTTTTACTATTCCACATTTTAATTTTAGTACTTTAATTTCTTCTAGATGATCGTGTGGTTAAATTTATTGAACTGTTTGATTAATTATGTCCACATTAAAGAGCAATTTTATGTGTTTTAAAATATTCAAAAAGGATTTCAAAATCTTATTTTTGCTCAAGAATTTTTAAAACTACCAATTCACCCCCCCTCCCCCCCCCCCCCCCCCCCCCTCTTAGTTAGCCTCGAGCTATTTCATAAGGGCTTAACAACCTTAACGAACTCTCAAAGGCTAGTATAGACACCACTTTATTCTTCAAGAAAAATGGAGAAGTTATACTCATAGTATAAATTTATGTTGATGATATCCTCTTTGGATCTACAAATAAAAATTTATGTAATGAATTTTCTACCACTACGAGTAGTGAGTTTAAGATGAGCATGGTGGGTGTGTTAACTTATTTTCTATAGTTCAATATTAAGCAAAGAAAAGATAGTACCTTCCTAATCCAAACAAAATATATCAAGAAAATTTTGAAAAAAAAAATTATATGGAAGGTTGTAAAAAAATGAATAAACTGATGAGCCCGACCACCTACATAGATAAAGAGTTAGATGGCAAATATATTGATCAAAAGAAATATAGAGGTATTATAGTTTCCATGCTTTACCTGATTTCTAGTAGGCCTGAAATATTTGGTGTTTATTTATGTGTTAGGTTTTAGGATGAACCTAAGGAATCTCACATAACTTCCACTAAAAGAAATTTAAGATATCTCACAGGCACACAAAACTTAAGTATGTGGTATCCTAGGAATAGTTCTACATTTGACTTTGTTGGATTCTCATGTTAAGATTTTATTGGGTGTAGAGTAGATAAGAAAAGCAGCTCAAGAACATTCCAATTTGTAGGATAATCTTTAGTTTTTTTTTTTTAATAGGAAGAAAAACCACATAGCTTTGTCTACCGCAGAAGCAGAGTATGTTACTATAGGAAGTTGTGTTACCTGTCCTTTGGCTGAAGTAATAGATTCTAGACTTTGGACTCCTTATTGGAACAATCTCTATTATGTGTGTCAATACTAGTGTGATTTATATCTCAAAAAATTACATTCAACATTCTTACACTAAACACATAGATATAAGACATCACTTCATTAGGGATCTTCTAATGAAGGATGATGCAGAATTACATCATATGAATACTAAAAATCAAATGGCAAATATTTTCACCAAACCCCTGACCTATGATATGATTAGCAAGCTCAGGACTGGAGCTCATGTCATTCGCATAAGTGCTTAAAAAATTAGGGTAATTACAAAAGTAGTTGTGCACTTTGCATGTTATTATTATTGTTGTATTTAGTTTGTGTTTGAGTTTCATGCATAATTGTAAATTTTAGTTTTTTTGTTAATATATTTAACATGTTGAATATTAATATTCTTTTAATATTATTTCCTATTTTATTCATTATTTTTGGTGTTTTTATTCTTTTTGTAGTTTCACTTTTTTTGTGATGTCAAAAGGTGGAGTAGGTAGTGTTGGTTGTACAAATTTTTTTAATAGTGTAGCTTTACATTACTATTTTGTTCATCAGTGATTGTGTCATGTGTTATGTTATATTTTTCTTCTAAAATTAAAAATTAATAATAATAAAATAAAAAATAAAAATTATTTTAAAATTAAAAATTAAATATTTTCTCCAGTTTTAAATAAAGCATATATTAAGGATGAGAACTTAGCAGAAAATTTAAATTAAAACTTATAATTTTCTAATCATAACTAATAATGTTTGCCAACATAAAAAAGGGAGAGATTATTACAATCTGGGAGCCTGACCATGTATTTTGATGATTATAAATATTATTGGATATTTTTCTACTTATTCGTGCATTATATATTGGACATTTTTCTAATACATCACTAACTTTTCAAGTACAGCATACCCAGATTAAAGGCAAAAGATAAATGCTCAAGATAGTATGTATTCATGCATAAGTCAGATTTCATGTTCGTGGCCCACCCCTACCTTCCATAATTCTACCTTTACGTTTTAGCTCGCCTTACATGTATGAGCCAACCTACCACATCTAAGATCACCTTCCATATTTGAGCCCACCTTCCATATCTGAGCCCCTGTCCAAGCCTGCCCTATAATTTTTCTCCACCACTCACATCTGAGCCTTCCTTCTAATGCCAAGCCAGCGTCTGAGCCTACCCCATAATTTATCCTTCTTTAGTATCCAAGCAGCATCATGATTCTACCTTACATAATTTTGCTCAATTCCATGCTCGAGATGCTCAACGAGTAATCAATTCAAGCTTTTTGAGCATTGAACTCGAGCTCAATTATCCAACAATCTAAAAATATTTCTCTATCTGGAGTTTAAAGCTCGATAAGATCAACTAGAGAGCTTGTTAATGAGTCAAGCATGAGCCATCATGTGAGTCTACTTAACTCGGTTGCACCTCTAAACTTTTAGTAAAGTTTTATACATTTTAGTGTAATTCTTAAGTGACCTCTAGAGTAAAGACTAAGGGAGGCTAAGGAAGTGCAAGATACTTTCATTTGAGATCTTAGCCTATCTTGTGCTAGCATTCATATCATTGGAGGAGGAAGGAGTGTGGAGATGTAATATCCTAAGATCAAATTTGGAAGAGTTTTTCTTTTATCTTTTAGAATTACCACCAGAGCTATCATATTCTCTTTTATCAATATAATATTAGCTAAAATAATAGTAATCAAAACATTAAATTACATATGTATTCTTATTTTAAAATCATATACAATAATTATAAATCATACTAATAAAATTTATCATCATTAGTTCTGAGTATAAAAGAATAGCTAAAATAAAAAGAACTTGAACTTGAAGGATCATAGTCAATCTCACACTCTTGCGCCTTTGCAATAACAAGAAATCCATTAACCTTAAATAATGAGTTCACGAGCCCAACAAGTAACCAAATCCAACAACTGACTTAAAAGCACAACAAAGGAGTAATATACATGTTAGCAATCAAATTATAGAAGTTTCAGTCATATCATCATGAATTGATATAGATATAGTAACATGCATATGCCATGGCAGTAAAGTCTTAGCCAATAAAATAGCATAGTTTAAAATCCAGTAAAATAATATGGTGGGAAAACTAGTAAATTAATATGGTTATCGACTTAATAATGTAGTTATCATAACATTACTATCAATTAGTTAATAATTTATATAAAGATATAAAATCAAGCATCGATAAGAATTGTTGGAATTATATCATTCTAGTAAAATCATATATATGTATACACATGTATCATATTATTATCTTAATCAAATACTCAATATATCATGTACTTAGTATAAATGTAATGAATTAGTAGATCTAACAATATCAATGTTCATATCGGTAATAATAAAAGTCTAGTGTCATCAATAAAACTTGTTGCAATAATTATTGGCTCAGTAAATAGAGTCATTAATCTTTACTTGTTAGCATAGTAATAACTCTGAAAGTTTATGAGGGGTGTTAAACCCTATAGAACTAGTCCCGAAGCTAACCAAGAGGGGGGGGTGAATTGGATATTTAAAAACTTCTTTAAACAAAAGAAAATTCTTTTTATATCTTGTAGTGAAAATGAATTAAATCAATAATAAAAAGATAAATCAGAGATTTCACCCAAGCAGTTAATCACAGTAACAATAAAGTGTGAAAAATAATCAGAAAGAATACTCCAGAATTTATAGTGGTTTGGTCCAACCTGACCTACGTCCACTCCCCAGAACCTCCCATTCTAGGTATTGCACTAAACCTTTATTGACTCTCCTTTAGCCCCGACATCTAGGCAGAGAAGCCCTTCCAAAATCTCTTCCACCTCTGCCAGTGTGGCAGAGAACCTGAAATCCTTTTCACCCTCCTAGTGAGGCAGAGAACCTGGAATCCTTTTTCACCCTCTTGGTGAAGGTAGAGAACCTGGTCCTTTGACACCAAAGAGATTTTCTTCTTCTCAAAACATCCCTTAAGACAAACCTTGAATCTGATGGTACTAAGGTACAAGCTTGCCGGAGCAACCGTGTGAAACCCCCTCCACACTCCCTTAAAATCCCCACCAAGGATCTTCTCCCTCTCTCAAACTCCACCCTTTCCTCTCTCCCTTTCAAGGCTATCTCTTTAAGTTTTCTCTAGAAAAGTGAAGCCTCAATGGCTACCAAAGACAATTACCAAGTGCCTTGAGAAAGCCTAAATAGAGGGCTCCAAAAAACCCTAAAATTTAATTCAGCCATCAAAAATCGTATAGTATGATCACAGGATTATACAGTATGATGTATAAAATTTGACCTGTTAGTACTATACGATCATCAGTATGAACAGTTCAATTTGCCTGTAAGTGCTGTACGATCATATATATGAATGACCAATCGTGAAGTACGATTAGTTCAAACAAAATGCAATTTGTCTAGGATGAATCAAAATAATCTCTATTGATCTTACAGTATGATCCAGTTCATACAGTATGATCAAAATATCAAAATTAAGCAGATTGGATTGATTAATCATAGGATTAAATTAGGCAAGATTTGACAGGATTATACAGTATGATTTATATCATCCAGTACGATTTGAACAAATTGTAAAGTACAATTAACATCATATAGTATGATTAGTTCAAAACTTGAACTTCCAATTTTACTCAATCTCACTCCCCCTGAGTGTGTATGTGTATAGTTACCAAGCTAACAAGTACCTTTATTAGACTTGACTTAAGAAATAAAAATTACATCAATGAATATTATAAACTCTTTACAGCATAACATATTCTACCCAATCTTGAGCTCTGATTCTTCGTTGGATGGTGCATGGTGTTCCTAAAATATTAGTATACACACAAACAAGTATAGAATGAAAATACTAGGAGATATAAAGATGTGAACCATAATGTTTGTTATCATCAAAACATAAACTCGTGAGCTCGAGTCGTAATAAACTCCATATAACTCCAGATCAATATATCATGCAAATCAATAGATGATAATACCCAATCATAATATTTAAAGGAAAGCTCATTGACCTACCATTCTGTATAGGCCAGTCGGTCTCTAGCAAACATCAGGGAAATAAGATTTTTAGTTATCTTCACATATATTATTATCACAGTATTATAATAGTAATGGTGACCAGTTATTACTCAATCATACACCCATTTTTATTCTTAATGAGTGTATTAATAGTATGTTTAAATAAAAATTCATTTTAGTATAAATAGTACTAAATTCAAAAACTTTTATTTTACCTTGTGAAATTCAATATTATTACATTCAAAATGCTCATATTCTCAATATCTATCACTTACCAAAGATTATGCGGTGAAAGTTGGCTGAAATTAAGATATATTGAAACTTTTATAGGTCATGACCAAATTAAAATGCAAAAAATATAAAATACATAAAATCTTTTAAATCAGATAGGGGGTTCCCTATAATATGACAAGCAACTTTTATAATAAGGTCAATGAATGAAAATTATTCTATGATCTCCAAACCTAGGCTTTTCTTCCTCCATTTCCTCTCTTTTCTTTTATTTTTTTCGTTTGTATCTCTATTAGTTGAATAAATAGTGATTAAAAAGGTTTTGATGGATTTTTTTAATGGATTAAGATGTTTAGATTAAAATAACAATACAATATAAATATAATTATATAATTTATTTAGTTTTTATTATTAAATTTATATAAAATATCTTTTTTTTTAAATTCAAATCTATAAAAATAATAGAAAAATTATTATAAAATAGCCCATTATGTTTAAAAAACTTTGATGAAATTAATTTGTAAAATGGACCCCTAACAGACCCAAAATCCTCCACTTGTACCGATAGTTGTCAATTT
The DNA here is from genome assembly GCA_019925795.1 of Dendrobium chrysotoxum. NCBI lineage: Eukaryota > Viridiplantae > Streptophyta > Magnoliopsida > Asparagales > Orchidaceae > Dendrobium > Dendrobium chrysotoxum. The sequence goes on along the minus strand of CM034302.1, from coordinate 35,233,585 downwards.
ATTAAGGATTTACACCAAAGCCCAAAAATTATAGAAATAATTAGTGTAATTAAAGCACTACATTATTGATAATATGACAAAGATGCTTTATGATTTGGAATTATAATAAATCTTGAAATAATTATTTCATTGGGTCAAATTATGTGTTATTAAAGTCATTTGTGTTATCTAGGTGAAGTTTTTTCTTATTATTTTCTTTGTAATGTTTCTTCTTTGAGTGTAATAAAGATGTGTTTGCTTTCTAATTTATCTATGTCTAGCTATTTTTTGCATTTTAGGCTAATGATCTAAACACAATGCATGTATTAATGTAAACTCTCATGCTTTGAATGAAATTATGAATGTTTTCAATAACTCCCATTCTTAATTTAATGTATACAATGGCCATTTGTGTAGTTAATTTCTAGTATATTGTGTTGCCTCGATAGAGGAATATTGGAATAAATAAGAGTATTAAAATGGATAGTTTGCATACCTAGATATAGGATGTTAAACATTATAGGTTCTGTGGAGAAATTCAAATTATCGGAAGGCCATAAATCCCCTTCTCACCCCTACAAGCTTGATAGAGATCTAGGGATGTATATGCCCTGATCCACATCAATATTTAAAGGTCTCAATATAAAAACATGATTATTTTATAAGCATTAGTCCACAACATATTTTATATATTGGTATCTCATCATCTTTGGTATTCTCTATTAGAGGAAAAAACTCAAAATCCTTCATTATTATTCAGTGGGATAAACCTTGCATCTATAGTAGATAGTACTAGTTTAATTGTAATCTAGTAGAACACTTCATAATAGAATCAAAACTCACTCAATCACCTTATTACTTGATCCACATGTACACTTCCATAATGTTAAGTGTAAATTTTATACTATTTCTTACCTTAAAATTCAGTAAAAAATGTGATATTTTAGTTTATGTTCAGGAATAGAAGAAAAAAATACAAGTATTGAACCAATACCGCAGCACTAAAACTACCTATGTCATAATGTCTTCAATAGTTCAATGCCATATTAGGGAATCACAGTTCCAGTGTCTCAGAAAAATGGTAAATAATTTAGCACCCTCGTGTAGCCAAGGTCAGTGGCATAGTACTTCCTAGCACCATAGCATTAGAAATTTAAGTTGCAGCCTCTAAGTCCTAGAAATTTAAGCGCTTGAGCATTAAACATTAAAATGTCATAGTGCTGATTAAACATTCAAGTGTTGTGGTGCTCAACTATTTATAGTGCCATGGCTAAGCAGTTGATAATTTATAGAGCTATATCGAATCAGTCAAGCGACACACCTGTTTAGCCATTATACTTACTGAGTCAGCACAGTGTTATAATGGAGTAAGCCCAATAATGCTAAGGTACTAGTTCATCTTATAACACCACGGCGCCACCATTTTGAGCACCATGATACCTAAGGTCAATTATGTAATAAATAAAATAGTTTTTTAGATATTCTTTTAGGAGTTCTATCAATTTTAGTAAAGTCATATAATTTTTTATGTAGTTCTTTATTGCCCCCTTAGCGTAAAGTATAAGGGAGGCTAAGAAAGTGCAAGATACTTTCATTAGAGATCATACCCTATTTTGTATAAGATATCCTATCATTAGAGGAGAAAGGAGTGTGGAGAAGTTTATTTGTATTATCCTGGTGAAGTTTTTTTCCTTATTATTTCTCCTATATCTTTTCTTCTATAATTGAAATAAAGATTTATTTACTTTCTATTTTATCAATGACTTGCTAATTTTTGAGTTTTGGGGTAATGATGTAAACATAATGCAAGTATTAATATAGACTCTTGTGCTTTGAATGAAATTACGGATGATTTTAATATCACTTATTCTTACTTTATTGAATATAATGGCCATGTGTGTAGCTAATATGTAGTGTGATATATCACCTCGATGAAAAAATATTAGAGCAAATAGAATAATTTAAATGGAATGTTGAAATACCTAGACATAGGATGTTAAATCTTCTAGGTTCTAAGGAGAAATTAGAATTATAGGATGGCCATAAATCTCCCTTTTCACCCCTACAAGCTTGATAGTGATCTACAGATGCATATGCTCTGATCCACATCGGCATTTAAGAGTCTCATTATGAAAACTTTGTTATCTTACAACTTAGGTAGCTATAATTTCTAGAAAGTTAAATAATTTTGGAGATAGAGTTAGATCACATAGGCCTAATAGTTATACTAATCTTATAATAGATCCAAGATGTTGAGCGCTACATTGTCCAACATCTTATCGCTGCAATGTTACCCTTCAGGTTTTAATCAAAGCAATAAATTTGGGATTTGGAAGGCACCTTTGGAAGAGTTGGTTATACAAATGGGAATTCAATTATAAGATCAATTTATAGCCCTTAGAAAAATAGAAAACTAGATAGAGCAACTTACTAGTTTGATTAACAATCAAAAATTGGAGGAGGAATGTAATAATATCTAGCTTAGGAGTGAGAACTATTTGAGAGACCCTTCTAAGGACAAAGATCAACCTCAAAAGGATGGTGGTGTAGAAGAACCCATAGAAGTTGAACCTCCTACCCAACAACCTGAACCCATCAAACAAACTGAAAGACCTATTAGGAAGGTTGTATAGAGACCACCACCACCTTTTCCTCATAGACTAATAAAACAAAATTTGGATAAGCAAATATCTAGGTTCTTAAAAGTGTTTCAAAACTTAAAAATAAGCATACCCTTCTCTGAAGCCTTAAAATAGATGCCCACCTATGCTAAGTTCCTGAAGGATATTCTAAATAGGAAAAGAAAGTTAGGAGAGTTTTAAAGTGTAGCCTTAAATGAAAGTGTAGTGCTATCATCCAACAGAAACTTCTTAAAAATTTAAAAGATCCTAGTATCTTCACCATTCCCATGATGAAAGGAGATAAATTCTATGGTAGAGCTTTGTGTGATTTAGGATCTAGCATCAATCTTACACCATTATCCATTTTTAAAAGAGTATATACATTAGAGGTCCATCATACCTCTGTCAACTTTCAACTGGCTGATAGATCATTTACTTATCCTAAGGGGGTGGTAGATGATGTGTTTGTTAAGGTGGATAAGTTTATCTTATGCGTTTATTTTAATATCCTAAACATGGAAGAGCATAAGGATATACCTATTACTTTAGGAAAACCTTTTTTAGTAACTGTTAAGGTTATGATTGATGTTCAAAAGGAGAATTGACTATAAGAGTATAAGATCAAAAAGTGACTATTAATCTACTTAAATTTATGAAATTCCCTAATAAAAAGAATAGAGATTATTTTAGAGTGAAACTGGAAGAATCTATGGAAGAGGGTTTCAAAGAAGAATTGATGGTAGAAAAAATTGATGTGAAGGAATTAGAAAGAAAATGTGAGTTCTTATGGAATATATTCAATATATTGGAGTTACTACTGAAATGATAAGGCAAATGTTTAAGACTTTATATACTTCATCTATGGGTAGAACTTTAAGATTAACTTAGAGGAAGCCCTATTTTAGAACTTACTATTTGACCCAGCCAACTTAAGTATGTCTTTTTAGGCAGAGATTCAACTTTGCCTATATAAATCTTGCCAAGTTTGGAAAAAGAATAGGAAGGCAAGTTGATTAGAGTTTTAGAAGATTATATGAAATCTTTCTGATGGACTATAGCTTATATCAAAGGAAAAATCCCCATGCTCAATATGCATAGGATTTTAAGGAGGCCAAATCTATACCGAAAGCTAATCCTCAAAGAAGATTAAACACATTTGTAAAAGAGATTATCAAAAAGGTGATACTTAAATGGTTAGATGCAAGAATTATTTATCTTATTTTAGATACTTCTTGGGTGAGTCCTTTCATTGTGTTCCTAAGAAGGATGGTTTGACTGTAGTGACCAATGAGTATAATGAACTGATCCCCATAAGGGTGGTCACTGGTGTGAGAATTTGTATAGACTATAAAAAGCTAAACAAAGCCACTAAGAAAGATCATTTTTATTTTCCTTTCCTTGATAAAATGTTGTATATGTTGGTAGAACATTCTTTCTATTATTTTCAAGATGTATACTCAACTTATGACCATATTCCTATAACACCTGAGGACTAAGACAAAACTACCTTTACTTGTTCTTATGGGACTTTTGCCTTTACAAGAATGTATTTTAATCTTTGCAATGCCCCTACTACTTTTCGTAGATGTATGATGTCTATCATTTTAGACTTAATTGAGCAGGGCATTAAATTTTTTATGGATGATTTTTTGGATTTGTTTGGTACTACTTTTGATTCTTATCTTGATCATTTAACATTTATTCTTAAAAGATGTGTGGAAATAAATTTAGTACTAAATTAAGAAAAATGTAAGTTTAAGGTGATAGAGGGCATTATTTTAGGGCATAAAATCTCTAAGGAACGACTAGAGGTGGACAAAGCAAGGGTTCAGGTAATAAAAAAATTTCCACCCCACACCCCCGCCAACCCCCACTTTAGTTAGAAAAAATTAGGAGCTTCCTTGGACATGTAGGATTCTATAGGTGGTTTATAAAGGACTTTTGTTGAAAACGATGTTCCTTCTATTTTTGATTCTTTATATCTTGAATTTATTAAATCTTTAAAATAGCATTTGATTATTGCACCTATTATTATTTCTCCTAATTGGACCTTACCTTTATAGTCATGTGTGATGTAAGTGATTTTTTTGTAGGTGTTGTTCTTTTCCAAAAGAAAGATAAAAAATTTTATGTCTTATTTGATTGATATAAAATTAATTATATACACTGATCATTCTACAATCAAATACCTTATAACAAACAAAAGACACTAAACCCAGATTGGTGAGGTGGATTCTTTTGTTACAAGAATTTAATGTAGAAATTATTGATAGGAAAGGAACTAAAAATCAAATTGATGGTCATCTTTCAAGACTTAAAATTGAAGAACATGCATCTAATGAACTTAAAATTAATGAGTTTTTTTTATGGGCAACTATTTGATATGCATCTGAGTAGATATCATGGTATGCGAATATTGTCAATTTTATTGTTATTAGTGTTCTTCCATTTGATTTATCCTCTACACAGAAAAGAAATTTTTACACGACGCCAAACATTATTTTTTGAATGAACTATATTTATTCAAAGCTTATAATGAAAAAATTGTTAGGAGATGTGTTCCTGAGGAAGAAGTAGAATCTATAATTAGGGAATTTCATGACTCTCATTATGGAGGATATTTGGAGGATTTATAACTACTTCTAAGATTCTCCAATCAAGATTTTATTGGCCTATATTATTTAGAGATGTTCATGATTTGGTTAGAAAGTGTGATCAATATCAAAGAGTAGGCAATATTTTTAGAAGAAATGAAATTCCCCTGAGTTATGTGACAGAAGTTGTGTTATTTGATGTTTAGGGATTAGATTTTGTGTGACCATTTATGCAATCTTATGGATGCTAGTATATTCTTATTATTTTTTATTATGTATCAAAATGGATTGAAGGAGTGGAAACCCCTAGAACTAATGCTCAGGTTGTGCTTAAATTTTTTGACCATTTCTCTTTCTAACTGGCAAGACACTAGCCACCTAAAGGGAATATTGTTCCTCTTGAATAAAATTGGCCTTGACCAATTTCTTTGTTTTAGAAATGAGTTGTTCAATCTTGAGATGCATACATCAAGAAGATTGCTAAATGGGAATGGCATTAAGTTAGATTTTGAGTTTATGAACTACTATTTTTAGAGGATAAGCTTGGCATTTCAACATATAACCAAGCAAAGTAATCGTTAAACTCGAAGAGCAATTTAATCAGATTGTTTAACCATCCTTACTCAATAAAGGGCTAATGAAAGTGGGGTGCATCCCTAACTTGAAGTTCATCTAAGTCATCTAATTTCAAGGTTTATTTCATCATACTCTATTCCAAGGTTAATTTTATTAATTCATTCACTATTGATTTAATTTCTTTCACAAATTTAGGGGGTGCAACCCTAACTTGAAGTTCATCTGAGTCATCTGATTTTCTAAACAAAACCTATCAGGAGAATTGACAAATTCTATAAGGAACCTTTCAATTTTGAGATAATTTACATCATAAAATAATACTCATCATTATGGAATGGATCAACAATATAAAAGTTGATACTACCTCCCAAATTTATTTTAAATGCATAATTTTTTAGATACATAGGAAAGTAATCAAAAGGTAATTCCATTAATTCATTGAAATCATCTCCATCAAGTCTTACATTATCTTCAACTCTTGAGACAGATAAACCAAGAAAGAACTTTTGGACCTTCCCAACTTCACCAATAAGATTAGGGGAGTCCTTTACTACTAACCTCATGACCATATCATCAAATAGTGGGGTCAGATTCAAGGATTTCATTTTTCCTTTAATTTTTCATATGTTCTCAATTCACATTTATTGCTTTCTAAAGCACATTCCTCTAGATTGATATCTTGTTCTAAAGTGATGTTGAATTTTGGAAGAGGATTAATCTTTCTATAATTAAAAGTGATTCTTACACATTGTACACTTGAATCATCATCTAAGATTGACTCCAATTCAATGTGTATCGATGTTGCTTTTCTTTCAAATGAGGCATGGCCTTGACTGTGTGCCCTTTGGGCCATCCTCCCACCCCTTGGAGGATGAGTGTTTGAAGGCCTAAAGATCTTTGACGTCATCTTCACTATTTGCATATTTTTTCTTATTCTTTTTCTGTCCCTTTCTTTTCTCTTTCTTTATTTTCTACCTCCTATTTAATTAAATTTTCACCTTTGGAACAGACAGTAAACACTCTGGGTGCATAATATGCAACATCTTTATAAATTCGTACATCATGAATAGAGAATGATTAAAAGCCACCCTGAATCACATATTTAGTGACTTCACACTAGTACTTAATGCATTGGTGTAGGGTGAAAGGACCATTCTATATTTGGCAATCTAGGGTCTACCTAAGATTGTGTTAAAGGATATTGTTGAATCAATTATATCAAATTCTACTTCTATGTTTAACCCTCTAATTTCTAATAAGAACATAAATGAACCTAAAGCCTTCTTGCCATTTCATTAAACCTACGTAGCATTATATTATCGATGCTAAGTCTATGTACATATGCTTTGAGGTATACGAGAGTCTTTATATTCATAATGTTGATCGATGCACCCCGGATTAATGAGGGATCTGGATAATTTAAAGTTTCCCATATTTATAGAGATATAGTGGGTGATTATGATCAACAGTCCCCATAAGTAGTTCCTTATCATAAAAGGTTACACCAGGGATTTATTTGAAATACAAAGCATCATCTTCCAAATTTAGAGCTAATTGAGAAAAATAAATCTCTAGATTAAAAAGTACTCTTATCAAAGACTCCCTCATTTCTTTGGAGAGAATGAGGGCATCATATATGCTCAACCTCACTGGAAATTTCCTAAGATGAGCTAACACATTATAATCGACCTTCGAAACTTTAAAATTAGGGTGCACCTAAGGGATGATTTTCTTGTTGAGTGAGGATTGAATTTGATCGTTTGATAAAACTTGTTTACCTCTCTCATTTCCTACAAGCCTAGGTGGTAAGACCTTGCCACTATGAACTTGCAACTCCACAACCTCTTTCAGGTAATAGATCATAGTGGGATCTACAATAGCCTTAGACGATGTTTTGTCATCTTTATAAAGGATCCAAATCTGAAAAACCTATCACTACAGGACTCTCTTAAAAGTTAACTTCTACTAGGAGATTCTTTACTTCTACTTCTGCTAGCTTTGACTTGAATATACTATTTTTAGAGGAGACTTAGGCCTCTTTCCTTTTGTTTCCACTAATTTATCATAACTGGCTAGACCAACAATGATGAAGGCCTACCTGGGGGATTTCACTGGATATATAGGTGGCATGCCCCTTTTGAGGGTACTTTAATCAGATCAAACTAAGACAATCTCCTCAAACATAGTAGATGATTATTGGGGACCCAATGGTAACTATCTAGCAACAGTGATGTAACAGGCTGCCTAATAAATCTTCTACAGACTCCAAAAGACTTAGGAGTCAACACCTTCACCTCAGACCCTTCTTCCTTTAGGATTTCTTTCATCATTTTCAGCTTTCTGAGATATTCTTCTTTGGTTTCACCTTCTTGGGTAGCATAGGTGTGGATGATATTTCAACATCATCTTTTACTGAGCTAACGTCTCCCCATGAGACTCTTATACACAATTGTCTATCGAGCATGGTGTAGAATATACTATTCTTCTCATGCTCGCCTCTCCCCCAAAAGTGGAAATGAAATGGAAAACACTTCCCCCAAGAAAGTGCAGGTGAAAGGAATAGGTAATTCTTCATAAAACTCAGGTTCGACTTTTCCAAAGGCCTTTAATTCAGCAATCTTCTTAGCTTTGATAATTTTCTTCTTTACCCTTCTAAGGTAGTTTCTCTTTTGATTCTTGCTAGTAAATGGGATAGCAGAAGTTGACCCGACTTAAGACATAGATGACTTGTAACTATTACTATATACTTCAACTTCTGACCTCGCTTAGTTGAAGGTGTAATGGGCATTGGGGAAATTGTAGCACCCTTTTTGGGGATGGGGGAGTCAGTCCCCGACCCTAAGATAACTTCTACTAAGGGGGTATATGACTTCACTTCAGCAAACAAATCTATAATTTTCTTCCCATCAACTAACAGCTCTATGGTTTGGAAGCCCAACCCAAATGGGATTGTGTTACCAAAGTTCTCTTCAACAGTCAAATCCTTGTCGACTCAGAAGATTAATTTTCAGCAACGTTTTTTATCTTCAATTTACCCGATAGCTTGAATTAGTTCATTTAAAAAAACTATCTGGAATTACGTGTGAGTTTGAATTTGGGAATCTCATTGCATTTGTTAAGTTACAAGAGAGTGTAACTTATCATATAACAATGAGATGTGGGATCTTCTTTTGGAAGAGATTTTGACTTTTATTCTTTCCTTTTAATTGAACTTAATTAATTAATTTTTTTTCTTATTAAATTTTAGAACCCAACACATTGAATTTTCACCCAACATGAGGTTCATACAATTCATAAGAATAAGGCTTGAAAGAATTGGCTTTGCTTTGCTTATATGTTTTTTCTTTAGCATGCCTCAGTCTTTCCTGCCGCTCTTATCTCTTTTACTTACTTCTTATTTCCATTTTTTTACATGTTGGCCAAGCTCACCCAAGGAAGAAATTAGTGAGGTAACTAGTGGAATAAGAGTAGTTTTAACTGATGTCAAGGGAAAGTGTACTACCAACATGATAAAATATCAACCACTATTAAGGATGGAAAGAGAGTCAAATCCCCAGTGGAGTCACCATAAATTGTTTGATGCTATTTTTGTTTTGGAAAATTGGGGATCAAATTTAGAGCTTTCCATTTTTTGTAATTGAATACAGTATTGTAAATAACATTTTATCTCGGGAGATAGAAAACATTATTCTCCAAAGGATCCAGATACAAAAATTTAACTTTCATCATAATTATTATAATCAAATTATTGCAAAGAACTGTATATAATTCCATAGAATTAAAATGATGTTACATCTCATATTGAATTATGATAACTTAGATATATCTTCACCAATTTCATAATCAAAATTGTAATAAGAAATGGCATATCATCCCAAAAAATGAAAATATCATTTATTACTAAGGATTTTGAATATGTTGATAATGATATTTTAAAAAAAATTTGAATTTTAATCTTTGAATTTCCCAAAAGAATTATTTCCATCACTTTATTTAGGAACTAAATAAGATGAGCTTATTTTAATATGGGTTTTAGATTCTCTCAAAATGGCAAGCCTTTATGGTTAATTACATTATATGAAAGATGAATTCCATATGGATACTCTTGATTAAAACAGTGGCAGATACTTTATCAAATTTTTAAGGATTGAAGTATGGAAAAGATATTGGAATTTCCAAATGGGATTAGTTCAAACTTGAGCATTTTTTCTGGAGGACAATGGATGAAGAGTAGGAGGCATTTTGAGATTTTGAAATAATTCAGAAATACCCTAGTCTATCTTATGTTGTGCTTTAAGTTTTGGAGAAGAAGAATTTTATGTTTGAGTTGACATTTTGGTAGAGATTTGGGATTAAATTCCTGATAGTGAGGACTTAAGATTTAAAGTCTGCCACAAAACCAAGATCAAAGTTGGGTCACTATATAGTAGTAACTTAAACCTATTCTAATGCACTTTTTACTTACATCGTCCACATTAGAAAGCCAGCTAAATCACTTAAGCGCTTTAAAACCATGATTTTAGTCTCATGAAAGATGGTAGGCTATCATTTAATTTTTTTTTAAAGAATTTTGGGCCGACATCTTGAGAATTCCCTATGTGGCCCCTTTACTTATGAGTGGTATGATTATGCTTTCTAATTAAATTTTAATTAACTTTCATTTATTTTTAATACAATACATGCAAATTGACTCTTTATGCAAAAATTATACTATTTAAATTTTAAAAATAGGCATATAAAATGTATTAATACTTAGAGAGCATAACAGCCCTTGAGACAGAACTACACTTTCATAAGCCAGGTGGTCTGCTACTACCTACAGGTGGGGAGGTGTCTAGTAAGGAGAGAAGAAAAGGTATGAATGCATGAGAACTCTACATGTGCTATGGCTTACATCCTAGGAACTTTTATCCTTTTATGTGAACTTAACTTCTTCTATTTAATTAGGAGTAGAAGAATTTTTTTGTCCTTAAGAGCCTAACAAAATCGAAGCTAAAATGGAACATGCTAGAAGTAAACCTATAAAAGCAGGCAATTTTAATGCATAAGTAATTTAAAGAAAACTTTTAAAACTAAGTGAAAGTATGTAAGAATAAATACCATGTGGCAAGGACAACTTAATTATGAACCAGAGTCTATTGGAAGATAAAGATGGTCAGGCTCCACCGATAATAACCTAGATTTTATTCCTACAAAATAATGCAAGTTCTTTTTAAAATAAAGCATTTATTTTTGTATTTAAATTTCATTATCTTCTTTCTTCAGGCTCCTTATGTTCATCTAGTTTGGATATCCAAATTGAAAGAACTCTCCATTAAAGAATGTTGCTTTCCACTTTGGACTCCAAATCTGTAAGGAAATGCTCTCCTTTATGAACTTTCACAACTCCTAAATCATATTACATATGAAAATTCAAAAGAGAATCTATACTCCCTTCATGTTAGCCAATAATATAGTAAATATATAAAACCATCCATGAAAACCTAAGCATAAAATTCACTTACTCATTTTGAGCAAACATGTCAACTTGTCTATGCTTTTAATTTTTAGGGGGCTAGGCAATAAGGAGCAATTGAAAAAATTTTGTTAATTCAAATTTTCATCATTATTAGCCCACTTTTATAACCCTACATAAGCATGGCCACATGTAAAAAATCATTTAACATCTTGATCATTCCTAACTTAGGAAAATCTAAACACCCATCACTGATCACAGCAAAAATCACTTCAAAGCTTATGAAATGAAAGCATAACAAAAATATATCATTCATTCATCAAAGCAGAGGTACATTTCACATTTAAGATAAAACTCATAAAAGAATACTAATCTAGCCTATAGCTAAAGTTGGTTATCCTAACAAGCAATCTGTAGGGTGGGAAAGGGGGTTGAGTGGTTTAGATATTTCCTAAGTTTGATATTAGTTAAATTTCATTAAGACTTGAATTTTAGTTATTTGAGGTTGAAGGGTATTTAATTTCAAGTTAACATTTAATGTTTTAATAATCATTTTTTTAGAGGAATTTTAAGTGTTAAAGTTAATTAATATTTGACTCCTTAAGCTCTTATATTTTAATTAATCATTTAATTCTTAAAGTCTTATGAATCCAATATACTAATGACCTCCAAATGAAATTTACACAAGGTATGAAGGCTCTCAATTATTAGTGATTTATTTTTAATTATTTAATTTGAATAATAATTATTTTTGTTTATACCAGGGCCATGAGATTTTTTTCACCCTCCTTGGGGCTAACTTAATAGCCTCGAAGGCCTAGGTTACCCAACAATTATCTTATTATTTAATTAATGTATTATGTTTTGATTTTTGATTTGTGGATTTTAATTTGTTTATTATTGATTCTAGAGTTAATTATTATTTTATTTATTAATTATCATTAATTAGTTTATGGCATTATCATAATGGGCTTAAGGATATGGCCTTTCAGGACACTTAGCTCTGTAGCTCAAGGTAATCTAGCCTATAAACCTTATTGATGAAGTGTATTAATGTTATTAGTGATGTGTTCTTTTATTTGAGTTCATTAAGTTGATTTATTTCTAAAATTTTGAGTTTTAATTTTCTTGTGTTTAGAATTTAATTATGAGCAATATGAGCTTTAAAATGTATTTCTAGCATTTTATTTGAATTAATTGATAGAGCTGATGGAGTTGGGGCATTAATGTATTCTTTAGCAATATGAGATTCTTATATGACACAACTAAATAACATATTTTCACTAAAAATATAACACATAAAATAATACATTATTTACACTTATCAGTAAGCTGGCCCTAGTGAGCCTGATTTGACCAGTAGTCCTAAAAGCAGGGGTAGTAGGAGTTTTAGGGGCCCAAAGTCTCTAGGTGAATAGGTGGCTAATTTGAGAGAGTAAATGGAGAGTGTGACTTATTTTGTGAGTAGAGTAGGGAATGGCAGACTCATTACTCAGGTATGTAGGAAAAGCATTACCTCTATAAAGCTAAATTTTATGAGGCTTTAGTGGGGATGTTTAAATGGAGCCCTTTTGTTAAAAATTCATATAAATTACATTTTCGTACTGCTTCAAAAAATCAATCATTTGTGTGGTGTACTAGTGAAGTTGATGAGGAGTAGGATGAAGAATCATAGTAGTTGGAGGCTATTGTTTTATTTCGCTTTTATTAGTAGGCTGGTGGAGATTATTTGTTTTGGTATTGTTAGTATCATCTTTTTCTATTTTCTTTATTTTAAACTTATTTTTTAGCAGGTTTGGGGATATCCCCATGATGTTGATAGTTGTGATATAGCTAAGAGAGTCATTATGTTGTACTAAGGAGAAGCATAGACTACAGGTCTTCAATGGAGATGGATTGGGTAGATAGTGCTTCATTCACTAGTTATTTTATTATATTTTCTTTAAATAGTTTGTATTACATTGCCTATGAGCTTTTTTACCATTTTAAGGAACATTATCTTTTATGTTTAGTTATGTTTAATTAGTGTAGTTTATATTATTTAGTTTTATGTCATTTACGTTTGATTTAATTCCTATTTATGCTAAACTATTCAAATTGTCCTCTACATTGCACTTGCACTTTGATTTAGCCAAAATAAAAATTGTAATTAAAAATTATCTAAAATTAATTATACAAATAAAACCTTAGATGATAATTTGAATGAACAAAGTATAGTAATTCATAATTTGAACACCATAATAATTAACTCAGGAAAATTATTTAAGTCATTGACTTATCTTGAACTTAGAAGCTATACACTCTTGAAATGACAACTGAATTGAAGAATAAATAGATGAGTTTAGGGAAAAGAAGTGTGTAGATTAAATTATGAAGACCATTGTAAACCTAACAATGGAATTAGCAATCTAACTAAATCCTTACATAAAATCAATTAAGAATGCTAGAGGGATAAGGGCTAAAGTAATATTCAAAATCATTAATATACACTACAATTATGAAGAAGTAAAAAACATTAAAAAATCAAAAGAGAAAGTTGAAAAGGAAAAATGATGAGTACATTCAAAAATTGGTTTCAGTTGAAGCTCAAGTCAAAAAAGCATCCTAATGCTTAAATCAAATAGGACAAGGTAAGAGAACTAATACATAGTATGGTGCACTAATGCACTTCTAATTTAACTACAAGCACAACTACTATCTAAATAATATATTATACATTTCTAAAATTAGAAGTCACAGCCTGCACATACATTCATAGTGGATAAGCTCAATTTAAGTAATAATAAGGATGATTACTAAGGTTAATTATTTTTATTTTTAAGTTAGTATTACAACTTTGATCATTCCAAATTACTTCTAAATCATGATGTATTATTTTACATTTTAGTAATTTTAAAGTAATAATTTTTTTTTGGGCTATTAAGCTAATCAATAGGTGATTACACCATTACTTGAGGATAAGAAAGAGCTTAAGATGGGAGAAATTTATTAAGTGTAAATTTTATAATATATATTATATTTGAAAGTAGTAAAAATATATTATTTTAGTTGTGTTTGTATAGAAAATCATAAGAAAAGGGAAATTTTTTACAAGTGTTGAACCAGGGCCACAGCGCCCAAAGATTAGGCATCACAGCATCATCATCCACAACACCTCAATGATGGCCACTCTCACATTTTGGAAAAATTAGCACCTGAGTGGAGCAAAGGTTAGCGTTATAGTACTTGACAACTCTGCTACACCAGAAAATAACTCTGTAGTACTGGAGTCTTTGAAAATTGAGTGTTGTAGTCCCAAGCATCACTATTATGCCGCACTGAATTATATATTCAAGTAATCTAGTGCTCATCTTTTGTAGTGCCACAGTGGGGAAGTTACAAAATTTAGGAGTAGTCTTGATTTAGTTAAAAGTTTTGCTAATTCAGCCAATAGACGCGATGAGTCTACATATTGCTGCAATTTAGTAAGCCCACCACATTGAGCGCTGCCATGCTTGAAGCTATTTTTGAACCTACTATAAAGAGTTTTTCAATTCTTTTGTTTAGGAGTTTTTTTTCACTTTCAATAGAGTCTTGTTTCAATGTAATTCCTTAGTGCCCCCTTAGAGTAAATTCTATGGGAGGCTAAGGAAGTGCAAGATAGTTTCATTCGAGATCTTAGCCTATCTTGTGTAAGCAATCCTACCATTAGATAAGAAAGGAGCATGGAGAAGTCATTTGTATTATCATAGTGAAGTTTTTCCTTATTATTTTTTATGTATCTTTTCTTCTATGATTGGAATAAAGATTTGTTTGCTTTTTATTTTATCTATGTCTGGAAATTTTTTTAGTTTTAGGCTAATGATTTGAATTTAATATAGGTACTAATATAGGCTCTCATGTAATAAATGAAATTATATATTTTTAAATAATTCCCATTCTTAATTTAATGCATATAATGGAAATGTGTGTAGTTAATATCTAGTATGATATATTACCATGACGGAGGACTATTAGAATAAATATGATTATTTATATTGAATATTGGCATGCCTAGACATAGGATGTTAAACAATTTAGGTTCTATGGAGACATTAAAATTTTATGAAGGCCATAAATTTCCCTTCTCACCCCTATAAGCTCGATAAAGATCTAGGGTTACATATGCTTTGATTCACATCAATATTTAAGAGTCTCATTAGGATATCATTATTATTTTATAAGCATTTGTCCAAAATGTATTCTATATATTGGTATCTCATCTTATTTTGCATTTTAAGGGGTAAAAACTTAAAACCCTTCATTTTGTTGAGTAAAAGAAACCTTGCATTTGTACTAGAAAGTACTAGTTCAATTACAAACTAGTAGAACAATTTCTTATGAGATTGACACTCACTCAATCACTTTATTACTTGATTGATATGTACACTTATGTATCTAATGGGAATTTCATATGAAAAAAAAAAACTAAGCATACTCAAAAGCTAACACATGCTCACGCACAGCCCCACAATAGTAATGGTATGAGAAGTTGGGTGAACCTTTACGGGCTAAGTGGACCATATATAAATCCTAAACCCTATCTCTGTCAAAATTTTAAATCCTCCATGATTAGTCAAGAATCTTTAATTCCATTAAGGATGATCCAATTATCTCATCTTCCTTTAAAAATGATGACCTATATAAAAATAAATAATCCCTAGCATAATATTTTATGGGTTGTATATGGTTATCTTTGTTTGAAGGAAAATGAGGAGTTAAAATTCCCAACAACAACAACAACAAAAATAACATCAAGCCTTTATCCCACTATGTGGGGTCGGCTACATGAATCCTTTTTCTCCATTATGTCCTGTTAAGACTCAAATTCATATTTAAATATAATAAAGAAAAGTCATTGCTAATATTTTCTAACCAAGTTTTCTCAGGTCTACCCCTACCTTTCTTAACATATGCCAAATCTAATAAATCTACTCTCCTAACTGGGTCATCAGAAGGCCGCCATTTTTCATGACCAAATATAAAAAAAAAAAAACAAATCCTTAAAACTATAAAAATAGTACTTACAATATGTCCATCTCTTTTCCCTTTTTAAAAAAAATTCATGCATAAAGCACATAATCATCAATGGAACATTTACAGTCTATAACAGTCATTTGTGATGGAAAAGGAAAAATTAAAATAAAAAACTAAAAATCTCCTTAAACTTTCTCTACTACTCTCCTAAATCATAATAGGTACAAAATTTAAAGATCCCCAGCAAAACATTTTGTAAGTTATTTGGGTTATTTATGATGGAGAGAAAAGATCAAACTTTAAAATCAAAATTCAAATTCATATTCTTTTTTTTTTTATAATTAGAATGTCTTTAAGTCTTGGAAGATCTTGCAACGTCTAATCCTTTTATTGGTAACTTGTATTACTCTGCTATTATTTTCTCTTGGAAAAGTAGGAATAAGATCAAGCATGGTAAATCAGAGGATAGTGCAGTTTTCATTGCAGCTAATGCTATTAGTTTTGCTGTTGCATCTTTTTGATTTAATCTAATTTCAAAAAACTAGGATGAGAACCAGCTGTATCAACTGTCTCCTTCTTCTTAGCATCCTCCTCCTCCCGAATGGATTAAGCTCAACATTGATGCTCCCTTGCTAAGTTCTTATAAAGCTAGTATAGGTGGAGTCTTCAGAGATCATAGAGGAAGATTTTTGTGTGCTTTCGGCTTTAGCAGTCTGCACTGGGATTGCTCGCAGTTAGAGTTATTATTAATTCTATATTTGAGGAAAGTTCTTCAAGAGTGGATGTTTGAAGCTAAAGGTATCATTGTAGAAGCTTATAACTACAATGTTATCAAGTATGTTCAAAGTATGGTGAATAAGGAAATTGTCAAGGAAGATATATTAAAGTCGGAAGAGCTCTCCTTTCTTAATGATTTTAACCAAGTCCTATTTCATTTTTCAAACAGGAATTGTAATAAGTTAGCTGATTTATATGCTAACTATGCTCTTTCTTTTGATTTTTTGGGATGATATTAGTTGTAATAATATTCCTCCTTCATTTGTTTCTTTGTTAAAGGAGGAATGTGATTGGGGGTCAATCACTTAGTTCTTTGTAACTAGTTCTTTTTAATAAATTGCTATATGCATTTCTTCAAAAAAAAAAAAAAGTATGCATGTCTATAATTTTAGTTTTTTTAAGTATTGGTCAGGACTAAGGTCCTAGGACCTCCTACAAGCACTCACCCTAGTATAGGTCAAAATATTAGTCCATAGAATATTTTCTAATTACCCATCTCTTCCTAGGTTTAGGTATAAGTCCTATCATAATGCATCCTTTCTCTTAAAACCCAAAAAGCATAGTTCTTGGGGTTAGGTGAGAGTCCCCACACAAACTTATCCTTTGTTAGAGTTGAAAATATTTCCTTTCAAGGATACTTATAAGTCTCCATACTTAGGCATCCTTTCCTTAAGGCTGACCTATATAGTATTGGATAACACTTTTAGGTACCTTGCTAGTTTAGTCATGTTAGCTAGTGTTGGATAACACCTATTTAGATGCCTTACTAGTTTGATCTTTTGAAAGTATAAATCTTAGTGATAGGAGTTAGTCTCCACACTTAGGCACCCTTTCCCAAAAATTAAAAAAATAGGTTTTTAAGGATAGGTGTGAGTTCCCACACTTATGCTTCCTTTGCTTAAGACTAGACTAGATACTATTGGATAACACACAATTGGTACCTTTATTATTTTATTAAGATAGCTAAAATTGGATAACACCTTATTAGGTAACTTCTTAATTTGACTCCCTAAAAGTATAGATCTAGGGTTAAGGTGTGAGTCCATATGGATATCTCTTTTAAGGTATCTTCCTAGTTTAATTCAATTAGCTAGTGCTGCATAACACCTATTTAGGTGCCTTCCTAGTTTGACCCCTTGAAAGAATAATTCTTAGGGATAGGTTTGAGTCCCCACACTTAGGCATTCTTTTCTTAGAACTTATAATATAGCTTTTTTAAGGATAGGTGTGAGTCCTCACACTTAGGCATCCTTCTTCAAGGCTGGGCAAGCCTATGTTGGATAACACTTTAGGTATCTTTCTAGTTCATTTAGTTTGGCTAGTGATGGATAACACCTTTTTAGCATCTTCCTAGTTTGACCGCATAAATATATAGTTCATGAGGATATGTGTGAGTTCATACACTTAGATAACCTTTCCCTAGAACTAATAAACATAGCCTTTCAAGGTTTACTAAGAGTCCCCACACTTATACCTCCTTTCCTTAAGGCTAGACTAGCTTGTATTGGAAAACACCTTTTAAGAATAATCTAATTCAAGTATAAACTTAAAACTAAATTTCTTCCAAAGGATAGTTGTGAGTTCCCATACCTAGGCATCCTTTCCTTAGAAGAGCCCTCAAGTTTTGTTGGTTTAGGTGTGAGTCCCCACACTTAGATAGCCTTTCCCTAAGACTAGAATAAGATTCTCATTTCTTAAAACCCCTCTCCCACACTCTCTTATTCCCACAACAATTTCCTCCCTCAAGGCCTCACCTCTCTCTCTCCAAAAGTAATGCTCCCTCTTAAAACTCATCTCATAGAAGCTCTCCCTCATAAAAAGTGGCAAAAGATCTTTTAAGACAAATTAGGGATGCTATTTAAATAAAGCTAAAAAGTAACCCTAAAATTCAAGTTAGCCGACCCTATTTATATAATACAATTGTAGATCGTGCAGTAAAACTAATTCAAAAACCTATTTTATCCCGTACGAAGAATATAGTCTAAGTACAATCTATTCAAAATTTGTATACCAATCATACAATATAATTATTTGATCATACGGTATGATTAGTTCATTCTTCTTAATATCATACAGGATGTTCTCCAAGATGATCAAAAATCATCTCTATGAATCATCTAGTTTAATTAGTATCATATTGTATAATTAGTTTAATAAATCAAGGTTTATCCAGGAAGATCTAGGGGACAATCCTTGAATCTTCATTGCACATTGTTGTGCCTAAAATTTTAGTATGCATAAAAGCAAATATGCAATATAGGTACTAGGAAAAATAAAGTAGCAATCAATAATGTTAGTTATCATCAAAATCACAATCTCAAGATCTTGTATTGCAACATGATTCATTACTCTATAGTGATTTCTCTTACTTTTAGGATCAGTGGTAGATCTTAAATCATAAGACGTTGCCCTCTAAAAATAAATTGCCAACATTCTAATAAAATATTAACACAAATAATAAATTTCACACTAAAATACTAAAGCTCAACATAGAATAGACTAGAGCACTTCTGAGATTTCTTGAATCCAGTGCTCCCTAGTCTTCTTCATTTGACTCTTAAATAACTCTTCCAATTTCAAGAAATAATCTTTCAAAAATTTAAAACTTTAAAACCTTGTCTTAAAATTTAAAATCAAGAAAATATTAGCTACTATTTTAATCAAGAAAATTCATAAGGTACAAACCTTTCTTAAGATGTAATTAACCATAAGGGCTTGCCTTTATAGGGAACCTATAACTTGAGAATAAAATAAACTCTATTTTATTCTCATAAAGCAGGGGAAAGATCTTTGGGAATTTAGAAAATATTTTAAAACCCATTTTTTGTATTTAAATTCCTTTATAGAATTTCATGTTCATCTTTTAGGATGATATGTGTTAAGCTCTTTACTATATTTGATTATATTAATGACAATTTTTAAAACTCCATTTTTATTTTTAAATACTTTTATTAAATATCATGTTTGTCTTTTGTGATAGTATGTTATTATCTTTGATTTATTTTATTATAAAAATGGAAATTTTTCAAAACTCTATTTTTATCTTTGAATAAATAATAGAATATCATGTCTATCTTTCAAGATGGTATTTTATTCTCTATATATTATTTAATCACAAAAATAGGAACACCTCAAATTTTCATTGGGTTATTTTTCCCACAATATATAAATGGGAAAGGTTTAGTGTTCTACCCTTAAGAAGCTGATATGAGACTTTTTTTTTATTTCAGTCTAATGTTTATCCTATTTAACACAAAATAGACTATGTTTACTACTTCAACCTAATAATACTTATGTAACTTACACTCATTTGATATTGCCTTAAATTTTTCATCAAATGATTCATTATTATTTGTTAAGAACTATATAACTTATGTAATAATACTTATGTAACTTCAACCATGTCAATCTAGCATAATCATCAATTATTACAAATCTATATGACTTCCCTCTTAGACTCATGATTCTAATTGGTTCAAACATATCCATACGAAGTATTTTTAAAGTTTTATTAGTGATTACAATAATAGTTGAATAGATTAAGGATTTTTCCTATTTCCCTAAAACATGTCACATAAATGTTTCTTAGTAAATCTAGTTTCGGTATCACCTTTACTAATTCTAAGTGCATAATCTATCTAAATGTACATGCTAGAATGACATAATCTCCCATGCCACAGCCAACCATCATTTACGGTGGTTTTCAGGCAATAAACTTCACTAGATTTATTTAAGCATTCTAAATCAATCATGTAAACATTGTAGCTCATAACCACTTTAAATAGTTTTATTATTCAACATTAGTAAGCATTTATTTGAAAAAAAGTTGACATCAAAGCCTTTATTGTATATTTGACTAATTATATTAAGTTATATTGGAATTCATGTACTAATAAAATTTTCTCAAAACAAAAACCATTTTCGTTACCTACAATAGCTATGATAATAATTTTATTGGTGGTATTATCATCGAGGGTTACTTTTCTACCACATCAGGACTCTAACGTGAGGATTAATTCCTATCTCAAGTTATATGTCATGAGCATTCACATTGTAGGTACCACATGCCTTTATTGGACCCATTGTAAAGGCACACCTACAAAATACACTAACTTGTAAATTTAGGAACCCAAATAAGCTTGGGTTCCCCAATTCGGTGATATATCTATGCTATGTTATGCTCCATATTCAGCGCTACGGTGGACTTTATGTAGATAGACTCATGCAATGTGTTCTACCATGCCACAAGAATAAAATATGACACTTTAATGAATGTGATAATATGTGGAATGAATAACTCCTAAAGAAGGATGTTGCATGCAATGCCTTAGTATATGATTTGCGAGTATGTTAAGAACTAGGTGCAAATACTCTAAGTTTTGTGATTTTTTTTCTAAGGTAATCATTCACACTTTTGACTAGTTCAACCATAACTTGTAATTCATGCTCAACTTTTTATAGATGCAACACGTTAGCTTTTAATATTTTATACATAGTGTCTAATTCAGTGTGCATGACATTTTAATCTGTTAAGTTAGTTCTTAAAATAACAAGTTCTTTATTAAATTTGACTGCCCATCTTTTAATTGTTTTATATTCAATTTCTAAACATGCAATTTTTTTCTTTGCATTTTATAACCATCAATTAATTGCTAAGTAAAAGAAAGTAATTAATCATATAAATACTCACATAACCGATCTCTATTAATGTTACCCAAGCTACCCTTTACCATCAAGCTTAAGTTTGTGATCTCCTCTTCTACATCAGCCTAAGAAGAGTTAGAATCTAAATTTTCCCAAAAATCTCTATGAGATTTTTCTTTTTTCTTTTTTATAATCATTTTTCTCCTCGGATTTCTTCTTTAGTGGTTGATTTTTTCAATTTGGACACTCCATTTTATATGTTCTATTTCTTAGATCCAAACCAAATGATGTCAGTAAATACTTTTATTGAATTTTTTACCTTTCATTTTTCAATGATCTTTGTGCCTTTTTTGCTTATTTCTTAGAAATATTTTAAGTTGCTTGGTCATAAGGGTTATGTCCTCTTCTCCACCTCCTTCGGAATCACTACTATAAGAATATTTTTCTTGTAGTATTATAGCTTTTCATTTTTATAATCTATGTCATCCTATATTTGGCTAATTTTCTATTTATAATCTATAAGCAAGCCAAGAAAATGATCAAAAGAGTACACAATTAAATCTTTTAACTTAGATATTATCTTTACCTTTGCATCCCAAGATTTAGGCAAACACCTTAAGATTTGATTTACTTTTTTAGCATTATTA
This sequence comes from Dendrobium chrysotoxum, assembly GCA_019925795.1. Taxonomy (NCBI): domain Eukaryota; kingdom Viridiplantae; phylum Streptophyta; class Magnoliopsida; order Asparagales; family Orchidaceae; genus Dendrobium; species Dendrobium chrysotoxum. Next base: position 35,211,297 of record CM034302.1, on the reverse strand, counting down.
AATCCTCTTCCTAAGGCTTACAATGAAGTAATAATTTTAGTAAATCATGTGTACATATCTAAAATTGATTCAATTGAGTGCATGTAGAAAAGTTCATACTCATATAATAAGGTTTTTCATGCATGATTGTAGATTCATCTTAGGTTATATAAATTCTATCCATGATTTCTTTACCCGTAGTACAGTTTGAAACACGCATACAATATTCAATTTTTAAAGCATAAAAAAATCATTTAAATACTTAGCATTTAATTATATAATATCTCTTTCTTTAAAGCTCCAATCATTAAAAGAAAGTTCCATCTTTATGTTGTGGGATGGTGATAACCTATAATACCTAGTGAAGTAGTGCATAGTTGAACCTATTCTCACCCTATCTCATAATGGTAACCCAATAAATTTTTTGCATTTATACTTATTGCTTGTGTATGTGAGTGTTATTTATTCATATAGATGTCTGAATTGTTTTGAAACAAGTCCCACAGGTCCATGTGCATTAATAGAAAATCTAAACTTTTGTCCTTCGAAGTGATGTGGTACAAAGGTGGCAATGTTGTGATATTGAGCTTTCAATTTTTCTAATTTGAATTAGCGTAATGGTGCTGATGCTAGGAGCATTGTGGTGCTAAGTTAAATTTTTATAAAAAAATTAATTCCTACTTCATTTTTTATCTATAAAAAACCTCACACCCTTAGATACCAATTAGAAAAAGGGGGATTTTAGAGAGAGAAAGCAAGGTTTTGGTGACTCCAACCAATTTTTAATTGTCAGCCCAGTCCTGAAAGTTATTCGGATCAAGGTATATTACAGTTCACCTATCTCAGTCTTAAAATATATGAAAATTTTAGGATTTTTCTCATTTGATTTATAATTTTGTAGCCTAAAAATTATGATAAATCCACACTGGCAAAATTTTTACTGTGGAACTTTTTATATATTTTAGATATGACTATTCTGCACATTTAGGTATTTTCTAAAAAAATTCTACTAGGAAAATTAAAAAGTGCACTATTTTATCCAATTAGAAAATAATTTTGATCTAAAAAAAATAATATTATTGTAAAATAAAACTTCAAATCATTGTTATAAATAATCCCTAATAATATGGTGAAACTCTAAAATTATGAAATTATGCTCAAGTAGTTTAATCTGTTGCCGCCTGTAAGATTATGTGAATTTCTAAAACATTTTTTATTTATGTTTCATTTACTATAATTTAATAATATATATGCTTACAATTTGAAATGTGTAAATGTGGGGAGCTCTAATGTTGGAGGAGGTTTTATTATGCGAGATGCACATGGAGTTATAAGGATCTAAATTTTTTAATATCTGATAATTGCTAATCATTGGGAGTCATAAGGGTCTATTTTCTTATATGCTAACATAAGGGGTCATAAGGGTCTGAATTCTGATATCTATTTTTGATAGGAGGTATAAGGGCTTAAGAAAAATTTATTATTTCTTCTTTGATATATAGAGAACTTCTATATTTACTTTTTTAGCATTATTATTAAAATTTATGATACCTACAAGTATTATTTTGTTCAACATAGTGAATTTATATTAATTATTTTTAAAATTCAATAAAATGCAGAATGAACTAATTCTTAAAAATTAGATCAGTGAATGTGACCTGTTGAGCTGCGTTGGCTCACACCTACTCTATATTTTATTTAAGGTCAGGGAATGGGAAAAGAACTGATTGAGTAGCTATAGTCTAGGTTCTGATCTATTTAGGTAACTATAAATATTTTAATATTTTCTAAAGTCATGGTTATTTATTTGTTTATTTTGTTCTCGTCAGGAACCATGCACTATAGTGTATAGTTATTGTATATACATTTTGATGATGAATGAAAAGAATAAAAAATTGTGGATGAGTTTGCTTTTTATCTAGTTGAAATTTTGTTGTTATTTAATTCAAAGAAATCTAAAAAGTCTCCAAAACTTTAATCTTAGGCTTGGTTTGTTTCAACACAATATAACCTGTCCTGTTTATGGATCATATTTGGTTATGTTGTAACATAGCCTACCTATACTAAGTTCCACATTCTATAGACTATAGATTGAGGATAATTAGTCATGCTTATTTTCCAAAAATCAAATAAGATGTTACCAAAAAGCAATGGTGAAGTAATCAATTCTGACATGCTTTGATTTCATAGTGTGCCATATAAGAATCTACTTAAGATTTTAAAGCTAATTTACTAAGAACCTACTTTTATAACAATTGAATGTATTTTGACACACCTAAGGGGAAGGGGGTGAATTTGTGTGGCTTTCAAAATTTTAAAATATATGGAAACTTCAAACACCAAAATATACTAAAACACTTATTTAAAGAGTTGCTCACTAAGCTAAAATTTTTCTTTTAAATAAAAGTTACTTTTAGATTTTTTTTAAAAAAATATTTTATCACAAAAAAATAACTCAAATATACTAACTTAAAATTTTAACAAATTTTTATGGTATATCATTCAACCACATGCATATAAAAATTGTAAAACAATAAATGCAGAAAATAAAAAAAGTGCAAAAAACTATTTATATTATGTATGTCACATAGACCTAGTTCACTCCCTAAGTCCTCTACTCGAGAATTTCACTAACTCACTAATTTTGCTCCCAACAAGGCATAGAAGCCTCTCCCATTCCCATGATAATAAAAAAATGCTGCACGAACTCCATCCTCGAAATGTAACTTCTCCATAGCCATGTACTTGATCCATGAAGTCCTCCCACCCTCTCATAAGGCCTTTGAGATCTTATAAGAAAGATCTTTAATATATTCTTTGCCTAAGAATTAGTACAATACCAAATAAAAAAGAATATATATTAGGTTAGAATAATCATATAAGTCTCAAATAAAGTATCTTAGACTTCCCCAAAAGATTTCTCTCAAAACCCATCTCTCCTTTTGAATACCTTTTGAATAACTCTTGAAATTTTCTAAAAGATTCTGTTCATTATTAAAAAAGTAATTTTCTTAAATAACATTAGTATTTATAAGTAAGAAAGAAAACAAACCCTAGTCAAGCTTTTAATAAATTTGATAATTCAATCTAATAATTGTATAATACAATTAGTTTAATCAACCTACAATCCTCTAAACCATCCTCTATTTTGGTATGATCCAAATTATATAATATGATTATTTCAATTTCTTGACTCAAGACATTAGTTCGGCTATCTGATCTGGGATTATATATAAACTTCTTATGTTCATTTGGACTTTATGATATATATTGTATATAGTATGAAATGTTGTCTCGATTGGACTCCTCAATTTTTGGTCCAAAATATGTAAATATCTTAAAGTTTCACACCATACAAACAATATCATATAGTACGATTAGCTTAATTTTGAATTTTACTATTTCTAGAAAAAATAGATAGTAGGCAGGCTTCAATTTGAAAGTTCATATTATACCAAAGGCTATATATTACATAATATGATTAGTTATAAGAAACTTTTAATTTAAATTTTTTTTGTTCATTAATATCACATGATTGTCCAATTTTGTAAAAATTGTCACTTTGATCATTCTTTTTGAGGCAAATGCAAGGAGCAATATTATTATAAAAATAAAGAACGGAAAACAATAATTATGTGATAGCTAATCTATCACAATCTTCCTTCACCAAGAAAGTAAAAAGTGAAAAAAGATTATTATGGAAAATGTTCCAAAAGAAATTACCACAAAGAGCATAGGTTACACAATAATTCGCAACCTTATTCTCTTCTCTAGAAATACAATTAAAAATAATACTCTTAAAATCATATAAAAATGATAAATCTAAAGAATTAGACTTTGCATCTAGCGGCATTTGAGAGGTCAGCAATTTTTTGAAATAGCTTGATAATGCTAATGTTTTCCCCTTCTATCCAAATGCTTTCAGAATCAATCATCCATTCGTCAAGTATATCCTTAATAACAAGGATTGCAATGATTTCAAGTTGAGCTATATCCCAATGAAAAAATTGCTTCCCAAATGCAGAGATAACCCTTCTTTTATCATATATTTTATCCTTTTGGTTCATTGAATCGGTTAGTAACCCAGTTATCCAAAATAGGATTAATAGAGATGGACAAAACTTTAGCTGAAATAAACGTTAAGGAAGCAGAATTTTTACCATGCTTGATAGAATTCCTATCCTTCCAACCATAAAAAATAGAGGAGCAATAAATTCTAGCTAGAATAGGATTCTTAATAGATAAAGAATGAAGATGATACCACCTATCCAAAACTAAATTAAATTAAGGAATACGGATTCCCCATTTTCTTATAACTACAAAAATCTTAATCAGCTTTTTGCAAGAAACAGAAATGTGCATAATATCTTCTTCTACAAGACAGCCTCTTCGACAAAGATTAGAATTCAGCAACCTCCTATAAGTAAGCCAACTATTCGTAGGAAGAGCATTTCTTCCAATTCTCTATCAGAAAAAAGAATTCTGGTTTGCAATTTAAGCTTCTTCAGCCAACTAAAATTATTCGATTCACAAGATTTGAACTTCTCTTCAAAGGCTAAAGCTGCTATCGACCTTCCTAACTGCAGATGAATTAACTCCATTTTGTCCTCATAGCAATTTGGAAGGAATTGAACTTGCTTTATAATGTTGATCAGATCTTCCCCAAAAGATTCTTGCAAGAAACTATAATTAAAATCACCATTTTCGTTTAGTAATACATCAACCATGCACCATTCCATAATGCTAGCATTAATAAATGTCGACCAAGCAGAAATTGTTTTGTCATAGATCCATACATCCTCCAAAATGCTGATGCTTTTTCCATTCCCAATTCTCCATCTTAAGATAGGCTTTAAATGCTTTTTCCCATCAAAAATAACTTTCCATGTTGTTGAAGCTCCTCTTTGAGGTGAAGACCAAATATTACTATCATATTTAGCAATAAGAATTATATTTAGTAATGAGTTTGATTTTTGAATGAAATTCCATGCCATTTTTTATCTCAATGGCTCTTCCAAAAAAGAGGCTAAGTGAAATACAAGGCCACCTTTTGAGCTTGGAAAACAAAGCTCATTCTAATTGATATAATGGATTCCTTGCTTTCCATTATTTTTATGCCAATGAATATTTTTGCAATGCATATCCAACACTTCAAGAATTCCTTTAGGCACAAGGGAATGAGTAATAAAATATGTTGGAAGAGAAAGAAGAGAAGAGTTTATTAATGCAAGGGATAAGAATGTACTTCCCCAATAGTTTAGCTGATCCATAGAATGATTAATCAAATTCTAAAAATCTGAAGCTGTTTTCCTCCTCAAGGCAAAATCTAGTCCAAGATAATGCAACTCATTAACAAGTCTAAACCCACATAGCTTTGAAATCTTCATTTCTCTTCTTCTCTACATCTTCTTCGAGCAAAAAATTATGGATTTGCTGAAATTGATCCTTTGACCAGTCTAAGAGCTGTAATTAGATAAAATGCTAGAAATGAGGCCTAAATAATGAGATTTATTTTATAACTAAGTATTTTAATAAACTTCAATTTTATTTAATTTTAATTTAATTTACACTTATGTGTGTGCTTGATTGTTTAGCCCACTATATACTTGTACAAATACAAGAAGACTCAAGGAAATGAAAATATACAAATTGATATAACACTTTGACTTTTAAGTTATTCTTCTCTTTGATGGCTTCACATCTTTAATTTGAGTTTTATTACTCCTCTTTTTGATTCTTTGTTCCATGTATGTCAAATATCACATTGTCTTTCACCTTGCCTTTTACCTGAAATATTAGTTTAAAAATGATGACATGCACACATATATATAAGTTAAATCAACATAACAAATAATATTTTGTGATCATGAAAATATTAGCCTATAAACCAAGTGTTGTGTAAAATAGTGGAAACAACTAGAAAATCAAAATCAAACATAAAGCGATTTACATGGTTTGGTGAAGATGCCTACATCCACAGGGAGGGGATGATTTTAATATATTGGACAAAATAAGATTAAAATTGGCTCTCTTGCCGCCCATAAAACAACCCTCAAGCCCTTTATATAGATTTGAGAACACATCTAATATAGAAATAACTAGTCATTGACCTACGCCTATCAATATCACTGATGTAATCTGAGTCATTGTAACCTACACACTAATCAGCAATAAATGATAGCCTCTCAAATACCAAGCCAATATCAATTGCACCCTTCAGATACCTCAGGATACTCTTCACAATCTGCTAATAACTCCATCTCAGATCATACATAAACCTGCTCACAATACCAACTACTTTTGCAATGTCTAGATCAAGCTACCCTAAAATCATACCATAATGTGCTACAAGTGCCAAGTGCCTATGAGTTGAGGGATGCTTAACCACTAGGGAGAACACCTGATCATAATCAATGTCTTTCTATTGTGCAGTCTTTTGCTACCAACTTAACCTTATATTGTACATCAGCTCCATGAGATCCTTCCTTCTTTTGCACACTCCCATTTACACCTAATGGCTTTCCTCCCCGATGGAAGCTTCACAAACCTCTAAGTAGCATTCTTCTGAAGAGACTTCATCTCCTTATGCATATCTATTTTCCAAAGATCACCATTAGGATTGTCCATTTCTTCCTTATAGTGACCAAAAAATTTAGCCTCCATGGCTAAAAGTGCAAATACAATATAGTCCCTCAATCAAGCTAATTTTGGAACATTATGTCACTTCGACATACTCCTAGAAATAGATTTTTAAGCCTAAACCTCATCCTCAACATCATATTCTACCTTCTGATTTGCAACTAAATTTGGTACCTAGGTAGAAATGATTAGACTTTGTGAAATAAATGGAGTTGCATCAAACTCCAATATCTGTAGTGCATTTATGGTCCCAAAAGAACTCTCCAACTATTCTAAGTCTTGAGGCTTCAGCATGCTCACCTCATCAAATGTAACAACCCTACAAATGACAATCTTCTTCTCTCCTTGATTATAGAGTTTGAAGCCCTTAACTTTGCATATAAAGTCAATAAATATTTCCTTCTTTCCTTGTGATTTCTGTTTATCATTCTAAACATAATAGTAAGCTGGACACCTGAACACTCTTAAGTGCTCATACTTTCTAGCAGGATGCCCAGACCATATCTTCTTTGAGATCTTCTTCCCAATAGCTGATGAAGGAAAATAGTTCACCAAGTGATAAACATAGTCTATAGCCTCATCCCAATAGACTCTATCCAACCTTGTATTGGATACAATACACCAGACTTTATCCACTAAAGTTTGGTTCATCCTCTCTGTTACCCTATTTTATTATGTGTATCTCGAATAGTGAAGTGGTGCTCTATCCCAAATCTCTAGCACTTCTGTAAGAATGTATCTGATGTATATTCACCCCTAGTGGCTGATCTAATACATCAAATTCTTTATGAGTTTGAGTTTTAATTCACTTCTTCTAAGTTATGAAGATCTCCAATACCTCACTCTTACACTTCATGATGAACACCCAAATATATATCTGGAGTAATCACCAATAAAAGAGAAAATATCAGCACACACCAAATAATATTATCTTTGCTGAGCCCCAAACATCTGTGTGAACATACTCAAGAATATCCTTTGTATTATGGGTAGTAGTACCAAAGGATACTCGTGTCATCATTCCAAACATATAATATTCATAAAAATTGAGCTTATATATGCACCCTATTTTGATCAATCCTTTATTTACCAAAGCCATAAGTGAAGCCTCTCTAGTATGAGCTAGCCTTATATGCCATAATGTGGTGGCATCAGATGTTGAAACTTAGAAATGAAGTTTAAATTATATGTTATGTGATTTTTATGATAGCAAAATATTATTGTTCTGATATTATTATTATTTCTCCTATCATACAATGGATAGATTTTTATTTGTTTTTGTATGTACTAACATTTTAGGGAAATCTTACTCCAGACTAATAAAGACATCAAGATAGAGCAGATTAGAATTTCATGTAATGAAGTCAATATTTTTTATTTTATTGAGTCTGAGAGAGTGTGATTGTAATTGGGTAACTTTACACACACACACATGGGGAGAGAGTTAAAATTGAAATTAAAAATTTTTTTTTACCTTTCCATACTGTACGATGTCAGTTCGTACAGACAACCAATAGAGTATGAAATGTGGTTCATCCAGATGAATTTAAACTGTTCATATAGACGATTATAAAAATTATATAAATGAAAAATAGTGTATAAAATAATGTTCATACCAATTTTTCTATACGAATTTAAATTGTTCATACAGATGATTTTAAACATCATACAGACGACTAACAGTGTATAAAATATGGTTCATCAAGTTTGTCTAGATGAAATTTAATATTCGTATTGACGATATAGAAATCATAAAAATGACCAACAGTGTACGAAATGAGCTTCAAACCATATCGTCTAGATGAACTTTAACTATTCATATAGATGATTTTAAAATTATACAGATGATTAACAGTGTACGAAAAAAGGTTCATACTAGATTATCCCATGAATTTTGAACTGTTCGTGTAGATGATTTACGATCATTTTATACGATCTGAGGTCATTTCTCTTATAATTTTTAGTTTTTGGATAGTTTTTTATGTATTTTCTATTTAAGGATTCCAAAAGACTATCACTAAAATCCTTTGCTTTGAAATTTCTCTTGAGTGTGGCTTTTAACAGTGTGATTGAGAGAGATCTTGTAATTGGAGAGTGAGAGATCAAGTGAAAGGGAATTGTGAGGAATTCACAAGGTTGCCCAAAGTGAAGATCTCTTTGTTCTTCTTCTAATTTCTTCACAACTTCTTTGGAGTCACTCAAGTGAAGATATTTAAGACTGGATCAAGGTTCTCTGCTTTCACTAGGAGGGTGAAAAAGGACGTTGGGTTCTCTGCCTTCACCAGGAGGGTGAAAAAGGATGTTGGATTCTCTACCTTCACCAGGAGGGTGAAAAACTATGTTGAGTTCTCTTCCTTCACCAGGAGGGTGAAAAAGGATGTCGGGTTCTTTGCCTTCACCCGGAGGGTGAAAAAGGATGATGGTTCTCTGCCGCACCGGGTTGGTGGAAGAGAGGTTTTGTAAGGGCTTCTTCACCTTTCTGTGGGGGCAAAAGGAGAGTCACTAGTATTTAATGCAATACTTGGAGAAGGAGCCTCCAGGGAGTGGATGTAGTTCTAGTTAGACCAAACCACAATAAAATTTGGTATTCATCTATTCTTTTACTTTTTACTGCATTTTATTTTTTCATATTTTAAATTTCTATGGTTGAAAAATATTTTGTGAAAATATAATAAACAACATATTGAGAGAATTATTGATTAAATTTTCTAATAATAGTTTTTGATAATCCAAGATATTTTTTAAAAATTACCAATTCACCCCCCTCTTGTTTAGCATTGGGAAGTTCTATTAGGTCTAACAACCTACACAAATTTTCATCAGAAAAATCATCAGCAATAGTAGCCATTATAATCATTATTCTACCATGAAGATAGTAAAGGTTGTAATGAAAAACTCCCTTTAAAAAAACTAATACTCTAAGATATATCTTACGAACTCATGCCTCAATAACTACCTTCTAGCCCTTGGTCTCTAAGGCACCAACAGATAGCAAATTCCTCCTGATATCTAAAAAATATCTCACATAAGTCGGCTCTCTCATAATACCATCATGCATTTTGATGAAGATGCTCCCTACACCAATAATATGATAAGCTTGATCATTTTTCATAGTCACCATGCCATTATTAAGCTCCCTGTAGGTACAGAACCACTCTGTAGTGGGATAAATGTGATAGATAGCACCAGTGTAAAAAATCCAGCAGAAACCATCTATATACAAATTATGAGAAACTATAGATAGTGATATATTGAAGTCTTCATCATATTTTTCTATACTAAGGTTTGCCTTCACTTAGAGAAAACTCCATTTTCCCTCCTTCAACTTTAGGCAATCTTTCTTCCAATGACTAGTCTCTAAATAAAAGCACACTGATTCTTTCAAAGATTATATCCATGAAACTTGCCCCGCTTATAGTCGCTACCACACTTTTTATTCTTCTGATTCGCATATCTTCCATATTGGTGTGTGAGAGCCTCGAACGAATCCATCTTTATAGATTCCTTGTCCCTGCGATGGAACTCAAGATTCAACAATGTCATACTCATCTCATCATAGTTAAAAACCCTCTTCCTATGAATGAGTGTCATCATGAAGTTTTCATACTCATCCGAGTGTGAATTCAATAGAAGGAGCTCCTTATCTTCATCTCCAACCTACTCATCCAGATTCAACAGATCTGCCTGTTGATCTCATTTTTGTATGAGGTCACTAGAACCTACTTGGGTTTCTTTTTAGTGACCTAATGATTAGGGGGTGTCCACCCCTCAATCAATATAGGTCCTATGTTAAAACCAGATCCAAGTCTAATCAAATCAAGTTTCACCTGTCAATTCAATCTCTAGTCCAGCCTTCCACTAACTTTCAATCAACCTTTAAATCACCTCCAATCAATCTCAATTATTCATTTGGTTTTCATTAATGTAGGTAATTGAAGCTCAACCATTCGAGTACAAAATCCAATCCAAATCCAAGTTTCCTAAACAAATCATAGGGTTAAGGACCTAGGTCCTAAAGCCCTTTCTGGGTGACTTTTTGTCATTCTGAAACCTAGTCAAATGACCTTTGATTTGGGGTCTATCAATTGTATCTTATTTAGATATATTTCTATGATCAACCCAACAAATTGAGCTCAATCTAAAACTTCTACCCCAAGAAATTGAATATTTTTCTACAGGCTATAAAACCTTCAAATATTTATAACTTGTGTCATTGGACTTGCCATTTATTGGAATTTGACCTTAGGATTCTTTCCAAACCTCTCAACCATCCATAGCCTTTGTTATGACTTATTGAGCTGTAACCTACACTATGCTGGACCTAGTTTGACCAGTATTGATCAGGGGTCAAAATGACCAAAATGCCCTTTAATGGGATTTTTGGTCTTTTCCCTAAAATTCAATATGGCCTTTCCATATCAACCTCCAAAACCTGCACCAATGGATCCTAAATATCATTAGGAACATATTGGACCCTAACCCATACTTTGGTTTGATCTGGTTGACCAAAGTTGCCCTTAAGGTTTTAAACACCCATTTCAAACCAAATAATCTCCCTATGGCTTGGGACCTCTTCCATTGAGTTCATATGATCAATTTGAACTCAATGGACCCAACCCTTGACCCTAGATCAACTTGGTTGACCAAGTCAACCAAGTTTGACCAAAATCTTCCATACACTTTCACCCTATCAAACTATTTGACCAAGACTTCTCCAAACTCATTCAAACCCATAGGGTAACCCATTGGGTCCTTAAGAGCCCCTCTTAAAGACCCAAGCCTTGGGCCCAGTTGGGTTAGCCATTTGGCTTGACCTAAGTGTCCAAAGAGAGGTTCCCCTTGATCCAAATTCCAACCCTAGGCTAATTAGATCAAACAAATGGTAATATTGGGTTCCCCTTGACCCAATACCCCTTCCCTAGTTGATGCAACCCTTGGGTCAACTTGGGTTAGGAATTAGGCTAACCCAAAGTGGTCAAAACCACTATGGGTTGAGCCATTTCCAAACCTAGGCCTCACCAGGCCCAACCAACACCCTCATTAGATGGCCCTAGGTCCAACACAACCACCCTAATTATCCCAACCCTTGGGTTGACTTGGGTCAACCTCTAAGCTAGCCCAAAGTGGTCAAAACCACTTTGACCAAAGTTATTTCCTACCTTAGACCAGACTAGCCCCAATTGACACTTATACTGGGTGCCTCTTGACCTAATGCACTTTCCACCTCAATCCTACCACCTGGCCTAACCCAGGTTGAGCCCAAATTGACCCAAACCATACAGATTTGGGTCAACCCAAGCTCATCCCAGCAACGGGGCTCCCCCATGCCCAATTGAGCTCACTCTCTAGCTCCCAGGACCTCCAGATGCCTTTCCACCTCAGCTTGACCTAACCCCTGGCCGACGGCTATTGGAATGAATTAGAAATTATCTATGGTGGGCCCCCCATCCTCAAGCTCTACCCAAAGGCTTCTAGAGCTTGTTTTTGTTAGGCTTGAGCTCACGATGCTCTGGGACGATGTCCCCTTCCACCAAGAGGACATCCAGTTATTGCCCCAATCGATCCTGACTGTCCAAGCTAGTGAAGATCACTTGATTAGGGTAGCTCAACCTACAACTCAACCTAGACCCTCCCATTCGATCCCAAGTTTTTGAAAAGCTTCCCCAGAGCTCTCTGAGCATTCCCCTCCATTCCCCCAACTTCCCAGCCTCTTCCAAATATGATCCCAAGCAAACTCTGGTGAAATCCCTTCGTGCTTTGCTCGAAGTCATACTTCCAGTGATCCTTCGGCCAAGACATCTGATAAAAAACTGCTTGCAATCCATCTCTCAAGCTTCCTGATAGAAAAACTCATTCGTTGGGATTTTTTACATAGTGAGAACTTATTCTCTATCCTTCTAGATACATAGTCTGGTCAAGTGTGGAAGAAACCTTCACCCCAATGGATTTCCACTGTTGGATTGAAGGTTTCCAAGGCTCTGATGCTCCCTAAGAAATTTGAAGGGGTTTCTCTGGTGGGATCTCTTGGATCATGCCAGAAAAGCTCTATGACTATGGGATCCTGTGGGAGGTTGAAGGTATAATCAGAGCTGTTGATCCTGATCAATGGCCCCGATTAAATCTCACAGTCTCAGAGAAGGTTTAATCCTAGTCACTCAATCTGGCATCGGACAGCTATAGTAAACCCTGTATTATCCAGCCCGCTGCTAATGATTGGCTGCCCAATTGTGCGATGCCAGCATGAAAAACTGTCATTGACTTGATAATTCTAAAATATAAAATTCTAGAAATTCATGGAAACTTCAAAATATCTCCATCCACACTTGACAAATTTAGGTGTTCTTAGGCTCTTTGGAAAGATCACAGGGAGATCTTCAAAAGCCCAATGGTCTCAAGCCCTGATTAATTCTATGTTAATGTTAATTTTAAATTGAATGTTTATGGTATTATTGTATTTATGTGTTCAATTAATGTCACCATGGGTTGGGACTCTAGGAGAATGAATTTGGACATGTTTTTGAAATGTCCAAATTTTTTCTCCTCAGATTGGTGTGTTTAAGGGCATAATTTAGCCAATTTAAGGTTAAGGGTCAAGGTTTGACCCTTGATTTCAAATTGTTCTAATGACCTTTTCAATAAAGTATAGGATCTGAGATTTGGTGTGTTGATTGTTCTTAGTCTATGGAGTTTAGGGCCACTGATTTCATCCCCATCCAAGCCTAGGGTAGTGACTTAGGAATTTTTGAACGTAACCTAGAGGTTGCCTTAGGTGGTTTGGTTAACCACCTTAGAAAGCTCCACTTGGGCCGAAACTTAGGAGTTTTGGACCTTGAGATCTAGTAATTCCATGGTCCAAATTACATAAGAAATGGAATCCATTTGGTTCACCAACTAGGGGTCCCAAAATCCCTTCCTAGATTTAGCACAGAACCTTAATTAAATCATGATTAATTCAAATTAAATTCTAAAAATTCACATAATGACTCTAATTGCTCATAATTCAACCCTTAATCCATAAAAAATAAAAGCCCTATAAAATCACTTTTAATTTAACATTATTTAATTTTTAGGGAAAATTTATAATTAACTAATTTAATTAATTAAAAATATTTTAAAAATTCCAAAAAATCTCTAAATACTTGGAAACATCTCATTAGATCATTTTAACCTTTGGGGGCGATTCCAAGAGGTTTGGAGTAATTTGAATTAACATCTAAAAATCTCCTTAATTAGGCAATTTTACAAATCCAAAAATACCCTAACTTTGAAAAATTACCAATAATTATAGTAAAATCTAATTTAATCAAACTCAAAGCCATTCAACTCTAATTAAAATCTAGTATTTTCTAAAAATATCAAACTTTAAAAATTAAGTAAAGGTCAACTCTCATATCAACCGTTATTCAAAACTAACTCAAAACTTTGAAAAATCATAATTTATTGTAGAAATTTTCAAATTGAGCAAACTCAAAGCCTAATTACACATCTTAAGGTCTAATATTTAAGAAAAATACTCAAATTTTAGAAATCATTTTAATTTTAAAAGTTAAATTTTAACCCCTTAATTAACACATTTAGGTAATTCCAATAATTCTAAAATTTCCAAAATTTAATAATCTATTTAAGAATTCACAAAATCTTAATTTAACAATTTAAATCAGTAATCAATCAATTGGATTAAAATTTATCAACCTCTAATCTCTAACCAATTAAATCAACTTAAGCAACCCTAATTACTACTAAGTAACCCAGACCTACGAGGTCATTAGCTTGGCCCCAAGGAAGGTGAAATAAACTTCATAGTCTCAATGAGAAACAAAGGTAGTAATCATTTAACCATTAAAATACACCTCAATTAAGCTTTAACACATTAATATTTAAACTCAAATATAAATTCCCCCTTCAACCTTTAATGATCTCAAACACTAGTTAACTTCAATAAACTACCCAGCTTAGGATCTACCCTAGCCACACAGCCTTTAGCACACACACCTTAGATGGTTTGTTAGGACAATCGACTCTAGTCCAGGCTAGGCCGGTGTTTTTTTTAACTATTGTGTACTGGGTTTTCTGAGTTTTCATTGCATGATGTGATTGAAAATTGATTGATATGAGTATTTTCTTACTTTAACTGTAATCTAAGAATTGATGTGATGGGCGATAGACTACCCTTTAGTTAGGAATAATCTGTTTGCTCACTGAGTCTTCTGTAGGTGGCCACGCTCGTACAGGGCTATAAGTTAAGGGGATAAATTTAATATTTTAACTAAAATATTTTTATGAAGGTACTATATTGCTTAAGTCACCCTTAAAATTAAAAAGAGCGTGGCCAAGTGTGGCTGAGATTTTAATTCAATACAAATAAATAAACTGCTTATGATTTATTTAATTTTAAATGCTTAGGATAAGCCTGCAGGAGAGTCTAGATTTTTCATTTTTAAGTTGATGTAATTTTTTTTAAGTTAAGAGTTATGAAAGTTAGATATTTGAGTTAGGATATGAGTATCCAAAATTGGTTTCCAAAGAGGAAAGAATGCCCCTTAGGGGGACAGTCCTTTTCCATTTGGAAGCCAAAATTTATAAAACTTTAATACCCAAAGTGAAAAGAATAACCTACCTTTTGAGGGAAGAGTTTTCTTTTTTATTTGGGTATCCACATACTACGAATCCAGGAAGCTCGAAGAAAAGGGGGTGAAGAGTTGAAGACAAAGAGTATCCCACTAAAAGTCAACTTGTATCGATCCTAGGATTAGAATTTGGGTTTGTAGTTAGTGGTGCCCGCAACTTGTAATTTATATAATTTTTGAGTTGTAATAAATAGGCAATTTATATAGGGACATTTATTTAATTAATTTGATTAATTGATATATTTGATTTATTTTTATTACAATTAGGATTGCTTGCTTTCTTAGTTTTTTGGCGATTACATGTCATTTTTATTTTAGCCTGGATACGTGGAAGCTAATGAGGGAAGGTTAAAAACTTTTCAACTTAAATTTAAATAAAATTTTTAAGACAATATAGAAATTCTAACGATTTAAGAAGTAAGCCTGGAACTGTAGGGAGTCAGCATAAGTATATTTTACCTTCTCTTTCTTGTTAGGCACCTCCTCGCCTGGGGGTTCTAGTAAGCCACCTAACCTATAATGGTATAGTTCTATCAAGGGGATATTATGTAATCTCTAGGATAAAAACTATTTTTAAGCCTTTTAAAATTTATAATATTTCATTTTATGTATTTAATCGAGTTAATAAGTATGCATTACATTAAAAACAAATTAAAAGAGTTTTAAAATTTTAATTGTATTTGATTTAAGCATTTTCACCCTATATAAGTCAAGGGACCAATTAGGATCCGCTCTAGACATTGGTCCCAATTCTAAAAAAATTTAATAATAATGTCCCTACCACTCTTTCATAAAAATGATCAAACTCATAAATTTTAAATCGACTAGGTGATTAGCTGGCTCCCCAATCCCAACCGGGATAAGTCTAGGTTCTGCATTGCATTAGTTAGGTCCAAGCTACTATAGTTTAGTGCCTAATTTAGATTTATAATTTGGGGTAGATTCTGAATCATAAGGCCCTAGCCTCCAAGAATATAATCCTAAATTTCTAATAAATCACTCAACTCAAATTAAATACTTTCTCAATCCAAAATTTAAAGCCTAACACTTAGATTAGGTTGGGACACTTCTAAATTATTTCAAAACCCTAAAGTGTCTCCTAACTCTCCTATGTTAACTCTAAAAATAAGTGTTCAAAATTTGATCGATGCCCAGTTCAAATTCCAAATTCATCTCCTTTGATATCACTCCTAAAAAATCTCTAAACAGAATTTCTATCATTATTTTAATCAAGAGTATTCATAGGAGACCCCAACCTCCTATAATGTAATTAACTATGAGGGCTTGTGCTCATAAGAGATTTAGAACCCACACCTACTTTTCAAAAATCAATTTTCAAAATTCAATTAATTTTCTTTGGGAAAATCAAAATCAATGATGATCGTTATCTTCATGTTTAAATAATTGATAATGAATGATATTTTCTTCCTTTGGGGAGATATATCATTCATTGATAAAATTTTAAATATGAAATTAATGATAATTTATTTAGATTATTGTAGCTAGATATTTAATTGAACTTCATTTTGACCCTTCCAGGCCATATGAAGTTCTTTACTAAATTTGGTTACGATATTCAAGATGAGATTTGCAATTCTAAATTTGAACCCCATTTTGAAATCTTATTTCCACCTCTCAAGGTGGAATATCTTTTTGATGAAATGTTTGATTTTAGAATTAAAGTTCAAAGTCAAGTCTAAAATTTCCTAAAGAAGAAAACTTTCTAAAAATTCCCCTAAACACTGCCAAGAGCTTCGTGAAATCATTCATATGCTCATCAATAGTAAGCAAATGTCTCATTTAAAATCTGTAGAATTGATATTTCATATGGAGATGATTCTCCATGCTCTTCGTCATATACTTATCCTCCAAAGTCTTTCACAATTTCACTGTAAATGTCTCCATCATCATCCCATATTTAATCTCCTGAGATAGCCAATTTCTGATCAACTCAAAGGCACTCTTATTCATCTTTAGTTAATCTCTCTCAAAAATCTCTTCAATACATTCATCCTTATCAAAAACATCCTTCAAATTCAAAGAGCACAATGCATCCATCACCTCACATCTTCACATGTTAAGGTTTCCTTTACTATCAAATTTCATCACATCGATTTTGAAGGAATGTGTATCACCTGATTGATCATTGCCTTCTCCACCGTCAAGGTGGATGTATCTATGACTCCACCAGATTTCATAGCCTCCACAAAATTACAGTTGCCTCATATAGTCAGAATTACACCAATTCTACTCTGTATTTCTTCTAGCAATGATATGAAATAAAAATTCAAATGATTTAGCCACAAAAATCATATAAATAATCAATTATCTCGATTTCATTTTACTATTATCAATTCCTTTTGACCAAATAGCCCAACATGTTATAAATTTGTGCCCAAGCATTGTAATTTTGATAATAATAAATATTATTATTTCCTTATCACTATTATTATTACATATCTATTTTATCTCCCTACTCACTAACCTTTCAGGTCCATAAGTCCACTGGCAACATCAATCAGCTTAAGATCAGGTAAATTAGGATTGAGTCAATCTATAATTTCAATTTCTATGTATTTTTATCTTTCTTGAGTCAAATCATATATTTGTTGGAAACTAAGTTGACTAACTTTGCACACACATACTCAAGGGAGTGAGTTAGTGAGTTAAAAAAATTTTGGTTTTTTGAACTAATCATACAATATGATTTATATCATATTGGATGATCTATTAACAAAAAAACCCTAATTAGGGCATCCTCTATTAATTAAGAGTGATTAAACTAATTATATTGTATGATCCATATCATATAGGATTATAAGTTACAATCAGTAAAATAATCGCCAATCACAATATAGGTAATATTTTAATATTCAAAATTTGTGTCTAATTAAACCATACAATCCATATCATATTATACAATATATGACAATCATGCCTAAATTAATCCTATGATTAGGTGTTTGATTATTGTTAAATTATTCAATTAAATTGTATAAGATGATTGGAGACGATCATATGTACAACCCAATTCTTGCATGGGACGATAATTAAACTCCACCCATCATCTGGATGATTAGTTGTGTATTTGTATTAATCATACGAGATGATGTACTCAATCGTATAGGATGATCTGATTGCTGCATGGGGTGATATTTAAATGCCGCCCATCATTTGGGAAGATTAGCTATGTATTTATACTAATCGAACAGGATGAAGTTCTCAATCGTACTAGATGATCCATATAAACACTTGTACTAATCATAGAGTAGAGTGGAGTTCGTACTGGCTGAAAAGGCAGTTTTGAATAAATCATACAATATGATCATGGATCGTATTAGATGATCAGAAGTGCAAAATTAAAAATTAGGGCATCTTTTGGAGGCTCCCTATTTAAGCTCCCATAAAGTCTGATGTAAGATCTTTGTTATTGACTTGGTCTGAGAGAGAGCTTAGAGAAAGAAGAGAGAGAGAGAGCTTTGGGAGAGAAGAAATTGAGAGATTTTTATGAAGGGGGAGTTGTGAGGGATTCACAAAGGTTACTCCAAGAAAGATTTCCATTACCTTCTTCAAACTACTTTCTTGATTATGTGGTGGCTCTGGGGAGACATTCTTCACCATCAGATTCAGGTTCTCTACCTACTCCAAGAATGAGTAAAAGGATTCAGGTTCTCTGCCTACTCTAAGAGGGAGTAAAAGAATTTAGGTTCTCTGCCTACTCTAGGAGGGAGTAAAAGGATTCAGGTTCTCTACCTTCACCAGGAGGGTGAAAAAGATTCAGGGTACACTGCCTCACTGATTCTGTAAAAGACATTTTTGTAAAAGCTTCTCCACTTAGCTGCGGGGGTTAAAGGAGAGACACTAAGGTTTAGTGCAATACTCGGAGGAGGCCCTTCGAGGAGTGGATGTAGGTCAGATTTGATCAAACCACTATAAAAGTTGGTGTGTTTATTCTTTTACTTTTCTGCATTTTAATTTTTGCCCTTTTCTATGATTTACTGTGTGATTGAAAAACTTTGATTTTGTTATTGTGAAACATATATACTTCTGCATCAACGGTTTTTTTTATTAAAGAATTTTTAAATTACTAATTCAACCCCCCTCAGTTAGCCTCGGGCGAGTTCTTCGAAGTTTAACAACCTTCACAAACTTTTAAGTGGTATCATAGTGTGATTCATAAATTAAGTATTAGAAAACTTTTGAAAATGATCAATGGCTAACTTTAGAAATCATAATACTGCAAAAGGATATTCAATCACACGACCATCTTTATTTGATAATATTCTTTTAGATTTTTAGAAAATTCACAAGTCTACCTATTTACAATCTATAGATTATCACATATGGATGTTACTTCATGAAGGATATTCTGCACCTTCACACTTTGTTAATGGCATTAAAACTGAACTTCCTTTTTTTGAATGGAGCATAGAAGATAGAGATTTAGCCCAACTGAATATAAAATATCTGAACTATTTTTTCTATGCTTTAAAATCTGAAGATTACATGCGTGTTTCTACTTTCACTACTGGCAAGGAGATTTGGGATAAACTCTGCATAACTTATGAAGGAACAAATGAAGTAAAATAATCTATGTTGAATATTCTGCTAGATGATTACGAACTCTTTCATATGAAACCTAGTAAATCAATTTCTAAAATATATATTAGGTTCACTCATATTATTACTTTCCTACATGCCTTAGGAAGAGAACTTATTAATTATGAAAAAGTTAACAAGATCTTCCATTGCTTACCTACTTCCTATGATGCAAAAATTATTGCTATAACTGAATCTAAAGATTTGAATATTTACTCTATTAATAACTTACTTGGATCACTCATTACTTATGAGCAAGGAGTGAGTCAAATACAACTTGATGCAAGTGAAAAGAGAAAGGAGAAAACTATAGCCTTAAAGGCTAATAATTTTGATAGTGAAAATTCTGCACCTGATAATGATAATGACATTGCACTAATGATAAGGCAATTTAAAAGCTTTCTAAAGAAAAAGTAAAAGCATCATTAGCAATGAAATAAAGGTAAAGCTAACAAAAATTCTAATTTCTTTGTTGATGTTATCAATTTTGAATGCAGGTAGCCATGGCACTTGAAGTTGGATTGTCTAAATCTAAAAACTCATCTAATCAAGGAGAAGGGTAAAGAAAAACCTAAGTTCAAAATGGGCAAGCAAAGGACTCAAAAGGCTTTCTGGGCTGACTATGATTTAGACTCATCTGAAACAGAACCAGAAGAGAAGGTAACCAACTTGTGCTTAATGGTAGATAACTATCTTAATTATTCTGATCAAGAGGAGGTAAGTGAGCTTTCCAATGATAAATTATTTGAAGTTTCTAAAAGAATTCATAATGCATATAGGAAGCTCAAAAAATTGCATACAAGCCTTAAATCTGAATTTTCAAATCTACGAAAGAGCATGAATGCCTCAAGAAAGATCATTCCACTTTGGATAGTAATCATATGCCTTTATTATATGAATTTGATATTTTAAACAAGAAGCATCTTCATCTAACTAATAAGCATGATTCCTTAAAAGCATCCCATATTAATTTAAAAAATTCATTTAAGAAACTAAAGGCATGTTTAGATGAAGTTGATGATAGGGAGCATGCATTAAAAATTAAATTCAATTTTTGAAAGTGCAAAATAATATTTATAAATCAAATTAAATACGTTCAAAGAAAATAAAACATCACCTATACTTGCACAGTTACATAATCCATCACCACAGCATGCATTATTCAAACCTAGAAAGAGGCATAATAATCAACATAGATTATTAAACTATTTTCCTGGTGTTATATATTTTTCTTGTGTCATGCTAGGACATATCTCCTATACTTGGACTATCCACCGTAAAACACATTTAGTGTGGAGACCAAAATTGCATAATTCATAGCATAGCATATAAGCATTTCATCCCATATTCCATAAGGTGAAACCCAACTAATTTGGGTTCCCAAATCTGACCACTGATAATTTTATAGGGGTATTCTCACAAAAGGCCTCATGATAGTATGTGGTACTTAGTAGCGGATGTTCAAGGCATATGATTGGAGATGCAAGTCAATTCATTTTTCTAGAGGCTAGGGAAGGAGGCAAGGTGACACTTAGAGATAACACCATCAGGAAAGTGGTGGGCTCAGTTATAATTAGCAACTCAAAAAATTTTCTCATTAAAAATATGTTACTGGTAGATGGCTTAAAATATAACCTGCTCAGCATAAGCCAGCTCTGTGATAAAGGCTTTAGCATCAAATTTTTATCTACCAACTATATTATAAACTTAAATGGAAATATTGTGCTGCAAGAAAAAAGAATCAATAATATTTACATGCTTAATTTAAACTGTATTGAACCTACTAACTCTCTTTACCTAAAAATTGTTACAAATGAATCCTTATTATGGCATAGGAGATTGTGTCATGCAAGCATGAAAAACCTTAGAAAAATCACCCAAAAAGATTTAGTAAGAGACATACCCAAACTAGAGTTCATTAACAACCACCTGTGTGATGCCTGTTAGTTAAGAAAGTAAGCCAAATCCTCCTGCCACTCAATCAAGGATATTAACACTAGCAAACCTTTAGAAGTGCTTCACATGGATCACTTTGGACCCGTTACCACTGCAAGCCTATGAGGGAAAGTCTTTGGGTATGTGATTGTTGATGATTAGTCAAGGTTTACTTGGGTAGATTCCTATCTCATAAAAGTGAAACATTCGAGGAATTTAGATTATTCTCCACTTGGATTCAAAGGAAGCTAGGTTATGAAATTCTAAAAATTCACGGTGATCATGGTGAAAAGTTCGAAAATAAAAATTTTGAATGTTACTATAAGGAGCAAGGGATAGATCTTAGTTTTTTAGCTCCTAGGACCCTCAGCAGAACAGGGTAGTTGAAAAAAAAATAGGACTCTGATGGAAGCTGCTAAAGCCATGCTAGCTGAATACTCACTTCCTAAATACTTCTGGGCAGAAGCGGTGAATACAGCTTATTATATTCTGAATAGGGTTAATGTTAGATCCAAGCTGAATAAGACACCCTATGAAATCCTTAAGGGTAGGACACCCAACCTCTCTCACCTTTATGTCTTTGGATATAAAGTGTTTATTCTAAATAATGAAAAATCTCTACTAAGAAAGTTTGACTCCAAATCAAATGAAGGAGTGTTCTTAGGGTATTCAAATATTAGAAAATCCTATAGAATTTTTAATAAAAGGACACTAGTGGTAGAGGAGATCACTCATGTTATATTTAATGAATCTAAAATTTTTGGAGGGTCTATGGTAGAAAAAGAAGAAGCTGTAGAGATCACCCGAGTAGAATCTATAAATATGGAGGAAATGGTAGAACCTGAAAATTCACTACCTAGAGAATGGAGATATTCTTTAAGTCATCCTAAAGAACTGATCTTAGGAGACCCATCTAAAGGTGTTAGAACTAGGTATAGACTTAGAAAAGAAGTAAACCACTCTGCCTTCATCTCAATGACTGAACCCACTAATATAAATGAAGTTCTATCTAATGAATTCTAGATCCTATCCAAGTAAGAAGAATTAAATTAATTTGTGAAGAATGATATTTGGGAACTAGTTAAAAGACCTAAGGACTAGAGTATTTTTGGACCTAAATGGGTTTTTAAAAATAACATAAATGATTCTGGTGTAGTGGTGAGAAATAAAGCAAGGTTAATGGTTAAGGGGTATAACCAGATAGTAGGAATTGACTTTAAAGAAACCTTTGCCCCTACAGGTAGATTAGAAACTATTAGGGTGCTACTAACTTTTATCTGCTTTAAGGGATTCAAATTGTACCAAATGGATATTAAAAGTACCTTTCTGAATGGGATAATAAAAGAAGATGTATATGTTGAATAACCCCCAAGCTTTAAAAATTCACAATTTCTTAATCATGTGTTCAAATTAAAAAAGGCATTATATACATGTCAATTCATAGAACTCAGTTGACATATTCACTGCTGAAGTTGAATACATAGCCCTAGGAAGTTGCATGGCCCAAGTTCTTAGGTTAACGCAACAAATACTGGATTTAGGATTACCTGTAGGCACCATTTCAATCTTATGTGATAACACTAATGTCATCTGCATTTCAAAGAATCCAATTTAACACTCCAAGACCAAACACATAGATATAAGGCATCATTTTATTTTGGAACATGTTACTGAAGGAGACATAGAGCTACATCATGTAGCCATTAAAAATCAACTTGCTGATATCTTTACAAAACTACTAGCCTTTGAAACCTTCAGCACCTTAAGGAT
This sequence comes from Dendrobium chrysotoxum, assembly GCA_019925795.1. Lineage (NCBI taxonomy): Eukaryota > Viridiplantae > Streptophyta > Magnoliopsida > Asparagales > Orchidaceae > Dendrobium > Dendrobium chrysotoxum. The sequence continues at coordinate 35,187,748 of CM034302.1, read as the reverse complement.
TAGATTAGTTGTGATAGATATTCATGCTTGAAATTGATACTTTCTGTTTCTACTTTTTTTTTGTTTTATTTGTATATTTATTTCTGCTTATGTGTTTTTTTTTTTTTATGCTTTGGATTTTATGCTATTTTCCTTCAGTATTTTAAAATTAGATCATTGTTCACTTCTGCTTTTGAATTTATTTTTTGTTAATGACATTTTTGCTTTATTTTTATTTAGAAGCATGTAAGCAGTGATTAACTCCTCTAAAATAGTAAAAAGTGAAAATATTGATGATTGTTTCTCTTCCTCTAGCTTTTTTAGTTGTGCATTTTTTTTTTTGAATCAAAATCTATTTCAAATTAAAAGTTAGACTTTGAAATAGAGATCTTTTTTATCCTTCCTACAATAATCTATCTCATATGAATAATATTCCAAGTCAATAAATCTCTTTCAAGTTTTCTCAATCAAGTTATTCGCATTTATCATATGGACAAGAATCTATTTTGTTGTTTATCCTTCCTTATATAAGAGAGTGAGTCCATCTTCTATCATATCTAGAAGATAATCTCACAACTGATAAATTTTTTAAAGATTTAGAAAGGAAGCAAACATGCAAAAATAAAAAGAGACACAAAATGAGCCCAAAATTAAAAAGATACGCAATGACCGCCAAATAATTGCAAGATGCACAAAGTACATCAAAAATTAAAAGATGCATAATGTACACCAAAAGATGATAAAGAGGCACAAAATGAGCTCACTATGAGTTAACTTACCTTTCTTTTAAATCTTTAAAATCTTAGAAGACTCCTTATGCCAATTGATATCTCCTACACTTGAATTTGAAAATCATGATTTCTAATTAATTACTTTGTTATATTATTCTATTAGATATTTCTCTAAAATGAAGTTTTAAAAGATTACTTTTCCTATCTAATTCCTTTTCTGATTTAAATTTTTGTTTAAAAAGAATTTTGACCTATAAGGAGTCTGAAGTTAGGATTAATAAGATCAATTTTCTAACCTTTCTGAATTTCAACATTGTGAATTCATTTCTTACTAATTTTTAAATCTAATAATAAGGTAAATTTATCATTCACTAGATCTGATTGATTCAAAAAAAAACTTTGATTTTGTCTTATTGTTATTTTTATCATATTTTTTTATCAATATTTTATTATTTTTGCTTGATTTTTGTTTTGAACCATTCCTGATCATCACATTCCATTCTTTAAGTTCTTTAATATTTGTTCACATCATCCAGTATGATTCATACCATACTGTATGATCTTAACAAACTATCACTTCTCTAATCACAGCACATCCAATGGTTGATATCAATCAATTATTGGTGATCATTCCATATGATTCATTCTTCATACCGTATGATTCATATGGTAGAAGCTATTGGATGATTCAAATGCAGTCAGTATGATGCTTTATGATAAATCATCATGTATGATCCACGTATTTGTATTATACGATCTAGTCGGTCAATGATCGTACAGGCTGACTCCTCGAGATGATCGTCTTGTATCTAATCATCCAGTATGATGTCTGATCGTACTATATGACACGACCACCATTTTGACCAATCATCTGGATGAATTGATTACACTATATCGTCTAGTACGATTTCATGATCGTACTATTTGATCAGTCCGATTCTATTTAAATAACAAGATTTCTTTTAATTTCTTCACAACATTCCAATCTTCTAATCACTCACTTCTCTCTTGAACTCTCCTTCCTTGTAATGGCTAGTGGAAAGCATTCCAAAGCCCTCGTGGGTAGTTCCTCTAGGTGAACTATTAATCCTAGATTCACTAAAGAGGGTGACGAAGCACTTATCATCATTATAAAAGTGTTGAAATTAACCCGTCCAAGATAGTCAACCAAGAAGTGCTAAACTTTTAGGTGCTTAAACTTTTTGGCCATACCACTCTTGGATTCATCCTTTGGCCTTTTCTTTAAATTCTGAATTACATTTTGAATTTTTTACAAGCTTGAGAATCAATAGCAAGGGTGCTGCCTTCTAATCCTTTGTTAATAGGAGGCCAATATAGATTATCTACCAGACCTCCATGAGTTTCTCCACTTTTCCACTACTGGTGAAAAAGTTCATATTCAAGCTATCAATCCTAACTTTGATTAGACCCAAGCCAACATAATTCTGAGAGAGTCCACTGTTAACTATCATATTTTTACTATTAACATATTAGTATAATATGTTAAGATCATCCAACATATTCTTTGTAACTCTATAATTCTAAAAGCTGGTGATCGGATAAACATTACCCATATTCTATCTCTTACAACTTATTTCATAATGGGTGAAATTGACTTCAATGCAGCTGACCTTCTTATTCGCTACCTTTAAAATCTGATAGTCATTTGAGATCCCCGCAATAAGAGATTGCCCAATCTAGCTTTAGGACATCTCATTTCCTTTATCCTAGAGTCCAAATATAATCTTTAATATCCTGCACCACCTGATTACCACTCAGTATTCTATTCTAATAGCTCCTTTCACATCCTTCACAGTGCTCATCACCATAACATTCATTATAGTGACCGTAAGCCAGAAAAGGGAGCAAAAAAACAACCCCAAGCACCAGTTCCTATCCACTAGTAATCTCCTATTGATCAGCTGGTTCAAATATTTAATTAGTGGGAGGATAGCTTTGACTCATATGTAGCCGAGCAGTAGCAGCAACATGACCAAGACTTAGCTCACTTTGATGCCTACGTAGCACAACATATTTTATTAGTTGTTGCTAGTTATTTGCATATTTTATTTTAATGAAGTTAGTTTCCTATTTGGTGTTTACTGTTCTATATTTCTTTAAGAAATATACAAACAAAAAAAATAAAAATAAAATATAAAATATAAAATATAACTCTCCTTATTTTTAAAATTTCATCTTCTAAAGGGGAGTTTTTAGAAAATGTCAAAGGACTTTGAATATCCTAAACAATAATGTTTGTTATCATCAAAAAGGGCAAGATTGTTACAAATTTGGGCCCAAGAACTATGATTTTGATGACAATAAATATTATTATTTCCTTATCACTATTATTATTATATATATATTTTGTTTCCCTACTCACTAATATTTCAAGTCCATAAGTCCACTGGCAACATCAATCATCTCAAGATTAAGTAAACTAGAGTTGAGTCAATCTGTAATTTTAATTTCTATGTACTTTTATCTTTATTGAGTCAAGTCATGTATTTGGTGGACACTAAGCTAAGTAACCTTGCACACACACACTTAAGGAAGTTGGTGAGTTAGAAAAATTTTTGGTTTTTTGAACTAATTGTATAATACTAATTATATCATACTGGATGATCTGTTAACCAGAAAACCTTAATTAGGACATCCTCTATTAATTAAATATGATTAAACTAATCATACTATATGATCCATATCGTACATGATGATAAGTTTCAATCGGCAAAATATCCACCAATCACAATTTAGATAATATTTTAATATTCAAAATTTATGTTTAATCATACAGTACGACCCGTATCATATTGTATGATATATGACAATCATGCCTAAATTGATCCTATGATTAGGTATTTAATTATAGTTAAACTGTTCAATCAGATCGTACAGGATGATCAAAGATGATCATACTGTACGACCCGGTACTTACATAGGACTATAATTAAATGCCGCCCATTATCTGTGATGATTAGTTGTGTATTTGTACTAATCATATGAGACGATGTACTCAATCGTATAAGATGATCCAATTGCTATATGGGACGATATTTAAATGCCGACCATTATCTAGGACGATTAGCTATATGTTTGTACTAATCCGATGGGACGAAGTTCTCAATCATACTGAACGATCCATATAAACACTTATATTAATCATATAGTAGGGTGGAATTCATACTGGTTGAAAAGGTTACTCCAAGTAAGATTTCCACTGTCTTCTTTAAACTGTTTTCTTCTTCAAACCACTTTCTTGATTCCTTGGTGGATTTGGAGAGACATTCTTCAGCATCAGATTCACGTTCACTACCTACTTCATGTAGGACTAAAAGAATTCAGGTTCTTTACATACTCTAGGAGGGAGTAAAAGGATTTAGGTTCTCTTCCTTCACTAGGAGGGTCAAAAAGATTCAAGGTACTCAGCCTCACCAAGTCAGTGGAAGAGATTTTTGTAAATGCTTCTCCACCTAGCTATGGAGGCTAAAAGAGAGACACTAAGGTTTAGTGCAATACTCAGAGGAGGCCCTCCGGGGAGTGGATGTAGGCCATAAGTCAGATTTGACCGAACAACTATAAAATCTAGTGTGTTCGTTCTTTTACTTTTTCGCATTTTTTATTTTCGCACTTTTTAGTGATTTACTGTGTGATTTGAAAAACTCTGATTTTGTTATTGTAAAATTGATCTGCTTCTTCATCAAAGGTTTTTCTTTTTATTAAAGAATATTTAAATTACTAATTCACCCCCCCCCCCTCCCCACTCTTTGTTAACATCGGGCTAGTTCTTAGAGGTTTAACAACCTTCACAAACTTTCACAACATTGTTGTTCCTTCACAATCCCACGCTTCGGAATTCCTGCTTTCATGCTCTAGGTAAGCTAAACCAGGCCAGCGTACCTCTATGCCGCTCGAAACCCATGCCCGACCGAACCCTGCGTCTGTGTAGCCCACGTTCGTGACCCAGTCGCCTCCACATGAACAATCACATGTGTCTAGCCCGTGCAACTTTGCTTCCATGTGAACCCACAACTATCCTTCCGCGCAAACTGGTGTGGCAGACCCGGCATCGCACTTCCATGCTCGGCACAACCCGTGCAAACATGCTCGTTTGCTCGCGATCTAAGTTCCACACCTATATGTGTGTATCACGCAATGTGCCCACCAAACAGTGACAGACCATGTACTTCTGCAGTTGCACACGTTCGATAGCGCACCTTCGCTCCGCCGGACGAACCACACAAATAAGGACAGATTTCTCGTTCTTCAAGCCGCCACTGAAAATCCCACTGGAATTCAGCTCTCATACCAATTGTTGTGCAAAACGGCGAAAACAACCAGAAAATCACAATCAAACACCAAGCAATTTACATGATTCAAAGAAAATATCTACGTCCACGGGAAGGGGATGTTGTCATTATATTGGAGAAAATAGGATTACAATTGGCTTTCTTGCCTCTCATACAAAAGCCCTCAAGCCCTTTACATAGATTTGTAAACAAATCTAATATAAAAACTTAAGCTAACATGAAAACTCTAATTAATATTATAATATGGCAAATCTGATCATGCCTTAATTAGATTTAATCAATGCCATAATCAAATCTAATTACATCTCCTCAATATGGAAAACAAATAAAATCTTCCCATAACACCAAGTTCATGAGGTCCAACACATTAGAAGCACAGTGGTAGCGAAGCTATGTTGGAAGACATGAGTTTTTGGAACCATATACAATGTAAACGAATTGAGAAGATTGGGAAATGAAAAAAAGTTCAGAATCAAAAGGCCACAAATTATTTTGGAATCCATTGAAATTAATTAAGGCTTTAAATGAGTTAGCAAATAAAAAAAATTTCTGCTATGAGCATCTGTGAATGGACGATCGGGATGAGTCACTTAAAACTGCATGCATATGTTATGTTGTTGATCAAGGTTCAAGGATCATGCTGGTGAATTTCTTAATGATTTTGGATGGCGTTTGTTACACACAAAATTTGCTGACACAACTTATGGTCTGGTTGTACTGCATAATATTCAGATGATATATCACCATATTTTATGTAAAGAGCTAGAGCCTGAAGTAGGGACCAACATTGACGAGGATAATTAAAGATTATATTGGGAAACCATGTCGAGAATGGAGTATTATTGGGGATAATATTTTAATGAATTGAAAACATGAATTGATATCCATCTAGCTTTCAAATGGCAAGAAAAAGAAATTTTTAATTCCCCACCTCCGATTACCGCCGCCGCCCCCTCGCGAGCCGCCACCATTTTTGAACTTAGTGCATTTATTATTTCAAATAAACAGAAAAAATCATTCACGTATTTTACTTTACATTCATCCAAACAACTCTAAAATATTTATTTCTTACTATATTCCGTTTTTAGCAAATCAAATAGCCCCTAAAGAGGGAACAAGATATTTACTTGTGGAGGTATTATAATTAGTTTATCAAAGATCATATGTAAGGTATTTAACACCATAATTTTAGATAGTTTCTATTATATTCTTATGTTATAACAACATTTCGGTAATTATTGTCCAAAATAGTGTAAACTCATCACGATTAATTGAACTGAGCATGAACTACATATGATACAAATAGAAAACGGAAAAGCAAGAAATAGAAACAAATAGAAGCTCTTCACAAATCGAAGAAAGACCCCTTGAGTCCCCCTTTCTTGGCGCATTTGCTCCTGATCCTAAGTATCATGTAGGAGCCAAACCTGTAACCCAGTATGAAACCCACCATGACTATCACGTCTTTCCACCTGCTAACATCTCCCAAACCCTCCTTTCTCAACACTGTATTCCCATCCAAGAGACAAACTCCAAATTTCTCCTCTAAACACTTGCCCTCCCCTGAAAACTCGTTGACTAGAAAAGCTTCAAATGGATACCTGAACAATGACAAGTAGTTCATGAAAACCCAACAACCCGGTATCCCCTCCTTCCTTATGAAATACCCGGAGAAGAGGAAGAAAGACCCCATCACGCCGGCGATAACAGAGTTTCCCACTATGAAGTTTGGTGCGAGGGAGCTGAAACAGACCACCACAGAGTTTGCGGTGTAGAGGATGAGCCATATAAGCAGCAGGAAAAATGCGAAAGACGACAGATTCCGATCAAGACCTGCAAGCCAATAGACTGGCGAGGCGAAAAGCAATGCTAAGATAAAAAGGAAAGGCAAAAAAACGAGTCCATTCGCTATTACGTAAGAAGAGACCCTGTAAGCTCCGCCGGTTGTCTCCTTCATGAGAATCTCCCTCTCCTTCAAGAATATGGGCAGAGCTTCCGTTGTGCAGGAGAGAAGAAATGTGAGGATGAAGGCAAAGAGCCCGACACGATCGCGCGCGCCGGCAATGTCAAACTTTAGGTCAAAGAAGATGGAGCCGACCACTAGGCCAGACAGAAGCATTTGAAAAGTGCGACAAGTGAAGAGCTCCTTTGTGCGCGATACGTTCTTCGTGAAACGTAAAGTGAGTATCGCTGTTTCGACAAATGGGTTGTTCGCGTAGTCAAATTCAATGTTAAACAACTCGGTGTGGTTATCTGCGACCTTATGGATGTGAAAGAGCTGCTGCAGGGTACAGTGATTTGCTTTTTCATTGCGTTGGAGATGGGAGAGATAGTCTAGGGAATCGATGGCGAACTCAACGGGATTAGTGTGGGCCGGTAGGGGGTGGCCGGCTGCGGCGAGGCGGGATATGAGGTCGGCGATGGTGCCGTGGTGGAGAACACTGCCGTCAGAGAGGAGGAGGAGAGAGCCGAAGAGCTTCACGATGCGCGAGCAGGGCTGGTGAATACTGAGAATGATGGTTCGCCCTCGTGACTCGGCCATGGAGCGGAGCATGTCGACGATCTGCAATGCCGAGCTGGAGTCTAGCCCCGAGGTAGGTTCGTCGAGGATGAGGACAGCTGGATCGTGGACAGCCTCGACGGCGATAGAAACGCGGCGACGCTCCCCGCCGGATATAGAGCTAACGCGTAAGGAAGCGACATGGGCGAGACCGAGCTCGACAAGGAGGGTTTCCACGCGGGTGTGGATGGCAGTTGTGGGGAGACCGAGGCGTAAGCGGGCGGTAAATGCGAGGGTCTCGCGAACGGTAAGAAGTGGAAAAAGGCAATCTTTTTGGGGAACGAAAGCTGAAATGCGGCGAAAGGAGCTCTTGGAAAGAGGGAGGTCGTCGACGAGGATGGCGGCAGGGGGTGGGGGAAGTGGGAGGCGGCCGGCGAGGAGCTCGAGAAGGGTGGACTTGCCAGCACCGCTTGGTCCGACGACAGCAAGGATCTCCCAGGGCTTGGCGCGGCAAGTAACGTTGTTGAGGACATGACGTACGACGGGCGGCTGCGGGGTGGGAATCTCGGGATCCACAGTTTCCTCGCTGCTCCATATTTTTTTGAAGAAGTGCTGGCTTGGGTGACAATTGTGGATCGTGTAGGTGATGGCCTTGGCTTCTATCTCGCAGCCTTGTTTCCTCATTGACGTGCCGAAGCGAGGCTCAGCAGAGGCAAAAATGCTTCCTCTTCCTCTACTCTGCTAGCTTATTTTTCGAGTTACTGTGTTAACTGTTAAGTACTGCATAATGTCATAGTTTATTGATAAGACAGTTTTGCCCTCGCTTATGTACGCCGTTTTTAAGTGGAATCTATCGTGATAGGGGCATAGGGCCGCCCGTTCCCTTCTACGCTGGTGGGGTCTGGGCTTCCAAAGGCCCGTGTTTTTGCTTTGATTTTTAATTTAAAAATAACAAATAAAAAAATTGAATGGTGGCTGTTTTACCACTCTTTTGAGTGCTTTGATTAGTTATTTTTAAATTGAATATTTATATATTTTTTTATATATTATTGTTATATTCAAAATTGAATGGGGCATATAATTAAAAAGAAAGGGAGATTCAAGATAAAATGATTGGACTGAGTTAAACTAGATGATATAATACATATTAAAATCATTTAAAAAGATCTGAGTAATATATTTATGATATTAATTATAAGAAAGTTTTTTTCTTATAAAGAAAAAATTTATTAATTATATAATAATACAACTTTTTGATTAAAAAATAAATAAAATTTATACATAAGAAATATATTCTATAATTTTAAATTTAAATTTTTTTAGTATTTAAATATAGTTCATATTTAATTTAATTTTAATTCACATATAAATTTTAAATTTAATTTAAATTATTACTAATTTATATAATGAATTTATGTATAATTTATACCTAAATTATATAACAAAATTCACATTATAAATTGATACCTATAAATCATTCATATTAAATTATTTATTATTAATAAATAAATATTTATTTCTTTTTATTATTTTTAATTAAATATTTAAAAATAAATAAATAGACAAAAAGCTAAACATTATTTGCTTAAATATAAATATTATTCATTTTATAAGAAAACTATTTAATAAATTTACTTTAAAATAACTACTGTATATGTGTTGTAAATATGATAACTTCAATTTTTTATATAAGATTTTTTGTTTGCATTGGTTAAGAACTATCGATGATGGGGTTATATGAAAATATTTGATTAGTATTTCTTTAACAAATGATAATCTTAGGTATCTAATGCTACTAATTAAAAATTTTAAATATAATAAATTTAAAATAATTTATTTTATTTACTTTTTATATTAAATTTAATTAATATATTTATTTAATATATTAAATGGATAAAAATTTTATTATCAAAACGTTTGGATGAGAACCTTCTTATATATAAACAATGCATAAATTGACTGTTGTTATCCCTTTTCCAAGCCATTCGCATGATCTATATCTATATTTATAATAATTATTTAGAAGATTGATGTGCAGTTTGATTTGAATAATTTTTTTTCCTTTTTTGTTGGAAATGTGAAAGCAGAACACAATTCTATCTAAAAAAAAAACAATTATAACCAGAGATCAGCAAAAAAGAAATACCCAAATACATGGATAAAGATTTTAACTCAAGAAATAAAATAAAAAAAATCGTTTTTCTTTTAGACACTCAAATAAAAAGAACAAATCATAACAACATATATAGACTAGACACTATTGCATGCCGAAATATTTATGATAATAGTGAGATAGAGAGTCTAATCTCTTAGTTTAGCACGCACATGAATAAGAAAGAGAGGTCCAAGAATTGTAAGAGAATCAGAGTTTTCATGTGGAAAACTTGGGAAAAGGAAAAAGCTTGACACCTAACCCAGTTAAAATGAATCTACATTGCAAAAAATACTAATTATTAGGACACATAATCTACTACGGCATGTTACAACGTGTTCCTTAGGTTGCGGTTGGAATTAGGGTAAAAGGTCCTTATGTACCATAAAAACAAACTTTTTAGGCACATAAAGTTTATGTAATAATATCCAAATGACACCCATAACACGTCCTAATAGCCTAGCTTTTCTGACACCTTAATTTGATGAAAAATATAGTAAAATAACAAATATTAGGTGTGGAAATATGTGAACTTTCCTAATGCATTATTTAATAGAACACATTTAATAACAAGTCACATTTAAGTTATCTTAAGATATGTGATTTCTCATCAATTTAAATTGATGAAATAACCTTAGTAAAATGATACTATTAAATGCCTCAATTTATGTTTTATCCAACACACATTAATTATCTTCAACTATTTTAAATGCTAATAATTAATCTTCAATTAAATATCTAAATATCACACGTATATATAAAAATTTCATAAGCTTTTTTCTCCCTCAAATAAAAAAATTTCATAAATATAAATATACCTAGTATTTCTAACTTCCACCATTAAAAAAAAAATAGACACTTAGAGCTTCATATGTAAATAATTAATCTATTACAATAAATATATTTACAAAACATTACAAAAAAACCCAAAAAATGAGCAACGTGACTCATTAAGCTATTTATCCAAGCTCTTGCAGGTTGAAGTCTAGCTATAAGGTAAGCCACCTAGCATTTAATGGTAGGAATAAAGGTCCATCAGGGAATCTAACAACTTCCACATCTCTTAATTTGGTTACATTATTCTGAGGAGTCGCTGCATCAATAATAAATAAATATATTTATCAGAGATGCTATAAATTAATGATCTTAAAACCATTTGTAATTGTTTGGATATGAAACTAAGCAGCTCTTGCAAAATACAACTGAAATAATTGATTAAATATTAAATTAGATGAACAATATAAACTCACAAACTAACACTTCTAGTAACTAACCTTTGATGAGCTGAATTTTATTTTCTTGTTCAGGATCCATCGTTTGGAGAGAGATTATTACGTGCGGAGTCCGGATTCAGAGAATCGTTCGGTTTTGTAACTGTGAATAATAAAAGCGCAGTGAAGCGTAGTGGTGAACAGTAACTACGCTTTTACTGTTCACAGTCACAAAACTGAACGGTTCTCTGCAGCCGGACTCCACATGTAATAATCTCTCATTTGGAGAAGGCTGCACTAGTATGCCTAAGCTAGCACCTTAAGTAGCAGCTATCTAATAGTACTTCTGCTGCTGTAGGGCAATCATTTGGTTCAAAAGCTAGCATTTTTTCTTATAAAAGAAGAGGCAGTGTATCAGTATTTGAAATTGAATTGTAGAAACATAGTAAAGGAGAGCAAATGTTTATCTGAGCAATAGATAATTGATGCACGCATATAAATCCACATGACAAAACCTAATGATTAAACAAATTTAGGCGGCTTCCCACTTCCCACACAAACAAAACAAGGTACCACTAAAGCCAACATCAATCCTTAACACTTTTTCCAACTTGATCCATGACTTAATATTATGCTTTTCATAACTGATAGTAAACAAATTGATCCCTGCACGTTGGATCCAGTCAAAATTTAAGAAAAAAAAAATAAAAATTTCCTACGATTAGATTATGTTGAACGGAGATTTCAAATTAAGAATTAGGCTTGCATCTCTTGATGTACTCATTGAATTTAATTTTGATTTCATAAAGATTAATGCATCAAGTATACATATATTTATGTCTATACAACTGTTTTTATTCATTTTCTGCATAAATATTTTAACACTACAGTTAACTCATTGATAATGGAATTGCATCATAGGCTAACAATTTATTTACCATACAACCAGAACAAACAAATCAACAAAGAGTATAGCATCAAGCAAACACAAAATTCTATGTGGTGAAATCAAGATCAAGTAAAGAGCACTTACGTTTCTAAAGCATCAATTTTATTCTTTCCCCATCCTAGAAGGAATTTGAGAAGGTTGAGCATACCAATACACAAGAATATAAGAAGAACGGTGATGGATACTCACCCCATCCATCTTGGTTTCACCTTCAATAAACTCCCACTGCTCTTTCTTTAGAAGTAGCAACTCTACATCGCCATCATTATACAAAATCTGAAAAGGTCATTATTAACAGACAAATAAATAATTACAACTTGGTATTGCTGCTCCACTACCCTGCCGTATAACAAACCTGTGTACAGACTTAATCTCAACCTTTGATTTACCGCTGTTCATCATGAACCGTAGGATTATCATAGTACACTATATATAATGTAATACAAAGGTTTACCGTGACACATAGCTTTACAATATACTGTAGCTTTCTTCTTCTACCTCTATATTCTTTCGAGTTGCCTTTTCTCTGCTTATGTGCAGAACAAAGATCACAACATGGTATCAGAACATCCCAGGTTCTAATCCTTCTTTTATTTTTTCCTCATGGCTGGCAACAAATCCTCATCCACGGCATCCGCCTTGCCGTCACAAGCAACTGCAAATGTACCCATTCCTGCACAGCTAAAATTCCTAATGGTGAACGTTAAGACCGTCCTCAATGTACAACTGAATGCACACAATCATCCAATATGGCGATCGCAGATCTTCAAACTTTTTGCAGCCAATGGCTTCTCTGGTTATTTGGACGGTTCCATACCTAAACCTCAACAACAAATCCTACTATCAGAAAACACACTTATAGCCAATAATGCCTTACCTGGATGCTTATTGATCAAAACCTTGCTTATGCTCTCCTCTCCACAATTTCTCCATCTCTTCTACCCTATGTGCTCAACCTTGAAACCCGTAAAGACATTTGGCTTACCCTAGACCAATGCCTTCAGTCCACGAAAAGATCCCGTATACTTCAGCTCAAAAATGAGCTGCATCAGCTACAAATGAGAGATAAAACCATGACGCAATATCTCTCAAAAATTAAGCAATGGGTAGATGCCATCCAAGCTACCGACTCCACAATAGAACCAGAGGATATAATCCTTTATAACCTAAACAGATCGCCTCCTGCATATAATGCCTTCAAAACTACTATACGCACCAAATTGCACCCCATCAATTTGGATGATTTGTATGTCTTACTCTGTAGTGAAGAGGTCAATATTACTACGGATCAAGGCACCGAGCAGATATCTACGAATCAGATTGATTCCTCCGCATTAGCTGTATTCAGAGGACGAACCAGAGTAGGGGTTCGTGGAAGATTTAACACTCGTTGCGGCTGCAGCTTTACATCACCTGCTCGCAGAGGGGGACGACATTCGTATTTAGCTATCGAATGTCAAATCTGCTCCAAACTAGGCCATTCAGCTGCTTCTTGCTGGCATAGAGTAAATCTCTCCTACCAGCCATCCCAACCCCAAGCATTCCTGCCTCATGAAGATGCTCACACTGCTGACTGGTTTATTGATTCAGGTGCTTCAAACCATCTCATCTCTGATGCATCCTAACTGCAGTCTTCTCAACCGTATTGTGGCAGCTTGCAAGTTCAGGTAAGTAAAGGCCACCAACTCCCCATTGCACACTCCGGTCAAGGCATTCTGCCCACACCATCCAATAAGCTCTTTCTTCCTCACAGTCATCATGTACCACAACTCACCCACAACCTCCGATCTGTTAACCGACTAACTCATGATAATCCCTATTATATCATATTTGACGCTAACGATTTCCTCATTAAGGATTCCAAGACCCACCAGATTCTGCTTCAGGGGTCCTCTCAGCACAGACTTTACCCCATTAAGTTCTCAAGTGCCTCCTCACACCTGCAAGCTTCCACCTCTGCTATAGCTCTACTTAGTTTATCCAATAACTCAAACTCTTGACATCAATGGCTCGGGCATCCATCCTCCTCAATTCAAAAACTGTTGTCTACGACATTCCCTCACAACCATTCTAGCACTCAGTACGATTCCTGCCCTCGTGCAAAGAGTCATAAGCTGTCTTTCATTTTATTTGTACCTAGAACTACTAAGTGTCTTGAAATTGTCCACACTGATGTTTGAAGTCCTTCCCCAATTTTTTCTACACAATAGTTTAAATATTATATTGCCTTTGTAGATGATTTTATAAGATACTGTTGGGTGTTTCTGTTGAAATTTAAATCAGATGTTTTATCTACATTCCTTCAATTTAAACGATTTGTGGAATGACAATTTTAATTACTTATAAAAATGATTCAATCCGATCGGGGAGACGAATTTCTCAACCATAAGTTTCAGATGTACCTAAACTCCTTTGGCATTTTTCATCGCATCACATGTCCTCAGACACCTCCACAAAACGCTATTGCCGAGTGCAAGCATCGCCATCTCCTAGAGACAATGCGAGCTCTATAATTTGATGCTAACATACCTCCCAAATATTGGGTCGACACCCTATTAACTTCAGCATATCTCATCAATAGATTACCCTCCACCTCTCTTAACAATATTTTTCCCTATCAGAAGCCCTACAATCGTCCACCCGCATATGATCAGCTCCAGGTGATTGGGTGTCTATGCTACTCATGGCTTCCCCTATCAACCGTCACAAACTACAACCTTTCTCTCTTCCTTGCGTCTTCTTAGGATATGCCTCCCAATCCAAAGGTTACAAATGTCTAGATACTCTCACCGGCCAAATTTATATCTCTCACCATGTTCAATTCTTTGAACATTTATTTCCATTTGCACCTCCTACATCCATCCAACAATCACTTACTCCTCCCATTCCGGTCTCCACTCAATCTATATCCATTCCCCCACTGGCCCTTCTACCATCTCCTCCACTTACTAGTCCCGAATATGTCCCTAACCAAACTACACAAACATCTACCTCTTCATCTACATTAGCTTCTTCCCGATCTCCCGTACCTATTGACCCATCTTTATTAGCAACTCCACATTCTCTACCTCCTCCTCCAGCTACATTACAACCACTTAGCCGTCACCCCATGGTTACCCGCAAATAGTCTGGGCACCTTAAACCCAAACTAGTTTTTGATTTAGACAATGTTCTCGTGCCATTATCCCCCACTTCCTTCACCGAAGCAAATAAACATCCTGCTTGACGAGCTACCATGTCGACAGAATTTCAGGCATTACTTCAACAAAGGTACATGGTCTCTTGTGCCTGCACATCCAAATCAGAATATCCTTGGATGCAAACTGCTGTACAAATCAAAATTCAAAGCGGATAGCACTCTATCACGCCACAAAGATAGACGTGTGGCCCAAGGATTTAAACAACAATTTGGGGTGAACTATACAGATACATTTAGCCCCATGGCTAAATTTCGTACAATTCGACTCCTACTAGTTGCTGCCACTACTTTCCAGTGGCCAATCTATCATTTAGATGTCTCAAATGCCTTCTTACATGGCATCCTTGATGAGCAGGTTTTCATGCAGTAGCCTCCAGGCTTTCAAGATTCACAATACCCAAATCACGTTTGCCGGCTACATAAAGCGATCTATGGCCTCAAACAATTCCCTCGCTAATGGTTTTCCACATTTTCAGCTCATCTATTAGCCTACGGATTTATCCAAAGAAAACATGACCCATCATTACTCCTGCTTCACAAAGGATATGTTTCTCTTTACCTCCTGGTTTACATCGACGATGTGCTGCTCCAGCAATGATCAATCTGAAATTAATCTACTTTAAAGCCTGAACTCATCCTTTCACAGGCGAAACCTTGGTATATTTTCGTATTTTCTTGGCATTCAAATCTCCAGAAATAAGCATGGCCTCCTCCTCTGTCAGTCTCGCTACATTGCGGAACTTCTTAACAAATCAGGCATGCTCCACTGCAAATCTGCTCTAAGCCCTTTGCCATCCAAACTTCGGGCTCCGGATGATACTTCCCCTTTATTTCCGCAAGCAAACCTGTACAAGCAACTAGTAGGCTCACTTCAGTACATCACAATCTCTCGACCAGACATAGCATTTGCCGTGAACTATCTCTGTCAAAATATGCACAAGCCATATCAAATCCATTTCCAACATCTCAAATGGGTACTGCGACATCTTAGTGGAACTATTACATATGCTCTTCCTATCATTGCAGTGCACTTACAGCTTCATGCCTATGCTAATTCAGACTGGGTGGATAATCCTACAGACCGTCGCTCAATTTCTGGGTTTTGTGCATTCCTTGGTGATAATCCTCTCTCTTGGTTCGTCAAGAAGCAACCCATGGTTGCTCGGTCCTAAACTGAGGCTGGATATCGAGCTTTAGTTACTGTTGCAAGTGATGTACTCTAGCTCCGACAACTACTATCAGAATTTCACATTTCGCTCCCATAACCAACCCCAATTTAGTGTGACAATGTATCGGCTCTTGCTTTAGCAAACAATCCAGTTTTTCATGCTCGCACCAAACATATCGAGGCCAATTACCACTTCATCCGCACACCAAGCTACTGTACACCACATTGCATCTCAAGATCAGCCGATAGATATATTCACTAAACCTTTATCATACACATGGTTCAGCAATTGAGGTCCAAGTTAACAATTCATCAACCATTGTCAATTTGAGGGGCGGTATTAACAGACAAATAAATAATTACAACTTGGTATTGCTGCTCCACTCCCCTGCCATATAACAAACCTGTGTACAGACTTAATCTCAACCTTTTCTTTAGTGTTGTTCAGCATGAACCGTAGGATTATCATTGTCCACTATATATAATGTAATACAAAGGTTTACTGTGACACATAGCTTTACAATATACTGTAGCTTTCTTATTCTACCTCTGTATTCTTTCCTGTTGCCTTTTCTCTGCTTATGTGCAGAACAAAGATCACAACAGTCATGTCCTCAAATAAGAATACAATGAACTTTGTAAATACCAAAAAATTGTAAATATGTACAAGCCAAAAAACCACTTTATTCATTTTTGCATCTTGATCAAAAGAATCAACAATGCCATCATAAAATAACGACAAATGCAGACACTGAGCATATAACACAATTGGGCATTCAACTACTAAAGGTATGTGTAAAAGGGAGAGTAGCAAAGAACAATATACATGATATGAAAGATCAAGACTTTTTTTTTATGGAAATTCTGCTACTCTCTAATAGAAGGTTCATAAACATAACATGTTCAGAAATAATTTTAATCACAGTTTAAATCAGGTGATGCCTCAATTATAATTTAAGTGCAACAAATGACCAGCATCCAAACATAACAATAGCATAAACTGGATTGTTCACTTCAATAATCCAATAATGCACAAATATGTGAGCACAGACAAAAAACTTGTATCGTGTAATTTATCTAATAAGTTCAATTTAAATCATTTTAGAGGTAAAACACTTGCCTTTTAGAACTGAAACAAGAGTAATTCTCATAGAAGAATTATTCTAGTTGAGGAATGGTGGAGCTGTTGGCACAGCAGAATCTTTGCAGGGTGTTATTTTTCTCCGCTTTGATGAATTTCACTGGCTCACCTTGCTGAACTAAATCAATGATGCCATGAATGGAATTATTTGCCAAGTCATTTAGATTATATTATAGAACGTGAAGAAGCTTGAAGAAGTCTTTATGAGTTCTAGTAACTATTGCATACAAACAAATGTACTTTTTTTAGTATAGATTTGTTATCTTCGTAAAGAAGAACATGGTGGGTGTCACTTCTTATATGTTCCAATAATATTAATTATATAATGTTAAAAGCATAAAATTCTAGAGGATTTTACTTCTGATTTTTTTCTCATTACTTTACTGTGAAAGCAATTTCTCAACGTTCGAATGATTTTGTATTCACTTGAATGTATTACTTTGACATAATAAATAGGACCTTCCATTAAATTGCCAATAGTGAAAACAACAACTAAGAGTTGTCTAGTTTAGGCTTAGATATTCTGTCTACAAAGAGATGATATTAGATCAAAATAAACAGGAGTTACCGAGATTATGTTTAATCAAAATATTGTAATTTCTTCTCTAAATTGTATCAAACCTCTTTTGATTGCTTGAGCTGAGAATAGATATTTAAAAAATAATAAAAAATATTATTTATTAACTTAGAAAACTTAGAAACCGAATGAAACAATGAGATAATCCAATCAACACTACCTGATTACACCCAAAATACTTATCTCAAAAATATGAAGGTCAAAAAATGTATGCAGTTATGAAATCTCAAAAATAGATTATCAAAGCAGCCCAGATCCTCTACAATTGCTATGATAATAACACCATGTGGTTTCTTAATTAAGCAAGAATTGGCTACCTCAGCCATGATCGTATTCCCCCTCAGTTTGGATGTTTTGAAGCCTTAGGTTTAAAAATTTGCATAAATGTATACAACAAGAATTGGAGACAAAGAAGAAAAGATTGTGGGCAGGGCAGAGCCAGAATTTTTTTCTTGTGGGGGCACAATTATTGGGGGCACAATTATTGAATCTTCAAAATACCGTGAGCTTTTAATCTCGACATCAAATTAATAAAGACTTTGATGTAGTGTTTAGTACGCAGTGAATTATAATAATTATTTCTGAAAATCCTTCGAAAATGATGGGGACTAATTACAACACAACAACAACATCAAGCCTTTATCCCACTACGTGGGGTCGGCTACATGAATCATTTTTCTCCATTGTGTCCTGTTAAAAGTCGAATTCTCGTTTAAATCTAATAAAGAAAGATCATTTCTAATATTTACTAACCAAGTCTTTTTAGGTCTACCTCTACCTTTCTTAACATAAGTCAAATCTAAGGCCTCTACTTTCCTAACCAGGTCATCGGGAGGCCGCCGTTTTATGTGACCAAACCATCTAAGGCGACTCTCTCTAATCTTATCTTTCACTGGAGCTACTCCAATCTTTTCACGAATAAGCTCATTGTAAAGAGTAAAAATTAGAACTTGCTCTATTGAATTCAAAGTATATGAAAAACTTAAAACTATTTAAACTAAATAAATTTTCAACACTGATATATCATCAAAAAATTATCTTCATCGGACACGAATAGGGTCCTACCGTTAAATTAAAAAAATCAAAATAAATAAAAGAAAATTTTAAACAGAAATAAACAAAATCAAATTTAATTCCTTAAACCTACTGTTGGTTTTTACATCATCTTCAAAAAGATACGGGCAGAGCCTTGCCTATGGATTCAGGCATTGGTTTCCAAAAGCTACCGGCAAAACCAGAGAGAGAGAGAGAGAGAGAGAGAGAAAAGTGTTGGTTTGAAAGACTTTCCCAAGATTAACATTATGGCACTTCCATCATTAGAAGATTCATTAAGCTTGGCCTCAATCTTTAAAGAGCAAAGTGTTGCTTTGAAAGCTGGGAGCTCATTAGTTCCTTATGCCCAATCCATGTCACTGTTAATAAAGGCAACAGGTTCTCTTCTCTCAGCCAATTTGAATGGAGGATATGTTGGATGAATTAGTGGTTAATTAGCTTGAAAAGTCTGGAAGAAGAGTTCATCATGCAAGATGTCCTTTTTGACACTGAACAAGTCCATCTCATATTTGTGTGATTGCTAGAGAAGCTGCGAATCAAATTGAAAATAACACAAGAATGTCGAAGAAAAAAAAATTCACCTATCGCTAGAGAAGCTATGGCCTGATGGTGTTTGCAAGCGACAATAAGCAAGGGAAAAGGTGAGTTCAGAAGTTTTACTTATCTCGATTTCAGCATTACACTTTCGGGAAGAACTGCGAGGCATTAGAAACTTTTTCACTGCATTACGGAAAAAAACTGCCGCTATGTCAACGTTCACATTCGATCGGGAGGAAGAACCGTGAGGATGCCTTTCATCGGGAGGAAGAAACCACAAGGGTGCCAGTAGAATATTTACCTAGCTAGCTAGCTTGCAAAGACCAATGACCCATCGGTGAAAGAGACAAGGGGAAGCCACACGACTTCATTTAGCTCCAAAAAAAACTTTTTCTGTACTAATAGATATTTTTTAAGATATTTAAATAAAAATATCGTAATAATATTATAGTAGAACCTAAATTTTTTTAGTGCTTTTAGTATTTATATTTTATTACGAGTGAAGCCATTTTTTAGGAAAAGAATTCATAACATTATTGAAGTTGAAAGAGCCTTTTGGCCGGAATATATCATAAATCCATGTTGAAGTTGGGAGTTAGAGATGATATCGACAAAGCGCATCGATCTTATAAGTGACAGCATATGTTGGCATTATCAGGGATGGTAGGTGATGAACTCATCAGGCATTGGAGTAGCTAGGCTATACAGTCAAGAGATTGTAGGTCAGTGAATGTAATCAGATGATAGTACTCGGAAAATCATAGCCAACAGGAAACAAAGGTCAAAGAACTATAGTCGACGGGCGATGGAGATCAAAAGGATCGTAATTAGGTGACTAGATAAAAGATCATAATTATGTGACAGTGGTTAGAGGATCGTAGTCTAGCAACGGTGCACCGATGGTTGATAGAGGTTAAAAGGACTGTAGTCTGACGACAATGGTTTAAGGACTGTAGTCAGGTGTTGGTGGTCCAAGGATCGTGGTCGGCAGGTGATGGAGGTTGCAAGGATCATAGTTAGACGACGGTGGATGAAAGATAGTAATTGGATAACATTGGTCGAAGAATCATAGTTAGGTGCCAGTGGTCTAAAGGCCGAAGTTGACAGGCGATAGAGTTTAGAAGGATTGTAGTTGGGTGATAGTAGTTGAAGGACCATATCAGACGACAATGGTCCTAGGACTGTAGTTGGTAGGTGACGGAGGTTGAAGGGATAGTAGTTGGACAATAATATCGAAGGATTGTTGTTAAGAGATGGTGGTTGTAGTCAAGCGATGGTGGTTGGAGGATCATAGTTGATGGGTGATGGGATTCGAACGACTATAGTCTATAAGCAATAGACGTTGGAAGGATTAAAATTAAATTATGGTGGTTTGAGAATAGAAGTCATGTGGTGGTGATCCGAGGACTGTATTCATGCAATGATGGTTGGAAAGCCATAGTAGATGAGTAAAGGAGGCCCTGGGACTATTGAGGGCAAGAGACAAAGATCTAAAGGACCAAGTTAGGCAATGGTGACTGTAGTTGGGTGAAAGTGGTTCGAGGACAATCATCGGCGAGCGACGAACTTTGAAATGATTATAATTGGGTGATAATGGTTAGACAACTGTAGTAAAATGATAATGGTCGGAAGATCGCGACCGGGTTATGGTGGTTAGATGATCATAGTCAAGTGATAGTGGCCCAAGGGATGTAGTCATGGGTGACGGTGGTTGATCATGACGGTCAAGCGGTGGCTAAATAGATGTATTCATATGATGCTCAAGCTAAAGTCTAAACACTAAGTACAAGCACATAACGAGCCATCCCTCCACCCCAAAGAGCCCTTTGGCCGGAATATATCATAAATCCATGTTGAAGTTGGGAGTTAGAGATGAGATCGACAAAGCGCATCGATCTTATAAGTGACAGCATATGTTGGCATTATCAGTGATGGTAGGTGATGAACTCATCAGGCATTGGAGTAGCTAGGCTATACTAGTTAAGAGATTGTAGGTCAGTGGATGTAATCAGATGATAGTACTCGGAAAATCATAGTCAACAGGAAATAAAGGTCAAAGAACTATAATCGACGGGCGATGGAGATCAAAAGGATCGTAATTAGGTGACTAGATAAAAGATCATAATTATGTGACAGTGGTTAGAGGATCGTAGTCTAGCAACAGTGCACCGATGGTTGATGGAGGTTAAAAGGACTGTAGTCTGACGACAGTGTTTTAAAGACTGTAGTCAGGTGTTGGTGGTCCAAGGATCGTGGTCGGCAGGTGATGGAGGTTGCAAGGATCGTAGTTAGATGACGGTGGATGAAAGATAGTAATTGGATAACATTGGTCGAAGAATCATAGTTAGGTGCCAGTGGTCCAAAGGCCGAAGTTGACAGGCGATAGAGTTTAGAAGGATTGTAGTTGGGTGATAGTAGTTGAAGGACCATATAAGACGACAATGGTCCTAGGACTGTAGTTGGTAGGTGACGGAGGTTGAAGGGATAGTAGTTGGACAATAATATCAAAGGATTGTTGTTAAGCGATGGTGGTTGTAGTCAAGCGATGGTGGTTGGAGGACCATAGTTGGTGGGTGATGGGATTCGAACGACTATAGTCTATAAGCAATAGACGTTGGAAGGATTAATATTAAATGATGGTGGTTCGAGAATAGTAGTCAGGTGGTGGTGATCCGAGGACTATATTCATGCAATGATGGTTGGAAAGCCATAGTAGATAAGTAAAGGAGGTTCTGGGACTATTGAGGGCAAGAGACAAAGATCTAAAGGACCAAGTTAGGCAATGGTGACTGTAGTTGGGTGAAAGTGGTTCGAGGACAATCGTCGGCGAGCGACGAACTTTGAAATGATTATAATTGGGTGATAATGGTTAGACAACTGTAGTTAAATGATAATGGTCGGAAGATCGTTATGGTGGTTAGAGGATCATAGTCAAGTGATAGTGGCCCAAGGGATGTAGTCATGGGTGACGGTGGTTGATGATGACGGTCAAGCGGTGGCTAAATGGTTGTATTCATATGATGCTCAAGCTAAAGTCTAAACACCAGGTACAAGCACATAACGAGCCATCCCTCCGCCCCAAAGAGCCCTTTGGCCGGAATATATCATAAATCCATGTTGAAGTTGGGAGTTAGAGATGATATCGACAAAGCGCATCGATCTTATAAGTGACAGCGTATGTTGGCATTATCAGTGATGGTAGGTGATGAACTCATCAGGCATTGGAGTAGCTAGGCTATACTAGTCAAGAGATTGTAGGTCAGTGAATGTAATCAGATGATAGTACTCGGAAAATCATAGTCAACAGGAAATAAAGGTCAAAGAACTATAGTCGACAGGTGATGGAGATCAAAAGGATCGTAATTAGGTGACTAGATAAAAGATCATAATTATGTGACAGTGGTTAGAGGATCGTAGTCTAGCAACGGTGCACCGATGGTTGATGGAGGTTAAAAGGACTGTAGTCTGACGACAGTGTTTTAAAGACTGTAGTCAGGTGTTGGTGGTCCAAGGATCATAGTCGGCAGGTGATGGAGGTTGCAAGGATCGTAGTTAGACGACGGTGGATGAAAGATAGTAATTGGATAACATTGGTCGAAGAATCATAGTTAGGTGCCAGTGGTCCTAAGGCCGAAGTTGACAGGCGATAGAGTTTAGAAGGATTGTAGTTGGGTGATAGTAGTTGAAGGACCATATCAGACGACAATGGTCCTAGGACTGTAGTTGGTAGGTGACGGAGGTTGAAGGGATAGTAGTTGGACAATAATATCGAAGGATTGTTGTTAAGCGATGGTGGTTGTAGTCAAGCGATGGTGGTTGGAGGACCATAGTTGGTGGGTGATGGGATTCGAACGACTATAGTCTATAAGCAATAGATGTTGGAAGGACTAAAATTAAATGATGGTGGTTCGAGAATAGTAATCAGGTGGTGGTGATCCGAGGACTGTATTCATGCAATGATGGTTGGAAAGCCATAGTAGATGAGTAAAGGAGGCCCTGGGACTATTGAGGGCAAGAGACAAAGATCTAAAGGACCAAGTTAGGCAATGGTGACTGTAGTTGGGTGAAAGTGGTTCGAGGACAATCGTCGGCGAGCGACGAACTTTGAAATGATTATAATTGGGTGATAATGGTTAGACAACTGTAGTTAAATGATAATGGTCGGAAGATCACGACCGGGTTATGGTGGTTAGAGGATCATAGTCAAGTGATAGTGGCCCAAGGGATGTAGTCATGGGTGACGGTGGTTGATCATGATGGTCAAGCAGTGGCTAAATGGATGTATTCATATGATGCTCAAGCTAAAGTCTAAACACCAGGTACAAGCACATAACGAGCCATCCCTCCGCCCCAAAGAGCCCTTTGGCCGGAATATATCATAAATCCATGTTGAAGTTGGGAGTTAGAGATGATATCGACAAAGCGCATCGATCTTATAAGTGATAGCATATGTTGGCATTATCAGTGATGGTAGGTGATGAACTCATCAGGCATTGGAGTAGCTAGGCTATAATAGTCAAGAGATTGTAGGTCAGTGAATGTAATCAGATGATAGTACTCGAAAAATCATAGCCAACAGGAAACAAAGGTCAAAGAACTATAGTCGACGGGCGATAGAGATCAAAAATATCATAATTAGGTGACTAGATAAAAGATCATAATTATGTGACAGTGGTTAGAGGATCGTAGTCTAGCAACGGTGCACCGATGGTTGATAGAGGTTAAAAGGACTGTAGTCTGACGACAATGGTTTAAGGACTGTAGTCAGGTGTTGGTGGTCCAAGGATCATGGTCGGCAGGTGATGGAGGTTGCAAGGATCGTAGTTAGACGACGGTGGATGAAAGATAGTAATTGGATAACATTGGTCGAAGAATCATAGTTAGGTGCCAGTGGTCCAAAGGCCGAAGTTGACAGGCGATAGAGTTTAGAAGGATTGTAATTGGGTGATAGTAGTTGAAGGACCATATCAGATGACAATGGTCCTAGGACTGTAGTTGGTAGGTGACGGAGGTTGAAGGGATAGTAGTTGGACAATAATATCGAAGGATTGTTGTTAAGCGATGGTGGTTGTAGTCAAGCGATGGTGGTTGGAGGATCATAATTGGTGGGTGATGGGATTCGAACGACTATAGTCTATAAGCAATAGACGTTGGAAGGATTAAAATTAAATTATGGTGGTTCGAGGACTCTATTCATGCAATGATGGTTGGAAAGCCATAGTAGATGAGTAAAGGAGGCCCTGGGACTATTGAGGGCAAGAGACAAAGATCTAAAGGACCAAGTTAGGCAATGGTGACTGTAGTTGGGTGAAAGTGGTTCGAGGACAATCGTCGGCGAGCGACGAACTTTGAAATTATTATAATTGGGTGATAATGGTTAGACAACTGTAGTTAAATGATAATGGTCGAAAGATCGCGACCGGGTTATGGTGGTTAGAGGATCATAGTCAAGTGATAGTGGCCCAAGGGATGTAGTCATGGGTGACGGTGGTTGATGATGACGGTCAAGTGGTGGCTAAATGGATGTATTCATATGATGCTCAAGCGAAAGTCTAAATACCAGGTACAAGCACATAACGAGCCATCCCTCCGCCCCCCCCCCCCCCCCCCCCCCCCCCCCCCCCCCCCCCCCCTCTAAATATAGCCAAAGTAGAGATTGAGGGCCTACTTATAGTTTTTATAAAGACATGCTCCCTAAATATAGCCAAAATCCTAAACACTCCATTGGACAGCTCATATTGATTCCCTTAATCATAAAGTGTTTGTTTAGCATTTGAGTGCCTTAATGATGTTGGAATCAAGCAATCTTAGGCTCATTCGATTCACCATGTCATGTAGCTTGATTCAAATATAAGCATATTAAATTTGGATATCATTTAGTTATCCAATTAATGTCTTGAAATTTCTAATTATGCTTTAGTCCCTTTATTTGGGCATATTCAGGCTCGAATTCAACCATTTGTGATGTCGTTGGTTTCATCTCATCAAGATGTTTAGTTTGACTATAAGTTTGTTGAAATCAAAGTTTGAAGGGTCCTGAATATAATTTTGGAAGTTTTATTTTAAATATGCCTCAAGATTCATATCTGATTGAGACAATTCATGAGAAGTAAAATTTAATTCTAGCAATGTTCATCCTCCATCCATTGATAACATGAGAAGTGCAAGATCTGAAAAAGGGATGTATCCAATCTAGATAACCAATATGCTCCTGTGTTGAGCATATCTCTTGCTCAAAATGCACAAAGTCAAAAAGCCTCGAGAAGAAAAGGAAGTCATCTCTAAACATGAGAAAATAAAATGAGCCAGTTCCACTTAAACTTTAGAGAAATGGTAAAAGGATAGAACAGGTTCTCTCACAAATCCCAAAAGTACCTATAGCAATAGAAGAGCAAAGTACATATAAGAAGAAATGGATACCTTCACGAGTCATCTCCATCCCACTGCTCATTTCCAAAAGGATTGAACATTATAGCAAAAGAAAGGGCCAAAAACACTTAAAATGAAATAATGTGTTCTAGTGTTTAAAGAAATGATAATCTTGGTAGGTCTGAAAAGACCAATCAACAAGAGGTCTACTACTAAAACAGATTACAAGCTATCCTAATTGAGTTTCTAAATTTTTATTGAAGTAGCTTGACTTTGCAATTGAGCTTCAAATTGAATCACTACCTCTTCCACAGGTTTCTTCTCATCTCTAATTTAATTATTTTGATTAAACCATAGGGGATAATAAGGTCTAGGATTCACTTAGGTTGCTGAGGATTATTCCAATTTCCTCCATGATTTGTTTATCCTAAATTCTACTAATTATTACCACCAACATTATTATTAGACCAATTAAAATTAGAGTGGTTCCTCCAACATGGATTGTATGTATTAGAATCAGGATTATTTTTCCTTCCAATAAAATTTATATTTTTAATCCCTAGACCACTACAATCATCAATAGAATTTCTATTAGGCTCTTCTAATTTTATAAAAGAACCAGATCTTGAGTTAACTCTAGTAGTATCCAATTTCTTTATAATTGAAGCTACTTGAGTAGTAAGAATTGATAAAGCATCTGATTTATAAACTATAGCTACTCTCTTCTGATTCACCTATCAATAGGCCATTGAAAATTATTTTTAGTCATTTCCTTTATTAGTTCCTATGCTTTCTAAATTAGCTTAGACATTAAAGTTCCACTAGTTATATCATCTATGATTGATCTAAGGGATCTTATTAATCCATTATAAAAGGTCTAAAAAACTAACCAATCAAGTAAAGCATGATGAGGATATTTCCTAAGTATTTTCTTGAATCTCTCCCAAATTTCATAAATTAATTCTCCTTCACATTAGGCAAAAGATCTAATATCATCTTTAAGTTTGGTAATTTTTGAAGGTGGGAAATACTTTGCTAGTAATTTATATGCCAACTCATCCTAAGTAGTATAGAGCTTGGGGGCAAAGAGTTCAACCATATCTTAGCCTTACTTAATAGAGAAAATAGGAACAATCTAAGTCTAATAGCATCATCATTTACACCATTATACCTAAATATTATGTAAATTTCCAAGAAACTGGCTAAATATAAGTTGCGATCTTCAACAAGAGTTTCCCCAAACTGGGAATTTTGAACTATTTGAATTATGGTAGGTTTCAGTTCAAAGTTATTGGCATGGATAGTAGGTGTATTGATACTCTTATGGATTCCTTTTATTATAAGATTAGCATATGCTATAAGAGGTCTAGAATGGTCTTAATCTTACACTAGGTCAGATATATTTAAAATCTTTTTTATTTTTTAAATTTTTACAAGAACCCTTTTTATCTCTAGGTCCTTATTGGATATACCAAGCATATAACAGCAATGAAAAAACAAAAATAAAAATTATAAGCTAAATAATTAATAAAATTCTTTTTTTGGCTTTTCAAAATTTTTATCAAATAACACAAACATGTAGAATATAAATAGGTCTAAATATACACTTATTTCAAAACTATAGTTAAACTTACAATACACACAGTACTTTCTCAGTAATTGTGCCAAAAACTTGATGGGCGGCTAGCAGTATGAGCTACTATGTGACATACTGAGTATGAAATATACTTACATTTTCTTTGATATTAAATAAATAGAAGCCCACTAATATATGTAAGTGTATGTACCAAATAAAGTAATAAAGTGATAGAGTAGAGTGTCAAACCCATGAGGAAGTGCTCTTCGTAATTGCAACTTAGCTATTGTTGTTAGATCAAATGCATGACTTATCCTACTAAAAATAAATATTGATATTTTTAATTTTTGTCAGAGAAAGAAATGTTACAACTCAGGAATCAAGATTGAAATTATGATTTTTTATGATAGCAAAATATTATTATTCTGATGATTTTATTATTTCTCCTAGCATATATTGCATATTTTGGTTTATTTTTGTGTGTACTAACTTTTTAGAAAAATCATATACTACTCCAAAGTGCTGAAGACTTCAATACAGAGTAGAATATCATTTATATAATAGAATCTGTATATCTCTATTTTTTATTTCTTGAGTCTAAACAAGTGTGATTATAATTGGGTAATCGTGCACACACACACAGGGGAAGAGAGATAAAATTTAAAATTTTAAAACTAATCATACTGTACGATATCTAATCGTATTATACAATTTGATTTAGATTTTCTCAAGAATGTTATTACTCACCTGGGCATTAAATTTCTTAACTATTCATACTGTATAATGTCAAATCATACAGATGACTAATAGAGTATCAAATTGGGTTTATACCAGATTGTACCAGACGAACACTGATTTTTTGAACTATTTGTACAGTGCAATCTGCATTCGTACAGAAGACTAACAGAGTATGAAATTGGGTTCATACCAGATGAAAATATTGATTTTTTTAACTATTCATATGATATGATCGACATTCGTATAGACGATTAATATAATACAAAATTAGGTTTATACCATATCGTACCAAACGAACACACCAATTTTTTTACACTATTCATACAATATGATCTGCATTCATACTGAAGACTAGTAGAGTATGAAATTGGGTTCATACAAGATCATACTTGACAAACACACTAATTTTTTGAATTGTTCATACAGTACGATCTGCATTCGTACAGATGACTAACAGAGTATGAAATTGGGTTTATACTAGATGAAGCCCTATTTTTGAACTATTTGTACAGGACGATCCACGATCATTCAGTACGATTGTCAGGCATTTCACTTGAATTTTTCAATTTTTGGATGATTTTTCATATGTTTTCTATATAAGGAGTCCTAAAAACTGTCGCACAATCCTTTGCTGTGAATTTCTCTTGAGAGTGACCATTAAAAGTATGTTTGGGAGAGATTTTGAGAGTGAAGATTAAGAGACCTAGTGAAGGGGGATTATGAGGGATTCACAAGGTTGCCCAAAGTGAGGATCTCTTTGTCTTCTCTAAGTTTATGCCCAACTTATTTGGAGGCTCTTGGGAGAAGATCTTCAATATTGGATCAAGGTACTCTACCTTCACTAAGAGGGTGAAAAAGGATGTGACGGTACACTATCTTCATCAGAAGGGTGAAAAAGGATGTGACGGTACTCTGCCCTCATAAAGAGGGTGAAAAAGGACATAACGGTACGCTTCCATCACTTGGAGACTGTAAAAGGAAACGGTTCTCTACCGTATTGGGTTGGTGGAAGAGAGTTTGTAAGGGCTTCTCCGCCTTACCGTGGGGACAAAAGGAGAGTCAATATTATTTAGTGCAATACCTAAAGAAGGAGTCTCTAAGGAGTGCATGTAGGTCGAGTTGGACCGAACCACTATAAAATTTGGTGTTCTTCTGTTGCTTTTATTTTTTCCACATTTTTATTTTCTGCCTTTAAAATTTTAATGGTTGAAAAATTCTCGATGATAATCATTTTTATAAACAACTATATATTTCAGGATCAATGATTTGATTTTCTAAAAAAATCTAAAAAGGTTTTTAAAAATCTAAGAAATTTTTTTAAATAACCAATTCACCCCCCCCCCCCCCAGCTCTTGGTTAACCTTGGGATAGTTCTATACAGTCTAACAACCTACACGAACTTTCAAGTGATATCAGAGCTAATTTCAAAAATTAAGGTTTAGACTACTTTTTGAAAAATGATTATGGCTAATCTTAGAAACTAAAATACTACTGAAGGATATTCGATCACTAGACCTCCATTATTCTATAACATTCTATTTAATTTTTAAAAAACTTGCATGTCTACTTTTTTGCAATCACTTGACTATCGCATGTCAATGTTAGTACAGGAAGGCTATTGTGATGCCCCAGAATCTAAATTGGAAAAATTATTCATTTATCATTTAAATAAATAACAACTAGAGCTATCTAATATCATTTATCAATAATAAACAATAAAATAGATTTTATAATTTAAAACACCAATATACACATCTGTATTCATTCTCAACCAGTCACATATACAACTCAAGATCTATACAATGATCAAATATCTTATAATACTTTAAGATATTTTTATTAAAATAATAATTTAATATTATATTATATTATTTAATCAATTTCTTTTAATATAAATTCAAATAAATCATTTTAGGACTCAAAAAATTATAGAAAAATATCCATAAAATAAAATATAATATTTAAGAAAATATCGATGAAATTGGTTTACAAATTGGACACCTGATGATCATGAAATCCTCACTTGTACTGACAGGTACAAATTCCTTAACAATTTTTATTGGTGCCCAAAAATTATAAAAAAAATTGTGTAAGTAAAATACTACGATCAAAATATTATGACGAAGATGGATTGCAATTTGGATTATTATGACTCCAAAAAAAATTGGCAAAGTCAAAATACGGGATATTATAACCATACTGGACCTACTAGAATTGTTGATGGAATTATAGTTGAAACACTATTTATTGAATGGACCTTAGAAGAAAGAGAATTAACATAGTTAAATACAAAATAATTTTTTATGTACTTTGAAATCTGATGATTATATGCGTGTTTCTTCTCGTAAAACTAGAAAAAAAATATGAGATAGACTTTACATAACTTATGAAGGAATAAATGAGGTAAAACAATCTAGGTTGAACATTTTACTGCATGACTATGAACTATTTCACATGAAATCAAATGAGTTAATTTTTGATATGTATACAACATTTACTCATGTTACCTCATTGCATGCTTTAGGTAGAGAACTTATAAATTTAGAAAAAGTTAACAAAATTTTATGTTGTTTACCTACTACTTATGATGCAAAGATGACTTCCATAACTGAATCCAAAGATCTGAACGTATATTCTATTGACAATCTATTTAGATCACTTATTACTTATGAGTAAGGAGTGAATTAA
Source organism: Dendrobium chrysotoxum (assembly GCA_019925795.1). NCBI lineage: Eukaryota > Viridiplantae > Streptophyta > Magnoliopsida > Asparagales > Orchidaceae > Dendrobium > Dendrobium chrysotoxum. The sequence goes on along the minus strand of CM034302.1, from coordinate 35,156,870 downwards.
AGACAAATCGATGTAGGTGATAAAAGAAAAGAGAGAAATATAGCTTTGAAAGTTGATGATTCAGAGAGTGATCAATCAATACCATATGATGAAGACTAGGCAATTCAAAAGTTTTCTTAAGAGAAAGCAACAATGACATCAGCATTGGAACAAAGGTGAGTTCAATAAGAATCTAAAAGTTTCTAATAAAGTCATTTGTTATGAATGCAGAAAGCCTGGATATATAAAGACTGAGTGCCCAAATTTCAAAGCTAATCCTAGCAAGGAGAAAGTTGAGGAGAAAACTAATGTTAGGAAGGGCAAGAAAAGAATGCAAAGAGCTTTCTAGGCTGACTCAGTTTAAGACTCTTTAGAAATAGAAGCAGAAGAAGAGGTTATAAATCTATGCTTAATGGCAGATAAACTTGATCATTCAGATCAAGAGGAGGTATGTGACCTATCCTATGATGAATTATTTGAAGTCTCTGAGAAAATTCATAATGCATATAGGAAACTCAAAAATTGCATGCGAACCTTAGTATTGAGTATTTGAATATCCAAAAAGAGCATAAAAATCTTAGGAAAGATCATGCAGACATAGATAGCAATCACATGGCCTTGCTAGATGAATTTAATGATTTGAATAAGAAGCATGAACTTTTGAAAATATCTTATAGTGAGCTTGAAAATGATTTTAAAGTATTCATGGATGAATCTGATGAAAGGGAATATGATTTGAAGATTGAAAAATTGATTTTGAAAAGTGCAAACTTATATCTTTAAATAAAAGTAAAAGAGTTTAAGGAAAATAAACCATCTCTCCCACTTGAATAATTTTATAATCCTAATCAAAAGCATACAGGTTCAAAACCTAGGAAAAGACATCATAACTCATATAGATCAGTAAATCATTTTCTTGGTGTTAAATATTTTTCATGTAAATTATTGAGGCATATTTCTCACACTTGCACTATTCATAATAGAACACATTTAGTATTGAGACGTAAGATGCATCAATCACAGCATATCAAACATGCATCTGGATTATCATTATCAAGAGGTGAACCCAAATTTATTTGTGTTCCTAAGTCTAATATTTTATATTTTTATAAAAATACTCTCATACAAGCCCTTGTGAGAGCATTTGGTACCAGGCCAATGGATGTTCAAAACATATGACTAGAGATGCAAATCAATTTATATTACTGTAGGCCAGGACTAGAGGTAAAGTGACACTTGGAGATAACACCACTAGGAGAGTGGTAGGATCAGGTATGATTGGTAACACGAAGAATTTTCTGATTGAAAATATTTTATTGGTTGAAGGCCTAAAATATAATTTATTGAGTATTAGTCAGCTTTGTGATAAGGGTTTTAAAATAAATTTTTTGCCTACAAGCTCCATTATAAGCCAAAATGAGTTGATGTGTTACATGGAGATAGGCCGTTGATGTGTTACATGGAGATAGGGTAAATAATGCTTACATGCTTGATATAAACTTTGTTAAATCTTCTAATGCTTTTTACATAAAAACTATTGATGTTGAATCTGGGTTATGATATAGATGACTTTGTCATGGAAGTATAAAAAATCTTACGAAGATTACCCAAAAGGAACTAGTTAGAGGCATACCCAAATTAGACTTCACTAAGGATCACCTGTGTGATACGTGTCAATTAGAAAAATAAATCAAGTCCTCTTTTCATTCAATTAAAGATCTTAAAACTAGCAAACCCTTAGAAGTTCTTCACATGAATCTTTTTGGACCTGCTAGCACTGTAAGTCTAGGAGGGAAAGTTTTTGGGTATATAATTGTATATAATTATTCAAGATTACTTGGATTAGATTCTTATCCTATAAGAGTGAATCATTTAATGAGTTTAAAAAATTTTTTAGTTTGATTCAGCAGAAGCTAAGTTATGAAATTCTTGTAATTCATAGTGATCACGGTGGAGAATTTAAAAATAAAAAATTTGAACTTTTTTGTAAAGAGCAAGGGATAGATCTTAACTTTTCAGCTCCTAGGACCCCTCAACAGAATGGGGTCATTGAAAGAAAGAACATAACTTTGATAGAAGCCACTAGAGCCATGTTGGCTGAATATTCACTTCCTAAATATTTTTGGGCTGAAGCGGTAAATATAACTTGTTATGTTTTGAATAGGATGAACATTCGATCTAAGTTGAATAAGACACCCTACGAACTTCTTAAGAGAAGGACACCCAACCTCTCACATCTACATGTCTTTGGATGTAAAGTGTTCATTCATAATAATGGTAAAACTCTTTTAGGAAAATTTGATCCATAATCTGATGAGGAAATTTTTCTAGGATATTTAAGTGTTGGCTAATCCTTTAGAGTTTTTAACAAAAGGATATTGGTAGTAGAGGAGACCACTCAGGTAGTTTTTGATGAATTTGATATTTTAGGAGGGTCTAGGGTGGAAGAAGAAGAGCTTAAAAAAATTATCCAAGGAATTAAAAATGTAGATCTTGAAGAAAGGGTTGGAGTAAAAAATGCATTGCCTAAAGAATGAAAATATTTTAAAAGTCATCCTAAAGAACTGATTTTAGGAGACCCAAGTGAAGGTGTTATAACTAGGCATGAACTAAGCAAAGAAGTGAATCACTCAGCATTTAGTTCAATAATTGAACCCACTAATATAAATCAAGCACTTTATGATCAATTTTAGATTCTAGCTATATAAGAAGAGTTGAATTAATTTGTTAAAAAAGTTATTTGGGAGCTAGTAGAAAGACCTAAAAATTAAAGTATTATTGGAACTAAGTGAGTTTTTAAAAATAAAATGAATGATTCAGGTGTAGTGGTTAGAAATAAGGCAAGATTAGTGGCCAATGGATACAATCAAATAGAATGAATTCATTTTGAGGAGACTTTTACCTCTGTAGTCAGACTTGAAGCAATAAGGGTACTTCTAGCCTTTGCCTATTTTAAAAGTTTTAAATTATATCAAAAGGATGTTAAAAGTGTCTTCCTTAATGGGATAATTAAAGAGGATGTTTATGTTGAGCAACATCTAGGTTTTAAAAATTCATAAATTTCTAATCATGTGTTTAAATTGAAGAAGGCATTGTATGGACTAAAATAGGTACAAACGGCTTGGTATGATAGGTTAATTACATTCCTACTAGAAAGATCTTTTATTAAAGGGAGTGTGGACACCACTCTCTTCAAAAAAAAGAGTAGAAGATGACATTCCTATTGTTAAAATTTATATCAATGATATATTGTCTGGATCCTCTGATAAATATCTTTGTGATGACTTTTCAACAATAATGAGTAAGGAATTTAAAATAAGTTTGATGGGAGACTTGAGTTACTTTCTTTGTTTTAGCATAAAGTAGAAAGAGGATGGCACCTTTCTTAGTCAGTCAAAATATATTAAGGATGTCCTTAAGAAGTATGAAATAGATAAAGCTAAACCAATAAGTACTCCCATGCATTCCTCAGGTTAGTTAGATAAGGATTTTAAAGGCAAATATGTTGATTAGAAGAAATTTAGAGGGATAATTAGATCATTACTTTATTTAACTGCTAGCAGACTAAATATCATGTTTAGTGTCTGTCTTTACACTAGATTTCAAGCTCATCCAAAAGAATCCCATCGAATCCCATCGAATTGCTGTTAAAAGAATTCTGAGATATCTGTTATGAACTTAAAACTTAGGGATTTGGTATCTTAGGCACAACACTTTTTTGAAATCATTGGATATTCTAATTTAGATTTTGTATGATATAGGGTTGATCAAAAAACTACTTCTAAAACTTATCACTTTATTGGAAGATCTTTAGTATCCTGGCCTGGCAGAAAATAGAATTCAGTAGTCCTTCCTACTGCTGAAGCATAATATATAGCCTTAGGAAGATGTGTAGCACAGGTTCTTTGGTTAAAATAATAATTTATGGATTTAGATTTGTCAATTGGTACTATTCCCATTTTCTGTGATAATACAAGTGTCATTTGAATTTCAAAGAATCTAATCCAACACTTAAGGACCAAGCATATATATATATATATATATATAAGGCATCACTTCCTTAGGGACCATATCACTAAAGGAGAAATTGAGCTACATCATGTAGCTACTAAAAATTAACTTGCAGATATTTTTACAAAACCACTGGCTTTTAAAACTTTCAATGTCTTAAGAACCAGACTGGGTTTTATTGACATTCATGCTTGAAAATTAAAATTTTGTAAAATGCAATTATGTTGTATTTCTTTTGAGTTTATGTTTGTGTTTTATTCTCCATTTCTAGTTTGGATATTTGTGTATTATTCTCTGTTAGTGGTTTGTTATATTTGTACTATTCTTTTTGTTTTAATTTGTTTTCCTTTTAGTGTTTTTTTTGTGTTTAATGGATCTTGCTTATATGGTGTTAAAAAAATATCTTGAACATCATGTGAAAATCTAAATTTCTTTTCCATTCATACTGTATGAACAACTTTTATACTATATGAATTCTACAGATTTTACATGATTTCTTTCTCTGAGTTGGACAGATGAAAATTTGAATTTTTTTAGTGATCGTATAGTATGAACACATCATCATCTATACGAACCTTCAATAATTCATCTGTATGAACATGGTGGGCATTTTGAGAGCATTTATTTTTTGAACATCGTCTGTACGAACACTTATTCATCTGTACGATCCAATTGCCAGTTTGCATGTGGACGAATTCAAAATGGTTGGTACTATCATTATTAATAAATTGTCCCAGACAAACATTTGTTTGTCTGTACGATTAGGTTGGTTAAGGGTCATATGAAATGACTCATCGGGAAGGCAAGTTTACAAAAAGTCATTTCACTGCAATAACTGTTCTTGATAGTTTTCATTTGTACGTACAAACCCAAGTTTGTACTCTATGAAGTTTAGGATTTTATGTATGAATTCAATTTTGTACTGTATGAAATAGCCTAATTTCTATAAATTGGAAGCCTTCCTTTGAAATTCTTCACAATCTTTTCCACATTCAATCCTTGTGTTCAAAAATCCTCAAATGGCAAGTGGGAGCAAGCGAGTTCGTTAGACTAAAGGGAGTTCATCTCGTACTGAACGAGATGATAATTTTCTTTCGAGAGAAAATGAATAAGCCTATGATAGGTTTATTCAAGCTAAAATCACTACTCCTCATTTCTTATTCAAGAAGACATAAACTTTTCAATCATGCCCCTATTTGACTCTACACAATTTTCCTTCATTCTCACCTTGATTTATGCATTTCACTCTGACACCTTTTACTATTTTCTATCAAATTTGAGAATGAGAGAAAATCATACAATAATATCCTCCTATGTTTTCAATTAAAGAGTTGAAATCACTACAGAAGATTTAGGAACATTTTTACATCTTAGAACTAAAGGATTTAGGGCACACTCAATGATTTCTAAAAGTGATTTTGATTGGTCGGAAGTAAATCAAACTCTTAGGGGTATACCTTCAATTCAACATTTACCCCTAGTTCACACTTTAAATTAAAATTCCAAGATCATACAGCATGTCTTAAGAATATCCATTATTCCTAAAGCTGGTGATCGAATAAATTTCAGTCCTTTGCTTTATATCGTTACATATTTTTTAATGTCAAACACTCCGATTGATGAAGCCTAATTGATTATGGACTACATCAATAATCTTACTGATATTAGACTTCCTACCACTAGAAGAAAGAAGAATGTGGCATTAGGACACTTGATTGCATATATTATAGAGAAGAAGTACAATTTTATTCATCCTAATCCCCCAAAAAATCTACCATGCTATTTTACTGATGCTTCATTTCATATTCTGTTCCATCAGGATCAAGGGGATGAGGGAGATGAGGTTGGTGGAGAAGAGGCATTTGCTCCAGCACCTGCACCTACTCCTGCTCCTGGACCTGAGCATCATTTCTATCAAGAAATGATCTAGAGATTTGATCGACTTGAGTCTTATTTTGATCAATGATTTGATCATACTGAGACTCACTTGGACCAATAGGATTTTAGATACAATGAAGATATGGGCTAGGTGAGAGGATAGGTTGATACTATTAATACTCAAGTAGCTTCCATCAACAACTACTTTACTCAATTCAATCCTCCACAGCCTCCTCCAGATCAAGATCCCTCGGGCTATTAGTTTGGTTGTTGTATTTGTTTTTAGATATTTTTTATTTGATTGTAGTCTTTTTGATGTTCTAATTAGATGTTTTAGTTTGAGATGATTGTATTTTCTTTTAGTTGAGCCTTTGTTTTTTTTTTTAAGGAAGAAGTTTGGTTATTATTGATTTATTTTCTTTTCCATAACTTGTTAATGAGTTATTATTGACTAATCCAGAATGTTGATCTACAGGATGAAAATTTTAAATTATTTGCATTACAATGTTATTTCCTTAGCATTTTTTTCTCCCTCTCAAACTTTAAATCAAATTATAATTAGATTTAGATTAGGAGATAATCTTTATGTTCTAATAGACATTTATCCTTTAGCAATAATTGTTGCAAAAAATTATGACTTATTTTTCTTTTCTTATTCTTGTTCAATGAGTTGATTTTATTATTTTTATCTATTGGGTTTTGTTTTTGTGGTTTATTCTTCCTTGTATGAGGAGATTTTTTTCATTTATTTCAAAGATAATTACACAAGCTAAGATTTGTTGATTTAGGCTATGGAAAGAACAAAATGTGAAAAGATGCACAAAGTGTGCCAAATTTGGAAAGATGCATAAAATGAGGCCAATGTGAAAACATGCACAATGTTCGCCCAATAAAGTTCAAATTCAAAACATATACAACTGCATCAACAAAAATTTCTCAAGTCTAGTTGAAAAGAGGCATAAAATGAGCCCACACTACATTTAGTTTTTTCCTCTATGTCACTAATTCTTAGAAAAACTCATACATTAAACAATAATTTCAACTATTGAATTCAAAAAAATTTTATTTTTATGTTATTATATTTTACGATAATTATACTATTTGATATTTCTGATTTCTAGAATGAACATTGAACATGGTTAACTATTCTTATCTTATTTGTTCTTTGATTTAAAATATGAATTTAAAAATTCTATAGGAATTTAATGTTGTGCAATTATTTTTTACAAATTATTTTTAGATTTGTCCATAAGAACCTTCATATTCATTTTTTCTTCCCTCTTTTGCTAATGTCAAAAAAAGGGGAGGTTGTTTGTGTTTTTTTTAACTGCATTGTGTTTTGAAATTTTTTTTGTTCAATTTGAAGTTTTTGAAGTTTTCTTAAGTTTTCTTGGTCTTGTTTCATGTTTATGTTTTAGGGTCTTTTTGTGGTATTCGTATTTTAGTGTTTGTTTGCCTTATATATTGTTTTAGGATTTGTTTTATAAAACTCAAAATTGGTGTTTGTTTGCCTTGTATATTGTTTTAGGGTTTGTTTTATAAAAATAAAAAAAAAAGTGAGGGACGAAATTCTTTTTCCCTATGATTTTTTTTTATTCATTAAGGGGTAGCTTAAGAGAGAAGAACTTTTATTTGTAATTCAAACAATAAATATTTTTGCCATTATAAAAAAAGGGGAAGATTGTTGTAACTCAGGAATCAAGATTGAGATTTTGATTTTTGATGATAGCAAAATATTATTATTCTGATTATTTTATTATTTCTTCTAGCATATATTGAATATTTCTGTTTGTTTTTTTGTGTGCTAACATTTAAGGAAAATCATATACTACTCCAGAGTGCTGAAGACTTTAAGACAGGGTAGAATAGGATTTCATGTAATAGAGTCTGTATATCTCTATTTTTATTTCTTGAGTCTAAGCAAGTGTGATTGTAATTGGATAACCATACACACACAGGGGGAGAGATAAAATTTAAATTTTTAAAACTAATCGTACTGTATGATTTGACTTAGATTTCCTCTAGAATGCTATTACTCACCTAGGCTTAAATTTTCTTAACTGTTCGTACTATACAATGTCAAGTCGTACAGATGACTAATATAGTATGAAATTGGGTTCATACTAGATCATACTAGATGAACACACTAGTTTTTCGAACTGTTCGTACAATACGATCTGTATTCATACAGATGACTAACATAATATGAAATTAGGTTCATACTAGATCATACCAAATGTATACATTAATTTTTTGAATTATTTATACAGTATGATCTGTATTCATACAGATGACTAACAGAGTACAAAATTAGGTTTGTACAAGATTGTACCAGACGAATACACTAATATTTTAAACTATTCGTACAGGCGACCGACAAAGAACAAAATTGGGTTTATACTCGATCGTACCAGACGAATACATTAATTTTTTGAACTATTCATACAGTATGATCTACATTTGTACAAATGACTGATATAGTACAAAATTGGGTTTGTACTAGATCATACCAAATGAAGCCTTATTTTTAAACTATTTGTATGAGATGATCCACGATCGTACAGTACGATCGTTGGATGGTTCACTTAATTTTTTTTATTTTTGGATAGTTTTTCATGTGTTTTTTATATAAGGAGTCCTAAAAACTGTCACATAATCCTTTACTGTGAATTTTGCTTGAGAGTGACCATTGAGAGTGTGTTTGGGAGATATTTTGAGAGTGAAGATTGAGAGATCTAGTGAAGGGGGATTATGAGGGATTCACAAAGTTGCCTAAATTGAGGATCTCTTTCTTCTTTAAGTTTCTGCCCAACTTCTTTAAAGGCTCTTGGGAGAAGATCTTCAATATTGGATCAAGGTACTCTGCCTTCACCAGGAGGGTGAGAAAGGATGTGACGGTACTCGGCCTTCACCAGGAGGGTGAAAAAGAATGTGACGGTACTCTGCCTTCACCAAGAGGGTGAAAAAGGACATGATGGTTTGCTGTCATCACTTGGAGAGTGTAAAAGGTGACGGTTCTCTGTCGCACTAGGTTGGTGGAATAGAGTTTGTAAGAGCTTCTTCGCCTTATTATGGGGGAAAAAGGAGAGTCACTATTGTTTAGTGCAGTGCCTGGAGAAGGAGTCTCCAGGGAGTGGATGTAGGTCGAGTTGGACTGAACCACTATAAAATTTGGTGTTCTTCAATTGCTTTTATTTTTTTTTTTTGCATTTTTATTTTCTACTTTTAAAATTTTAGTGGTTGAAAATTTCTCTGTGATAATCATTTCTATAAACAACTACATATTTCAGGATCAGTGGTTTGATTTTCTAAAAAAATCTAAAAAGGTTTTTGAAAATCCAAGAAATTTTTTTAAATAACAAATTCACTCCTCTCTTGGTTAGCCTTGGGACAGTTCTATACGGTCTAACAACCTACATGAACTTTCAAGAAAAACTTGTAAGGAAAGTTGATACTTATGAAAATAAAGTTTTTTGATTAATGAATGTAGATAGTATGGTTTTCCTATTGAGACTCTTAATTATAAATGTGGACCATAACATATACATTTTTAGATCTTTATCGAGCTTGTATGGGTGAAAAGAAAGGTTTATGGCCTTCCTATAATTTTTTTATCTCTATAGAACCTAGAATATTCAAACATCCTACGTCTAAGCATACCAATATTTTATTTTCAATACTCATAATTATTCCAGTATTCCTCTATCAAGGCTATACATCACACTATATTTTAATTACATGTATGGCCATTATATATAATAAATGAAGAATGAGAGATATTAAAAATATCAATACATTCTTTAAGGAATAAGAGTCTATATTAGTATATGTTATACTTTCTACATCATTAGCCTAAAACTAGAGAATTAGCTAGACATAGAAGAAATAACAAGCATGCACATCTTCATTTCATTAATTAGAAGAAAAGATATAGGAAACGTAATAAGAAAAGTATCACCTGGAAGGATCAAATGATCTTCTCCAAACTCCTTCCACTAACCTTAGAGTTGCTTGTAGAAATAGGCTAAGATATCCACAAGCAAAAGTATCTTGCACTTCCCTAGCCTCCCTTAGACTTTACTTTATGGGGACACTAAAGAAATACACTTAAAATTATAGAATTTTACTCAAGCGATAAAACTCCCTAAATAATAAAAATGAAAAACTATTTATAGGAAGTACAGTGATGGGCTTAGGCACTATGGTACTCAACAAGGTGGCACCACGGCCGTATAAAATGAACTAGCACCTCATCATTATAATGTTAACTTTGTTATGGCGTTGGATGACCTGGCACAATTACTGATTAAAACAACACATCTTTTGGCTGAGTCGACATTGCTCTTCACTTTAGTAACTACTCCACCATGGTGCTCCAGAAGTTTGAGGGCTACAATATTAAAATGTGATTTATAGCTCTAAGGTGTTGTAAGGTTTCACACTGTGACACTCATTTTCTCAAGGCTTCTGACACTATGATGCTAAATTTGGATGCAATGAGGCTATATTACACGACAGAGCTAATCATGGTGATGATGTGGCACTTAAAAATAAAGAATTCGGTGTTAAAATGTCTAAATCTAGTGTCAGGGTGCTGTGATATATAAAATTGTAGTGCTTTTGATGATGGCTATGGCATTGTTAAAATTTTTGTTATTTTTGCCTTTTCCTATACATTTCTTGCACAAACACCACTAAAATAACACATTTTTTAGAGAAAGGTTAACCCTAAATCTAATTAATAAGTCTTCTTAGGCTATTCCTCTATAGGTAAAGTTTATAAGATCTTTAATAAGAGGACCTTAGTTGAAGAGGACTCCACCCATGTTGTATTTGATGAATCTGATAAATCTGGTGAGCCTAGGTTATAAGAGGAAGAAGAGGTAGAGGTTACCTAAGGAGTAGAATTTATTGATCTATGAGATAGAGAAGAACTTTAGGAGTCATTTTCTAGAGAATGGAGATACTCATCTTGTCCTCCTAGGGAGCTCATCTTAGGAGATCCATCTATAGGAGTTTGAATTAAGCATGGACTTAGAAAGGAGGTGACTCATTTTTCATCCATTTGTATGGTAAAACCCATAAATATATATCAAGCCTTATCCAATAAATAATGGATCCTAGCTATGCCAAAAGAGTTAAACCAATTTGATAGGATTAATGTATGGGAGTTGGTTAGCAGACCTAAGGACCAAAGTGTAGTATGTACCAAGTGGATATTCAAGAATAAGATAAATGATTCTAGAGTAGTGGTTAGGAATAAGGCCAGATTAGTAGCTAAGGGGTACAATTAAATTGAAGGCATTAATTTTGGGGAGATCTTTGCCCCTACAGCTAGATTAGAATCCATCAAAGTATTATTAGCCTTTGCATAGTTTAGAGACTTGAAGCTGTATCAAATGGATGTAAATAGTTCTATCCTAAATGGGGTTATCAAGAAAGATGTTTATGTAGTACAACCCCTAGATTTTAAAACTCAACCTTTCCTAATCGTGTACAAATTGAAAAAGGCACTATTTGAGTTAAAGCAAGCACCTAGAGCATGATATGAAAGGCTTAGTACATTTCTCCAAGATAGATCATTTGTTAAGGATAGTGTAGATACCACCCTATTCCAAAAGAAAATAGCAGATGATCTACTCATTATTCAGATATATATGGATGATATACTATTTGGATCAATAAATAAAACTTTGCAATATTTTTTTAGAGAAAAAAAGTAGAGATTTTGAGATAAGTATGATGAGTAAGTTGACATATTTTCTTAGATTTAGTGTGAAGTAAAGGGATTATGGTACCTTTCTTAGCTAAAGTAAGTATATCAAAGAAATTCTAAAGAAGTATGAGATGGAAGTGCTAAATTAATTAATATAACCATGAGCTTTACCATTCAATTAGATAAGGATGCAAATGAAAAGTTAGTAAATCAAAAAATGTATAGGGAGATAATAGGATCACTTTTGTATTTGACTACTAGTAGGCCTAATATAATATTTAGTGTTTATTTGTTTACTAGATTTCTAGCTGATCTAAGATAATCACATAGGATAGTAGTTAAAAGAATCCTTAGATACCTTATGGGCATCCAAAACTTAAGTATCTGATATCCTAGACATAGCTCTTCATTTGAATTTATTAGATATTCAGACTTAGACTTTACAGGGTGTAGAATAGATAGAAAAAGTAATTCTAAAACTTATCAATTCATAAGGTAATCATTAGTTTCTATGTCCAGTAGTAAGAAAAACTCAATAGACCTATCTACCACTGAGGTGGAATACATAGCTGTAAGAGCTTGTGTTGCTCAAGTCTTATTACTAAAGAAATAAATCCTTGACCTTAGACTCTCTATAGGCACTATACCATTTATGTGTGACATCATTAGTGCCTTCTGCATTTCTAAAAATTCAATTCAACACTCCTACACTAAGTATATAGATATTAGTCATCATTTCAATAAATATCATGTAGCTAAGGGAGATATAGTGATGTATCATATAGCAACTAAAAATCAATTGGTAGACATTTTTGTCAAACCCCTAAGCTATGACACCTTTAGCACATTGAGGACCATATTAGGTTTCATTAATATTCATGCTTGATTCAGGGTTAATGTGAAATTAATATCATGTGCAATTATATGGTTTATGTACTTTCATGTTTTTAATTTATTTTTGTTCTTTTATTATTAATTTTGGGTTGTTTGTTTTTGGTGTTACTAGTTAGTAAAATCCCTCCCTGATTATCATACACCAAACCAATTTTCAATAAAAAATTTTTAAAAAAAATGAAAAAAATGTTCGCTAAAAGCACGAGATGCGCCAAGAGGGGGGGTGAATTGGTACTTTAAAGATAATCCTAAATAAGAGTACTATTTTTTTTTTGGAATTTTTCAAAAAAAAACTAAGAAATAAGTAATTTTAATTTTTGAATGTGGAAGCTAAAAAATTAAATATCCTTCAAAAAATAGAGATGATGATATTCTAATTATCACAACATAACATTATTCTTATTTTTCACCAAGCAATTATAACAAGAAATTAAATGTGAGAAGTAAAATGCTAGAAAGAGAAAAGCACACCAGAGATTTTTATAGTGGTTCGGTTAACCTTGACCTATGCCCACTCCCCGGAGTCCTCCACTCTGAGTATTGTACTAACACTAAGTTACTCTCCTTTTGCTCCCACAGCAAGGCGGAGAAGCCTTTACAAAACTCACTTTCACCAAACCTGATATGGTGGAGTGTCGGACGCTATGTCACCCTCCCATTGACAGCAATGGACCTTCTCATTTTTCTCCCTCCTAGAGAAGGCAGAGAACCTTGAGGAACTTGACCTAGAACCCTCTATCCCTAGAGAACTTCCAAAGACTCACCAAGGCCACAGGAGGAGCAAGGGTATAGCTAGCCCAGAGCAACCGTGTGATCCCCTCACACTCCTTCTCCCTTATGCTCAACCTCACCTTCTCCTTCCTCTCAAACCTTGGATCTCTCAAAGATTCTCTCTCAAAGTACCTTCAGTTGTTTCACTTTCCTCCTCTCTTTTCATTCATTCATGTAAAAACAGTTAAAACATTGCTTTTATAATAGGCTTCAAGAAACCCTAAAAATTCAACTTGTCCATCACTGTTCGTACAGTATGATCCAAGTTTGTATAGTAAGATTAGTTTAAAACTAGTCTCATCAAGTACGATGTGAACAATCTTTCAAACGAACTGTTCAAATTTTATGAACACATCATACAGTACGATCATAAGATATTCTAGTATGATCTGTTTAATTTCTTCTATTCTTATGGGACGACTCATGGGATGATTGAAAGTCATCTCTGTCATTCATCCCATACTGCTCTTATCATACAATACGGTTAGTAATTTTTAGGTAAATTATCTTGTATGATATGAATATCGTACAATATTATTTGTTCAAAAATCGTATCTTTGTCTAGTATAATCTTCGGGATGACCAAAATCATCTCTGCCAGTTGTTTGGTATGATCAATATCATACAATATAATTAGTTCAAAAATTATAGTTTCATTTGGTACGATCTTCGGGATGACCAGATTTCATCTTTGTCCGTCATCTAGTACGATCGACATCGTATAGTATGATCAACTATAATTAGTTAAACCATGATTTAATTGACTAATTATGGGGGTTAATTTTAGCAAGATTTTAAATATTCGTATGGTATGACTGACATCATACATTATGATTAGTTCAAAAATTAATTTTTGAAATCTTATTTAAATTTATATGGTGACTAGGGTTTTTAGATCAAAATGAATCATACAGTACGATCCAGATTGTACAATATGATTAGTTCATTGAACATGATTTTTCAATTAGCTATTAAGTTAACTTATAGATCAACTGATCATACAGTATAATTTTAAATCATACAGTATGATTAGCATAAAAGAGTTTTAATTTTTTTTTAAAAAAAATTCTCGCTCCCCCTGTGTGTGTGTGCACGGTCACCCAATTGCATACACTCTAATATGGCCTGATTCAATAAAATATAAAATTAAAGAAAATAAAAATATAGACTCTTTTGACTTGACATCCTAACCTACCCAATCTTGAGTCTTTTGTTATCTTGAGTATTGTACCTATAATCATTAGTGCACAAGACACAAATAATATCCAACATATTTCTTGAGAATGTATAATTCAATCAATAAGGTTTATCATCATCAAAATCATAGGTTAGGGATCCTAGATTTGCAATATTCACATTATACTATATAACCTCATTCATACTATACGACCAGCACACCTTTGAATATCCTCGCCACTTATGAGATCAACGGTCCATATCTAACCAATAATTGATTATCACCACCTCTTCATACTGTACGATCTATGTGTCAGTAATTGTTGGATGAATTTAATTGGCCGGTAAAATTTGAAACTTCTTTAAACTGTACAAACACCTGTTCTTATAATATGAATCTTTACCAGATGACTCCTTAAGATGAATGCTTTTATGAAGATCATCCAGTATGATCTTGGTCATACTGTATGAATTGACTATTTTTTTAATTCATCGTCTAGATGACTTAACATCTTGTGATCGTCTAGTATGATCCTCAATCATAATGAATAATCTATTGAAAACTCTATTTAAGAAAGGGAATTTTTAATGTTTTCAACCATTCAAATCCTTTTTACTCTTATCCACTTCTATTCCTAGCTTTAGCTTTCCATATAGCTGGTGGCAAGAGAATATGTTTGCTTCAAGGGAGCTCCTCTCATCATCCAGTTGACAATAGATTACAAATAATTGAGGATGAATCTGCATACCATTGGTTCAAGGAAGCCCACATCACACCTTCTCGCATCTTGAACCAAGCTATTCACAATCATCAGGTTATGGACCTCTTTGCATTCACCACTCTGTAATTTGTCCTAACCCTTGCCTTTACCTTCAACTCTGAACTACTCATTAAATTCTTTTTGAGCCTTAGAGTGAATGCTAATTTTTTCTCCATGACCTCATATGTCTGTAGGCATCCTGTAGAAATAACCAAAAAGGACCTTACTAAATTTTTACATCTTTCTATGAAAGGGGTTTAACCATATAACGCAACATCTAGGAGTGATTATGATTGAACCCTTGTCAATCTAACCCTTTGAAATAATCCCTTAAATCAACACTAGCCTCTCGTCCACTCAGTTAACCAAAATACTTGTATCATTCAACATGTTCTCCATACTTCTATTCTTCTTAAGGCTAGCAATAGAGTAAATATTACCCCACTTCTATCTGTCGTCACCTATTTCATCATGTCTAACACTGCATTTGATGAATCCCACATGATCATTAGTTATTTTCAAAATTTTACTCCTATTTGCTGACCATCAACCCAGTGTAAGCAAAACATTACTCTAGGACACCTAGTCGCCTAAGTCTTAGGTCAAAAATACTGAATAATGTATCTCGCACTAACATACATATTTTTTATCTTCTACTCTATTCCTACCACATTTTCTTTCATCGCCACCATTGGGACGAGCCAGAAGAAGAGCATGAGTTTAATGAGGTAGGGGGAGACGTTGCAGCACCACCTCCAGCAACAGTACCAATGCCAGCACCTGCTCACCAGTTTCATGGCTACGACTCAATCGTGGATTTACTTGACTGCCTGGAGTTATAATTCATGACACAATATCAAGAGACTACTCAATATTGGGGGTGGCTTCACCAGTAATATGAGCTTTTCTGGACATAGCTCGAGTTGCATGAGCTTCATCAGTAGTAACACTAGGAGATCTAGTAGTTATATCAGTAGTAACACAGCATGCTCTAGCACCACCATCAGTAGATGTAGCAGCAGAGCAAGGTAGATCGAGCTTGGTTTAGTGACCAAAATTTTGCTCTTCACCGTATTTCCAGTCATCACCACCACCACCACCACCTGATCCAGGCCCTTTTACTTCTAGTCTATGTGTTCTATTGCCAATTCTATGTTTCCTTTTTGTTTTCTTCTATTTTTCCTTTCTTTTCTTTTTGTCGTCTCTCCTTTTTGGAGATGTCAAAAGGGAGAGTAGGTGTTTGGTTGTACTTATTGATATTTTACTTATTTTAGTTTTATTTTTTCTTAGTTTGTGCCGTTTGTATTACTTTATTATTCTGCACTAAAAAAATTAAAAATTTAATTAAAAAATGGAAAAAGATTTTCCCTAATTTTAAAATAATTATTTAGTGAGAGGGAGATTATAAGAAAATACAACTAACTTGAAAATTCAAGCAATATTTTTTATCATCATAGAAAAAGGTGGAGATTGTTGTAATACGTGATCCCGAGCTCATGATTTTGATGATAACAAACATTATTGATTTTCTCTTTATTTCTTATTGTACTTGTATTACATATCTATTTTTGTGTATACTAATATTTCAGGTATATCATACACCATGCAATAAAGATTTAAGACTCAAGATTGGGTAGAGTAAGATGATGTTTGTAAGAGTTTGTAATTTTTATTTCTTTATTTTTTTTTTCATTTCTTGAGTCAAAAATCCTATAAAAGGTGTATGCCAGCTTAGCGACCGTGCATACACACATTGGGGACTGAAAACCAAACTTTTTGAATTTTTTTAGATCATATTGTACGATCCATATTATACTATTTAATCTATTGATCAAAAATTAATTAAGAATGGCAAATTAAGTAATTAATATTTTTTGAAATAATCATACTGTATAAACCATATCGTACAGGACATTTAGTTTAAATCAAGACCCTAGCCACCAATACAATTTTGGTAAGTATTTTAATTTAAACTAATTATACTATAAGAACCGTGATTAGTCAATTAAATTAAAGTTTAATTGATATGGCAGATTTTGCATTATGATGTTGATCATACTAGATGATTGGCATAGATTAAGTTTGCGAACCTTGATTTATTGAACTAATCAGACCGTTTGATTACAACCATACTGGATGATTGGCAGAGATGATATTTGATTATCCTGAAGATTAGCCTATATGATCTTAAGAAGAAGGAACTAAACATTCCTACGATCTAAGTATCATACTGTATGATCAGTATATTGTATTTTAACATATCGTACTATGACTCATCCATCATACTGGATGAACTAGGATTTCTTGAACTAATTATACTGTATGACTCTTGATCACACTGTATGAATATAAATGTCTAACTTGAATTTTAGGGTTAGTTTGAGCCTTTGTTTAAAACTCATCCCTAATTTGTCTTAAGGATTCTTTTCCCACTTTTTTTTTCTAAGGGAGACTATTAGAAGGGTTTGATGAGGGATAATTACTTTGGAGAGAGAGAGGTGAGGTCTTGAGGGAGAAGATTCTTATGGGATAAGAGAGTGCGTGAGAGTAATTTCTATAGAAATTTGCTCGGTGATCTTGCACCTTCTTCCTCCAAGGTCAGTGTCTTTTACTTATGGAAAACTCTGAAAGTGTCTCTTCAGGGGAAGGATTTAGATGCTCTGGTGCACTAGGAAGGTGAAAGGTATTCATCTACTTCGCTGCACAGAGGAGGTGAAAGAGATTCAGCTGCTCCATCGCACTGAGGAGTTGGAAGTAATTTGTAAGGGATTCTCCACCTTGCTGTGGGGATAAAAAGAAAAGTTACTAGTGTTAGTGCAACACTCAGAGTGGAGGACTCTAGGGACTGAACGTAGGTCAAGATTGATCAAACTATTATAAATCTCTGGTGTGTTTATTCTTGTGTTCAACTTTACTTTTCTACATTTTTTATTTCTCACACCTTACTTATTACATATCTTTGATCATTGAGTTCTTTATTTTATTAAAAAAAGTTAAATATCTTGTTTTTACTCAAAAAGAAAAAAATAGAAAGTAAAAACTGAAAAAATATCTTCATCTTTGCAAGTACTACTTAAAGTCAAAACAAAGTTTTTGTTTTGATTGGTGTTGTCTAATTATTCGTTAAATCATTACCTTTTCAAAATGAATAATTTTTAAAGGGAATTTTACAATTAACCACCTCTTGGTGTGCATTTGTAGTTCAAGTTAGTCTAACAACCCACATTTGAACTTTCACATTTGAGTCACTAATGTGGCAGGGGTTATCTTTAATTCAGTCACCTTGGTACCCACATCTTTCAAAAGTTTAGATAAAGAAGAAACTATTGTAACAAAACACTACAGGTAAACTGTCTGTTACCGTCGGAATTTCCGACGGACAGTATTCGCCGGAAACTAGCGACGCAATTACCGACGGATTCATCGTTGGTAATTGTGCGACGAAATTTTCGACGGATTATCCGTCGCTTCTATACCGGTGGATAATACGCCACAATTGCGACGAAAAAGTTTCATTTTCCGACGCAATATCCGCCGAAAATTACCGGCGGTCTTACCGGCGTATTGTCCGACGGCTTACTTAAACTCGAAGAACTATAACCGGCGGATGTTCCGCCGGTAATCTTTCCGACGGAGTATCCACCGGAAAATCCACAGGTAAAGGCCCTATTTCGAGCCATCCCGCGCCTTGTTCCTCATTCTCGTTCGGCTTTTCTATGTTCGATTCGCTCCGACGTTGCATTCCGCTCCGATGATGAAATACTTTCCTTCGACGCCGGCGGACTCTCCTTCTCCAGCGACGCTCCGACAACGTTCCTTCACTGCTGGTTTCGCTCCTTCTCCGCTAGGTTTCGCTCCTTCGACAACATTCCTTCGGAATCGAACACGGTTTCGCTCCTTCGACGACGTTCCTTGGTGTGGAGGTAACACTCTCTTTTCTTTAGTCATGGATGTTCTTATTAGATTGTACCCTTATGTGATATTATTAGTAGAATTCAAATTGGATTATTCAAGTGGAGGAATGCATTTGGCTTGTTGTGTGATAGAAAAGTCCCCCTCAAGCTTAGGGGCTATTTGGTAGAACCTAGGATTTCATTTAAGTAGGATTTTGTAAATTCTCTAAAACCGGATTTACCAAATAATTTACCAAATCCTAAGGGGGTTAAATCCTGAAAACTGTACGTACTGAGAGCACCTCTTCATCTCAGCCTGCTACCCAGAGTCATCCTAGCCCGCCTTTACCTACTCCTGGAGCTAGTAGCCCACAGATGTTCTACTCACCAGACCCACACTTACCTTCCCCTGATGTCACACAGAGTACTCCTTTCTACCCCTACTTCCCACCCCCACCTCCTCATAGTGGCCCTCTTCCATATGCATATCCATATCCATATGCACCATACGTCCCACCACCACATCAGACCACTACAGCACCACCTCAGCCCGCAACAGGTGGACCTTCCACCCCAGCTGCACCAGAGCAGGCGACAAAGGGTCGCATGTTGATTGAACCTGAGGGTGACACGTATGTATTAATTATATTTCAGCTATGCAAATAAAATTGATTTAATTTTTTTGACAACTAACATATTTATTTCAGGTTTCATCCGTCAAAGCAGCCAATATATAAAATACGGGACATAATCCGGAGCAGATACGATGCTCCTTATCTTTCTTGGTAGAAAGTCCGAAAGGAAGTACGGAACATGTGGTTCAGAGAGTTTGAGGTTTGTAATTAATTTAAAATATTGTGTATTATATATTTTATTTACATAAGTTAACAAAAATATATATTCTTTATTGTATGTTTTTAAATGCAGAAAGATTTTTGTTGGCTGCCATAATATAATGATAGAATTAGAAAGAATTTTGAGAAGCGTGGCTCAAATCGCATGCGAGACATGTTTACAGATCTTAGAAAGTCAGGCCAGTGACCACTTTGGATGGCTGAGAGTGTATGGGCAGAGTTGAGCGCTGCTTGGAGTAGCTCAGACTATACCAAGAAGAGGGATCAAAACAGACAGAACTGAGCTTCTAATGTTGGGGGCTTGGGCAGTTCCCTTCATACTGGGGGTTCTGTTCCACATACTGAGCATAGAAGACGTCTGGTAAGAAATTTTAAAATCTTTTAATAATTTTCTTTAATAAGAATACTAATATATGTATATTACAGAAAGCGGTGTTGGGTAGAGAACCTACTCCTGTTGAATTACATAGTCATACTCATAACCGACAGGAGGACCAGCGATGGGTTGACGAGCGTACGAGGAAAGCATTTGTAAGTATATAAGTTCAATTTTTGTAATGTTATCTAAAATTTTCTTAATTCTTTATTCACTTTCATAGGAGGAGTATACACGGATTCGAGAGAGCCAGACTGCAGCAGGTGAAGGTTCTTCTGGCGGATCAACTGAATATTCTGACTACCACACTTGGTCGCAAGCGGTAGGAGGAATGCAGCATGGCAGAGTGTACGGGTTAGGCTCGCAGGCTTATGCATATGAAGGGCAGACATCTAGTGGCTGCAATTTTTCATCTAGTACCCAGGAGTCTTTATATACCCAGCAGATAACTGCCCTTACAGCTGAGCTAGAACAGGTACGGAAAGCCCAAGTTGATTGGCATATGCAAATGCAGCAGCAGATGGAGATACAACAGAAGATGCAAATCCAACAAACTCAAATGTTAGAAGAAATGCAAAGGATGAGGGAGCAGATGAGCAGTGGGAAGAGTACAGCAGCTAAGGAGGAAACAGATTCAGACTAGATGTTTTTTATTCATTTTATGGATGTGGACATTTATATTTATGTTTTAGACATGTTTTATAATATAATTATGGATATTTGAATCTGTTGAGTATGTGTTTTGAACATTACTACATTGTTTATATAGTGTATTGTCTATTGTGTTGTGGACATCGTTGTGTATATCTGTTTTGTATATGTTTTGTTTGCAGGTTATGGAAATCCAATTTTAGAGGGAAGAAGGTTTTTTTTTAATCAATGCTACAGGTTTCCGGCGGATTATCCACCAGAAATGGTGCCGGTAATATGATATATCAAACTTTCCGGCGGATTATCCACCGGAGATTTCTGGCGGTTAGTCCACCGGAAAGTCCGACGGTAATAGTAACGTTGGTTTGTTGCGGCGCATAATCCGCCGGTATTACCGACGGATATTTTTGTCGGAAATACCGGCGGATCATACGCCGAAAACTAATAACATAATAACGTCATTTTTTATTATTTTTTTGTGTAAATACGCCGGAAAATCTGCCGAAAATATTACCGACGGATTTAATCCGTCAGTATACTATTTCCGGCGTGCGAATTACCGTCGAAAATCCGTCGGAAACCTTATATTTCCGGCGGATTTTCATTGTTACCGACGGATTTCGTCCGCCGGTAACAATGTGTTTTCCTGTAGTGAGAGCTATTGGATGGATAAGATCACCAATTCTCTAAACCTACTCTTAAGGGTAGCATTTGGTGATACTCACTCTCAAAATGGGCACTCACCTTGCCAATTGGGATGACTTCTTTAACAACCATACAATATACTCCCAATCAATGTTCTTATGTACCTCCCTTAAGTTGCAAATTTAATATTTAGGGAAAATGCATGTAGCAAATTCTTTACTCAAAAAAATTATCTAGTCAAACATTGATAATTTATTTTCATGGATCTTTTACCTAAAGATAAGAGTTAACACTAAACATGACCCAAAATGTTTTTCATAGTCAAATGTACCAAATGCTCACTTACGATGGATTAAAAAAACTCTATGAGATTATTTTCTCTAGAGAATCGATAAATCTTACATCTTGGAAAGATTGATTGTTACTCATTTCCAATTAAAAAAGGATTCATGAGACTTTCTTATTTCTCTTGCGATTAAAATTAAAGGTTCATAAGTTAAAAAATTCTAATCATTACTTATCCTAAACAATGATAGGATCAATTAAATTGGTGCTGCTACTTAGCTCACCAAAGGTATTTGAATTTCTAGTGGAATTTTTTCACCATTCTTTCTGACCGCATTACCAGCAGAAAAAATGCAACTCGGTACCAACAATTTTTTCACAGGAATGTTCAACAAAATAATTTTGCCAAAAATTCTACTAGCTACTACACCTCCCGATATTTTTTCTATCAAATTGGCCGCTGCAGATAAGCAATTCATGTCCGGCAAAATGTTTTGCCAAAAATTCCACCAAAAGGCCATATACTCTCTTATTCATTTTCACTTTTTTCCGCCAAGAGAAGAAGTCCACAACTGCTCCACACCCATTCACTAATCCAAGTTATTTCTTGATCATTTCTCTCCATTTCTTCAAGATTTAGAAGGTAAAACACATTCTCTTTATTCATTTTCTTTTTAACGTAATTTGAACTATTAGAACATATGTTAATATGCATTTAGAGAGTTTTTTTCACTTAATGTTTTATAACTTCATAGATCTTGTTGTATAGTAAATATTTTCATATTTAGAGATATTTTTGTTCATTTATTTTGGTGTACTAACTAATTTCTTAGGGTTTAGGATTCTGTGATGAATTTTTGGAATATATATTAAAGGGTGATTTCAATTTAAATGATTATACATGAGTTTAAGTGATGTATGAAAGAATTTGAGTGATGTTAGAATGAATTTATTCTTGATTATATGTGATTTTTAATGTTTAAGGTTTACTAACTTGTCATTAAGATGTTTTGGATTTCAGGGTTTTGGTTTTTTGTCATTCGTTGGTGATAAATTAGATAATTTGTAAGGTGTAAGCTAGTGGTTATGTGGACTTTGATACTTAGGCAATCTATGCCCTTTGAGTTGCACATCATAATAATGGATTTTTGGATATTTATTTTATTTTAGGATTATTAATTCAACATCTATATGACTATCCAAGAGGAGAGGTATTGGATATATAATAGATTGTTACCAGGATGACAAGCATTGATAGATAAATTTATTGAGGGAGTTAATTCTTTCATTCATGTCACATGTCAACTACCTTAGTTTAAGTTGGATGTAATGTTTAGATGTCCATACTCAAACCACAAAAATTAAGCTTTACTTAAACCTAAGGAAATTATGCTTGATTTATATCGTAGGGGATTTATTCAAGGATATTAGTTTTGGACCTCACATGGCGAGTACAAGCCCCATAGCGATACTCATGTCGGTCCATCCATAGCTTCTAGAATAATAGATAAATATCAAATTAATAAAACATTTGAAGAACTTATTTTTGATGCAGCGGGTTCAAATTTAAGAGGACATAATGAAGAGCTACCTAACACAGAAATAAAGAAATTCTTTGAATTACTATGTGCTTCTCAAAAACAAATTTTGGATGGTTACACATCTCATTCAGAATTATCGATTGTTCTTTAGATACTTAGTATAAAAATTAAAAATAATATCCCTTGGGAGTGCTTCAAAGACTTTGTTGGTCTTTTCAAGGAAACAAAACTAGTGGGAAATTTAAATCCCATTGATTTGTATCGAACAAAAATTAGTATTAAAGTTGAGTGTCATTGCTATAAAAACTAATTTTTGTATAATTGGTTGCATGTTGTACTATAAGGATGATGCGATAAAAGTTTATTATTGTTCATGTAGTGTGCCTCGGATCAAACTCATCTTGAGAAAATAACATTAAAAGAAGGACATTCTATATTCTCGATTATTTTATTTACCAATTATTCCAAGACTTTAGCACCTCTATGCATAAATAAGTTCAGCAGGTCATATGAGATGACATAAGGAGAAGTTAGCTTACAGTGGTATTCTTTCTCAGCCATTAAATGCTGAAGCATGGAAATACTTTGAACCGACACATCCTTCATTCGCTATCTTGATCTTTAGGTGCAATAGGAATTTGATGATATCCTGAATATCCACTTATAGAATAATAAATGAATGTCTTGCCAGCCTATCTAACATATGATCAAGAAAAGCCAAGGGAAAATGAACTTTTCTAGTGGCTTTATATAATTTCCTGTAATCTATGCAAATCCTCCATCCTAAAATAGTTCTAATGGGTTCAATGTGTTTATTTGTTATAGAAGTTAATCCTCCTTTTTTAAGAACATAATGCATAGGACTTACCCAAGAACTATCTGAAATAAAATAAATACTTCTAATATCTATCCATTTAAGAATTTCTTTTTTAGTAACATCTTTCATTGAAGAGTTAAGTCTTCTTTGAGGGTCAGCTTTTGGTATAGAACTAGCTTCCATTAGAATTCTATGAATGCAAATTAAAGGACTAATCCCCTTAATGTTAGCAATTATCTACCCAAAAGCCCTTTTAAAATTACTCAACACCTTAATCAACTCACTTTCTTGATATGGATCTAAATTTACTAAAATAATTATAGGAAGAGTAGAGTTATTTTCCAAAAAAGCATATTTGAGATAATGAGGTAAATCCTTAAGCTCTAGTGTAGGAGCTTCCATAATGGGTGGTTTTAAAGTTTGTTTGAGAGAGAATGTTTCCAATAATTCAAACTTTTCAT
This sequence comes from Dendrobium chrysotoxum, assembly GCA_019925795.1. Taxonomy (NCBI): domain Eukaryota; kingdom Viridiplantae; phylum Streptophyta; class Magnoliopsida; order Asparagales; family Orchidaceae; genus Dendrobium; species Dendrobium chrysotoxum. Next base: position 35,132,161 of record CM034302.1, on the reverse strand, counting down.
TAGTTAAGCTTCCATTCTTTATTATATGTGTTGCAAATCTAGATTTAAGGATCATAATTTTGATGATAACAAATATTTCTATTTCTTTACTAATATTACTACTGCACATCTATTAGTAGTAGCCTTTCCTACTAACTTTTCAGGTCTATTAGATCAAGTGCAATTCAAGTCAGCTCAAGATTGGGTAGGTTAAGACTGAGTTAGTTTGAAATTTCAAATTCTAATGGTTTCTTACCTTTTCTTGAGTCAAATATAATAAAGTGGATCATAATGCTAAGTAACCTTGCACACACATACTGAGGGGGAGAAATTTAGTGAGTTAGAGTTTTCTTCTATTTTTTACCATATCATACAGGACGATCCGAATATCGTTCTGGATGATATTCTTAAATAAAAAATACTCAGCTGCCAAACTTATTTGGGCATGTTCTTAAAATTGAATTTATGTGTCTAATCATACAAGATGATTCCACATCGTCCTGGATGATTCGTACCAATCATGTCTAAATTTGTTAGGTGATTAAGGAGAGTAATTAAGGTTAGATTGATAGATCATATAATCCGGGACAATCGCAGAATCGTCCAGGATGATTAGTAAGAAAAATCTTAACTTTTTCCTGGACATCCTGAACTATCTACTGGACGATATGCCTTTTTTTATACTAATCATACAGGATGATATCAACATCATCCTAGATGATCAGGTATATTTCAAGTCATCCGACTTATCTGCTGGATGTTTCGAACTATCTGTTGGATGATAATGTCTTATTTTGAACTAATCATACAGGACAATCCCAACATCATCCTGGACGATCAGTTATATTTCTACATGTCATCCCAATTTATCTCCTAGATGACCCGAACTATGTTCTGGATGATTTAGTCAGTTTTGTACTAACCATACAAGAAGATCGTCCTGGACGATCAGTTGCAAAAAATTGGAAAACTAGGGTTTTTGAAGCCTGTTATTTAAGCAAATTGTTTTTACTTGTAAAAGAGATCTTTTGCAATTTTCCACTCCAAGAGAGCTTAGAGGAGAAGGAGAGTTTGGGAGAGAGAGGGGATCTTATGAGAGGGATTTTGTGAGGGGATTCACAAAGGTTGCTCCAAGTAAGGATTTGATCGTTGTCTTCCTTCTTCATCCTTGGTTCTGTGGTGGCTCTAGGGAGATAATCATTAGCATCAGATCTAGGTTTTATTCCTGCTTCAGGAGGAAGCAAAAGGATTCTGGGTACTCTACCTACTTCAGGAGGAAGCAAAAGGATTCTGGGATTCTTTGCCTACTTCAGGAGGAAGCAAAAGGAGTCTAGGTTCTCTGCCTCACTGGTGTCAGTGAAAAGATTTTATAAGGGCTTCTCCGCCTTACTGTGGGAGCAAAAGGAGAGTCACTATAATTTAGTGCAATACCTGGAGAGGAGACTTCGGAGAGTAGACGTAGGTCAAGTTGACTAAACCACTAGAAATCTAGTGTACTCTTTTCATTTATTTTTCTGCATTTTAATTTTTGCATATTTCTGTGATCTGATCTGTGGTTAAAAATCTGATTTTAGTTATCTATTTTTACTTACATTATTTGTGTTTTAAATATTTAAAAAGATAAAAATAATTTTCATTTTGTGTAAGAATTTTTAAAATATTAATTCACCCCCCTCTTGGTTAGCCTTGGGACTAGTTCATAAGGGCTTAACAATCCTAACAAACTTTCAAGTGGTACCAGCAAGGGATTCATAAAATCAAGTTTTGGAAAACTTTTAAATTTTGATCCATGGCTAACTTTGGTAATCATAACACCGCGAAAGAATATTCTATTACTCGACCACCTTTATTTCATAATATTTCTTTTGATTTTTGAAAAACTCGCATGTCCACCTTTTTACAATCGATAGATTATCATATGTGGATGCTTGTTAAAGAAGGTTATACTGCACCTTATAGACTTATTAATGGCGTTAAAACTGAAATCCCTTTTTGCTGAATGGACAACTGATGATAAACATTTTACTTAATTGAATGCTAAATGTTTGAACTGCTTTTTCTTTGCATTGAAATCTGAAGATTATATGTGTGTTTCAACTTGTGCAACTGGAAAAGAAATTTGGGATAGATTCTGCATTACCTATAAAGGACCGAACATGGTTAAACAATTTAGACAAAATATTTTTTTGCAAGATTATGAACTCTTTCGCATGAAACCAAATGAATCAATTTTTGAGATGTATACTAGATTTACACAGACTATTATCTCGTTATATGCCTTAGGAAGAGAACTCACTAATTATAAAAAGTGAACAAGACTTTGTGACATTTTCCTTCTTCCTTTGATGCTAAATTTACTGTCATTACTGAATTTAAGGATCTTAATACTTATTCAATTGACAACTTACTTGGATCACTAATTGCTTAAGAGTAAGGAGTGAACTAAAGGCAGCTTGATGCAGGTGAGAAGAAGAAGGAGAAAGTCATAGTCTTGAAGGCTAATGATTCCGACTCTGGCTCTTTAAGTTTTGATAATAATGATATGGCCTTAATCACAGGGCAGCTTATGAGATTCTTATGGAAAAAACAAAAGCATCATCAGAAGTGGAATAAAGGTAAAAATAATAAGCATTCTAAAGTTTCTTCTGAAGTTATCTATTTTAAATGCAGGAAGCCAGGGCATGTGAAGTCTGAATGCCCAACACTGAAGGCTCACCCAAGAAAGGAGAAGGGTGAGGAAAAGCCTAAGTTCAAGAAGGACAATCAAAAATTCCAAAAGGCTTTCTGGGCTAATTCAGTATTTGGCTCCTTTAAAACTGAAGCTGAAGAGGAGGTAACTAACTTGTGCTTGATGGCAGATCACCTTGAACACTCTGATCAAGAAGAGGTATGTAAGCTTACATATGATCAATTATTTAAAATTTCTGAGAGAATTCACTCATCATATAGGAATCTCATGTAAGCCTGAAAATTGAATTTTTAAATCTACAGAAAGAGCATGAAATTTTAATGAAAGATCATTCAACTCTGGATAGTAATCACATGGCTTTACAAGATGAATTTGATTCATTAAACAAAAATCATCTTGATTTAACTACTAAGCATAATTCCTTGAAAATATCGCATACTGATTTAGAAAAGGCTTTCAAAGAACTTGACACCATGGCATGTGATTTAGATAGTAGTGAGCATACATTGAAATAGCAAGTGGTAAGCTATGAAAAGGCAAATGAATTTCTAAGAGAAAAGACCATTGCATTAGAACAAAATGAAACACCACCTGCACTTATAGGGTTTTATAAAAAGCATGCATCATTCAAACCTTGAAAGAGGCACTATAACCCAAATAGATTAGTAAATCTTTTTCCTAGTTTTAGATATTTTTCTTGTGGCATGCTAGGATATATCTCCCACACTTACACCATTCACCGTAGAACACATTTGGTGTGGAGACCAAAATTGCAAAATCATAGCATAACATTCTTCTTTTCATCAAAAGGGACCCAAACCTGTTTGGGTTCCTAAATCTAACCTTTGATGATTTTATAGTGATGCTCTCATAAAAGATCTCGTGAGAGTATGTAGTATCTGAATAGCAGATGTTTAAGGTATATGATTGGAGATGCAAATCAATTCATTTTATTGGAGACCAGGACAGGAGGCAAGGTAAAACTTGGAGACAATACCACCAGGAGAGTGGTGGGATCAAATATAATTGGTGATTCAAAAAATTTCATTATTAATAATATTTTACTTGTAGATGGACTAAAACACAATATGCTCAGCATCAGCCAACTCTGTGATAAAGGCTTCAGCATAAAATTTCTGCCAACGTGCTGCCTTATAAGCTTAAATGATAAAATTATTATGCAGGAAAAAAGGATCAATAATATTTATATACTGAATCTGAATTTCTTTAAAGCTGATATTGTTATTTGCTTAAAATCAATTGCTGATGAATCATGGCTGTGACATAGGAAATTGTGTCATACAAGCATAAAAAGCCTTAAAAAGTTCACCCAAAAAGACTTAATGAGAGATGTCCTCAAGCTAGAGTTCACTATGGACCACCTGTGTGATTTCTATCAGTTAGGGAAGCAAGTCAAATCCTCCTTTCACTCAATTGAAAATATAAACACTAGTAAACCCTAAGAAGTCCTACACATGGATATCTTTGGACCTGTCAACACTTCAAGCTTAGTAGGAAAAGTCTTTTGGTATGTGATTATTGATGATTATTCAAGGTTCACTTGGGTTAAAATCCCATCTCATAAAAGTGAATCATTCGAGGAGCTTAGATCTTTTTTCACTTAGATTCAGAGGAAGCTAGGTTGTGAGATTGTGACTATTTATAGTGATCATGGTGGAGAATTTGAAAATGAGAAGTTTGAAACCTATTATAAGGAGCAAGGGATAAATCATAAATTTTCAGCTCCTAGGACCCTCAGCAGAATGGGGTAGCTAAAATAAAGAATAGGACCCTTGTAGAAGCTGCTAGAGCCATGTTAATTGAGTACTCACTTCCAAAATACTTTTGGGCAGAAGCGATGAATACACCCTATTATGTTCTGAATAGGATAAATCTTAGATCTAAGCTGAACAAAACACCCTATGAAATTCTTAAGGGTAAGACACCCAACCTCTCTCACCATCGGGTCTTTGGATGTAAGGTATTCATTCTGAATAATGGGAAGTCTCAACAAGGAAAGTTTGACCCAAAATTTGATGGAGTGTTCCTAGGTTACTCAAGTGTTGGAAAATTCTATAGAGTCTTCAATAAAAGAACCCTAATTATTGAGGAGACCACTTATGTTGTGTTTGATGAATCTGATAATTTTGGAGGGTCTAGGGTAGAAGAAGAGGAGGTTCTAGAAGTCACCCAAGGAGTAGAATCTGCCAATCTAGAGGAAAGGGTAGAACCTGAAGTTTCACTGCCTAGAGAATGGAGATATTCTTTGAGTCATCTTAAAGAACTGATCTTGAGAGACCCTTCTGAAGGTGTTAGAACTAGGCAGGGACTTAGAAAAGAATTAAACCACTCTACCTTCATTTCAATAATTGAACCAACCAACATCAATCAAGCCCTTTCTGATGAATTCTGGATCCTAGCCATGTAAGAGGAGCTAAACCAATTTATTAGGAATGATGTTTGGGAGCTGGTAGAAACACCTAATAATTAGAGTGTAGTAGGAACCAAATGGATCTTTAAGAATAAAATGAATGATTCTGGTGTGTTGGATAGGAATAAGGCAAGATTAGTGGCTAAGGGGTATAACCAAATAAAAGGGATTGATTTTGAGAAAACCTTTGCCTCTATAGCCTGTTTGGAAGTCATTAGAGTGCTACTAGCCTTTACCTGTTATAAGGGACTTAAGCTTTTCCAAATAGATGTCAAGAGTGCCTTTTTAAATGGGATAATAAAGAAAGATGTGTTTGTAGAACAATCCCTTAGTTTTGAGAATTCCCAATTTTAAAATCATATTTTCAAATTAAAAAAGACATTATAAGGATTAAAATTGGCACCCAGAGCATGGTATGAGAGGCTTAGCACATTCCTGCTGGAAAGAGAGTTTGTTAAGGGGAGTGTAGACACCACCCTTTTTCTAAGGAGAGTAGGAGATGAATTACTCATTCTCTAGATCTATATTGATGATATACTTTTTGGATCTTCTGATAAAAAATTATGTGATAATTTTTTTTAAATAATGAGTAAGGAATTTGAGGTGAGTATGATGGTAGAATTATCTGACTTTATGGGATTTAGTATAAGGAAAATGGATGATAGAACTTTTCTTAATCAATTAAAATATATTAAGGACATCCTTAAGAAATATGAAATGGATAAAGCCAAGCTAATTAACACTCCCATGAGTTCTAATGTCCAGTTAGATAAGGATTCAAATGGAAAATATGTTGATCAAAAGAAGTACAGAGGAGTAATTGGATCACTTCTTTACCTGACAGCTAGCAAACCTGATATTATGTTTAGTGATTGTCTCTGTGCTAGATTTTAGGTAGATCCAAAGGGAGCCCACCTAACTTCTATTAAGAGAATTCTTAGATATGTCTTAGGAACCCAAAACTTAGAAATCTTGTATCCTAGGCATAGCACCTCCTTTAAAATTGTAAGATATTTTGATTCTAACTTTACAGGATATAGGGTGGATAGAAAGAGCACCTCTGAAATATATTAATTAATAGGACAATCCTTAGTCTCCTGGTCTAGTAAAAAATAGAACTCAGTTGCACTGTCCACTGCGAAAGCTGAATATATTGCCTTAGGAAGTTGTGTGGCCCAGGTCCTTTGGATAAAATAATAAATTTTGGATTTAGGACTTCCTGTAGACTCAATTTTTATCCTATATAATAACACCAGTGCCATCTGTATTTCAAAGAACTCAATCCAACACTCTAGGACCAAACACATCGACATCATGCACCACTTCATTAGAGATCATGTTACCAAAGGAGACATAGAGCAACATCACGTAGCCACTTAAAACCAACTAGCAGATATCTTAACAAAACCACTCACTTTTGAAACCTTTAGCACCTTAAGAGCCAAATTAGGTGTGATAGCTATTCATGCTCGAAATTGATGCTCTCAGTTTATGTTTCAGCATTTAGTTTTTATTTGATTTATTTGTCTATGTCTTTTTATATGTTTTTTGATTTCCTATTGATTTTCCTTATTTTTTTTCTTTTCTGTTATTTTTTATTTGATTTGGTTATTTCTTTGTATGTGTTTTCCTTTTGTTCTTGATTTCTTATTTATTTTCTTCAAAATCAGATCACTGCTCACTACTGCTGATGAACATAATTTCTAAATCAACTTGATTTCTAAATGGAACTTGATTCCAAGTACTCCTCTGTACTTCAAAATTAGATCATAGATCACATGCTTGTAAGCAGTAATTGACTCCTCTAAAAATAGTTAAAGGAAGAAATATTGATGATTGTTTCTCTTCCTCTAACTCCTTTAATGATATTTTCTTCTTTTTAAATCATAATCTTTTTTAAAATTAAAAGGTTGGACTTTAAAATAGAGATCTATTTTATCTTCCTACATTAATCTATCTCATACAAGTAGTGTTCCAAATCATTGAATCAATTTCGTGTTTTCTTAATCAGGTGTGTTGCGAATCTGGTTTTGATGATGACAAACATGTTTCCAGTGTATTTTGCTTGGCTAATTTGTTTCAGGCATAAAAGACCGCGAGCCACTCAAGCCAACTCAAGATCGGGTCCAAGTGTGTCAAATGTATGATTTTTCTTTTTATTGAGTCAATTGTAATGTAACTGATTCCCTAGCTAAGTAACCTTGCACACACACACACTCAGGGAGAGAGATTGAGTGAATTAGAGTTTCTGTTAAAATTTTGTTCAGATCATCCTGGACGATTTCCACATCGTCCTGGACGATCCAGCTAAAACAGAAACCCTAATTAGGGCGACTAAGTTAAGAGGGTCTGATTAAGCAGATCGTCCTGGATGATCTCCGGATCGTACGGGACGATATGCCCAAATCAAAAATTCTCAGCCGCCAGATCAAAGTTAGGCAAGTTCTTTTTTTTAGATACTTGGTCTGATCGTCCCGGACGATACGTGTATCGTCCCGGACGATCCAGTACAATCATGCCTAATTTAATCTGGTAATTAAGGAAAGCAATTTATTTTTGGTTGATACGATCATATCGTCCTGGACGATCGCAGGATCGTCCCAGACGATCATGATCGTTTAGTGCATTTCAGCTGTACGACCCGAACTGTATTCAGGACGATTTGGGGCCTTTTTTAACTAATCGTACAGGACGATGTCCCCATCGTCCTGGACGATCAAGTTATTTTTTGGTCATCCAGCACAGATTTCTCTGGACGACCCGAACTGTCTTCTGGACGATTTTCCTCAATTTGCACTAATCGTCCCGGACGATCGCAGGATCGTACGGGACGATATGAACAACTTTTTCTACTAATCGTCCAGAAGATAATCGTCCAGGCTGAAATAGCTAAATTTGAACTGATCGTACAGGACGATCTATCGATCGTCCTGGACGATCTTGGCCGACCAGTTGAGATTTAGGGCAAATTTTAAGCCCCCCTTTAGAAGAACTTTTTCCAAAATTAAGGAAAATCTTTTGCTGCCTTCCTTCCCTGAGAAACCCTAGAGAGAGAGAGAGTTGGGAGAGAGAGAGAAGATCTTGTGAGGGGGAGTTAGTGAGGGATTCACTAAGGTTGCTCCAAGCACGGATCAGAGTCGTCTTCTCCGCTCGTCGTCTTTCGTCTAGTCAGTGTTCGTCGTGGGAGGATCATTCGCAAGAAGATCCGGGGTTCTCTGCCCGCTTCAGGTGGAAGCAAAAGGAGTTCGAAGGTTCTCTGCCTGCTTCAGGAGGAAGCGAAAGGAGGTCGGGTTCTCTGCCTCACCGTGTGGTGAAAAGGAGGTGTTTGTACAGGCTTCTCCGCCTTGCTGTGGGAGCAAAAGGAGAGACACTTTTTGTTTAGTGCAATACCCGGAGGGGAGGCTCCGGGGAGTGGACGTAGGTCAAGTTGACCGAACCACTATAAAATCTGGTTTGCTTTTCTGATTCAGTTTTGCACTTTACTTTTCTGATATTAACTGCTTGGGTAAATATCTGTGGTTGATCTTTTTATCGTTGTTTTAATTCATTTCCGCTGCACGTTATAAAAAGATTTTCATTATTATTGTGAAATTTTTAAATAACCAATTCACCCCCCCTCTTGGTTAGCCTCGGGACTAGTTCACTAGGGCTTCACATCCCTATCGAACTTTCAAGGTGATTATAGTTATCATATGAGAATGATTCTATTTTATAGTTTACTCTTCTTTATCTAAAAAAGTGAGTTTTTCTTCTCTTACATCTGGAAGATAATCTCACAGCTAAGAGTTTTTGGAGGTGTTGAAAGATAGGAAGCTCATAAAAAATGCGCAAAGTATGACAATCAAATGAAAAAGAGGCATAAAATGAGTCCAACACTGAAAAGATGCACAATATTTGCCAATGTGTGCCAAATAACTGAAAAAGAGGCACAAAATGAGCCCACAAAGAAATAAGCTTCCTCCTCTTTCAAAACTTTAAAAAATCTTAGAGGAATCCTTGTGCCACTTAACATTTTCAAGCACTTGAGATTGAAAATTATGATTTCTGATTCTTTACTTTGCAATACTATTTTATCAGATATTTTTCTGGAAAGAAGTTTAAAAGGATCCTTTTTTCTTATCTAATTTTGTTTCTTCTAAATCAGATTTGTGTTTACAAGGAAGTTGAACCTGTAAGGTGTCCGAGGTAGGGTTTATAAAAATCAATTTTTCAAATTTTTCTGGAGTTCAGCATCGTTAATTTCTTCTTATTGGCTTTTTAATTTAAACTGAAGGAAAAATTCTCCTTTACTAGAGTGATCAATTTAAAAAAAAACTTTGTTTTTATTTATCATTTTTGTTGTTTATTTTATTTTTATTTTATATTTTAATTTGGATTTTTTTTGGACTCCCTTGATCACTCCTCTTCATCATCCAACTTCTTTAAATTTTATTCACATCATCCTGAATGATATCCACATTATCCTGGATGATAGGATCACACCTCCACCTCCTCCACTTGATCATGGTCCATCGTATATGCAATTTGTTTGTTTTGTTTTTGTTGTGTGATGTTTATATTATTATTCTTTCATGTATGTGTTCTGCTTTGTATTTTTCCTCCTTTTTGTGATGTCAAAAGGGGGAGTAGTGTTAGTGGTGTATTGTTTGCTTGTAGTGTTAGTACTGTATCGTTTTCTTGTGTTAGTAAAATGTGCTTTGCTTTACTCATAGTGCTTTGCTTTGCCTTACTTTACTTAAATTTTATTTTTTATCTACTTGATTTGAAATTATCTAACAAATGTTTTTCATCATCAAAAAGGGGGAGATTATTATAAATCTAGATTCAATGATCATAATTTTGATGATAACAAATATTTTTATTTCTCTACTAATGTTACTACTATACATATATTTGTAGTTGCCCTGCCTACTAACTTTTTAGGTCCACAAGATTAAGTGTAATTCAAGCTAGCTCAAGATTAGGTAGATTAAGACTAAGTCAATTTATAATTTCAAATTCCAATGGTTTCCTACCTTTTCTTGAGTCAAATGTAATAAAGTGGATCCTGATGCTAAGTAACCTTACACACACATAGTCAGAAGGAGAAATTTAGTGAGTTAGAGTTTTCTTCTATCTTTTACCATATTTTACATGACGATCCAAATATCATCCTAGATGATATTTTTAAATAAAAAATACTCAGCCGCCAAAACATATTTAGGCATGTTTTTAAAATTGAATTTATGTGTCTGATCATACAGGATGATTCCACATCATCTTAGATGATTCATACCAATCATGCATAAATTAGTCATGTGATTAAGGAGAGTAATAAAGGTAAGATTGATGAATGATATCGTCCGGGATGATTGCAGAATCGTCCAAGATGATCAGTAAGAAAAATCTTAACTTTCTTCGGGACATCTCGAACTATCCACTGGAAGATATACTCTTCTTTAGACAAATTGTGTAGGATGATATCAACATCGTCCTGGATGATTAGTTATATTTCAAGTCATCCTAACTTATCTACTGGACGTCCCAAACTATTTGTTGGATGATAATGCCTTATTTTGAACTAATCGTACAGGATGATCCCAACATCATCCTGGACGATCAGCTATATTTCTATGTCATCCCAATTTATCTCCTAGATGATCCAAACTATGTTCTGGATGATTAGTCAGTTTTGTACTAATCATACTAGATGATCTAGCGATCATCCTGGACGATCAGTTGTGCAAAATTAGAAAATTAGGGTTTTTGAAGCCTGTTATTTAAGCAAATTATTTTTACTTGTAAAAGAGATCTTTTATTATTTTCCACTCCAAAAGAATTTAGAGGAGAAGGAGAGTTTGGGAGAGAGAGAGGATCTTGTGAGGGGGAGTTTATGAATGGATTCACAAAGGTTGCTCTAAGCAACAATTTGATCATCGTCTACCTTCTTCGTCCTTGATTCTATGGTGGCTCAAGGGAGACGATTATCAACATCAGATCTAGGTTCTCTGCCTACTTCAGGAGGAAGCAAAAGGATTCTGGGTACTCTGCTTGCTTCAGGAGGAAGCAAAAGGATTCTGGGGTTCTCTACCTAATTCAGGAGAAAGCAAAAAAAGTCTAGGTTCTCTGCCTCACTAGTGTCAGTTAAAAGATTTGGTAAGGGCTTCTTCTCCTTGTTGTGGGAGCAGAAGAAGAGTCACTATAGTTTAGTGGAATACCTGGAGGGGTGGCTCCGGGGAGTGGACATAGGTTAAGTTGATCGAACCATTATAAATCTCGTGTGCTCTTTTCATTTATTTTTCTGTATTTTAAGTTTTACATATTTTTATGATCTGATCTGTGGTTGAAAATTTGATTTTGGTTATTTGCTTTCACTTACATTGTTTGTATTTTAAATATTCAAAAAGATAAAAATAATTTTCATTTTATGTAAGAATTTTTAAAATTCCAATTCACCACCCTCTTGGTTAGCCTTAGGATTAGTTCATAAGGGCTTAAAAACCCTAATAAACTTTCAAAATGATCTCCTAATATTTCTTTATTCTCTTTAATTCTTCCTCTTTTGATAATCCCCCTTCTAGAATTTCTTCCTTAAGAATCTTTATTATCAGGTTTGTTAAATCCTCCCAGAAGTAATATTTATTCTTTTCATGAGGAAATTTTGCAGTTTTAGGTACATCAATTTTAACTTTCTGATCTTAAGCTCTCATAGTCAATCACCTTTTTGTACATCAATCTTTGCTTTTCAAGTGGCTAAAAATGGTCTTCCTAGAATGAGAGGTATTTCCTTATCTTCTTCCATATCTAAAATAATAAAATCAACAAGGAAAATAAATTTGTCAAATTTAATCAATACATCTTCTATTTCTCCTCTAGGGTAACTAAAAGATCTATCAGCTAATTGAAGAGTAATAGAAGTAGGTTGAACCTCACCAATATCTAGTCTTTTAAAAATAGAAAGTGGCATGAGGTTAATATTAGATCCCAATATACATAAAGCCCTACCACAAAATTTATCTCTAATTATTAAGGGAATGGAAAAACTTCCTGGGTCTTTAAGTTTTTTCAGAAAGTTTCTTTCAAATTATAACACTACACTTTTTAGTTAGTGCCACAATTTTAAATTCTCCTAACTTCCTTTTCTTGTTCAAAATATCCTTCATAAATTTGCATATGTAGGCATCTGTTCTAAAGTTTCAGAGAAAGGTATATTAAAAGTCAATTTTTTAAACACTTCTATAAATTTTGAGAATTGCTTATCTAGATTTTATTTTATCAATCTCTGAGGGAATGGTGGAGGTGATCTCTCTTCATCTCTCCTAATTACACTTTTAGTTTCTCTTATAAGATCAGGTCATTCTATTGAAGATTTATTTTGTTCTTGCTAAACTTCACTATAATCCCTTTTATGTAAATCTATATATTTATAATGATCTCCTAAATCTTTCCCACTTCTAAGTTGGATATTAAAACATTGTTCTTCCATTATTTCATAATTAATTAATCTAGCGAGTTGCACTATTTGATTTTCATTATTTTAAAGAGCATAAGATTGATTTTGTACTTGGATTCCTAATTGTAAAATAATGTTTTCCAAAGGCATTTTTTCATTGCTTTCATGATAAAGTTGTTCATAACCTGAGGGATAGTGCTACAGTGCCACATATCTAAATGCTATGGTGGTGAAGATTTTTAGAATTGTTTTGAAATTTTCAAATCCATCTACCATATTCTTAAACTTCAAGTTATCCAATTTTTTAGAGATTGCTGTAACTTGTGCAATCAAGATTGATACAGCATCATATTCATAAATTCTAGCTACTTTTTTAAGATTAACCCTATCAGTAGGTCACTAAATATTATTAACAATCATTTCCTCTATTAATTCATAGGCCTCCTCAAATGGCTTAGATATTAATGATCCTCTAATTGTAGCATCAATTATAGGTCTTACAGATCCTACTAATCCATTATAAAATGTTTGAATAATAAGCCAATCAGGTAATGTAAGATGTGGGCATTTTCTAAGCATTTTCTTAAATCTTTCCCAACTCTCATAAATGGATTCTCCTTTAAACTGAGTAAAAGAAGTTATGTCATTTCTAAGCTTAGCAATTTTTTAAGGTGGAAAATACTTAGCAAAAAATCTATTAGTTAACTCATTCCAAGTTGTTATTGAACCTAGGGATAAAGAATTTAAGCACATTTTAGCATTCTCTTAGAGAAAAAGGAAACAATCTAAGTCTAATAACATCATCACTGAAACTTTTATATTTGAATGTTACATAAATTTTTAACAAACTAGCTAAATATAAATTAGAAACTTTTACAAGAGTTCCCCCAAACTGAGAGTTTTAAACCATTTGAATAATAGTTAGTTTTAATTCAAATTTATTAGCTTGAATTATAGGTATATTTATACTCCGATGAATTCCATCTACTAAAGGGTTTGCAAAATCCTTAAGAGGTATAGAATGATTTTGCCCTAACTCAGGTTTAGTCATTTTCAAAACCTTTTTGTTCAACTTCCTATGGTTATATTATCTCCTTAAGAATTTAAAACATTTCATACCCTATGCCTAGGCATAATGCATACTAAATCAATATTCCTGGTTATGCCTTCTTTCCTCCATTGAGGCTCCATATTACAACTAATTTTAATTACACATATGGCCATTATGTGTATTAAATTAAGATATCATAATATTAAAAACATCTTTTTAATCATTTAAGGAATAAGAGAACTCATTGGTACTACATATGATATTTACATCATCAATCCAAAATTAGAGAATTTAGCTAAATCAGAAGTAGAATTAAAGCAAACTCATTTTTATTAATAGCATGATAGAAAGAAAATACATGAGATAAATATCACTAAAAAGGTTCAATGAATTTCCTCTATGCTCCTTCTTTTACTTATAGAATTGCTTCCATAAACACAAGTCAAATACTCTAATAATGGTATCAAGCATTTCCCTAAATTCCCTTAGTTGTCATCCTAAGGGAATTTTAGAGAAGCACTTTGAATGGTACTAAAATTATCTAAGTGACTGAACTCTCCTACAAATATAACATAGATACTATTTATAAAAAAATTCAATATAAGTATATGGCACTACGGCGGTGGAAAGAACAGCATCATTACGCCCAATAGTTAAACTAAAGCCGTTGTACTGTTGAACTATTTTGCTGTGGCACTTGTTGATGTTGATCAGTTACTTAGTGAATAGTCACATCATTTCATTGACAGCTCATGTCCTTTGGAAGTTACAACTACTACTCCACGGTGCTACTAACTTTCAAATGTTGTGACACAAGAAGGGAAATTTGGGTGCTGAGGTGTTATGGATAGTGACGTAGTGGGGCTGGATAATAGAGAACTCGGCACTACAAAGTTGATATTTGACCGCCGCGGTGCTGCCTTAGAGAAAAGTAAATGCTGCCATGTCCCATTTGTAGCGCTCTGACGGTGTCCTTGAAGGGCCGTCGGCACTGATTCATCTGCCTCCATGGCATTGCATTATTCTTAGAATTTTGTTCCTTTGTTTGTATTTTTTCTAGCATATCATTACTAAAATAATACATTTTCACTAAAAATATAACACATAAAATACACATTATTTACACTTATAAACTGCTAGGAAGTCCAACCTATCTAAGAGTAAGTTCTTCCAAAAAGTTCATAATAAATCATGTTTATTTTTAATTCTCAAGTTTAAATTGGATGATATGTTAACAAGTATTTTGTAAGAAGTTTGCCTCTAATAAATCCTATAGCTGTTGAGGGAGTAGTAGCAAATAAATTTCTAGCATGATTTTAGATTTAATTCAAAGTCATGGAGTGAGAGAAGAAAAACTAAAAATTATGGAGTACACTGATGAGGAAGATGAATATGATTATTATAGAATTTTGGATGAGGTTCTTGAGCTGTAGTACCCAAGAAAAGATAGGAATCTTATATGTTTGTTGAACTGTCAATGGTATGATCCTGTACCGAATGGAGGTATAAGGGTTCAACCTGTATATACTATAGTAGAGGTAAAGGATAGTAGAAGATACGAGAAGTTTGATCCATTTGTTCTTGCAAGTCAAGGTGTGCAAATTTATTTCAACAAGTATCACAATGTTCACATAGATAAACAATATTTGGTAGTTGTCATAAAAACCAAACTGTGGTGACTTGTTGACCATTAATACATCATACCTATTGCGCAGCAAGTGGATAAGATGTTAGATTATAGGGGTGTTGAAATTAATATTCTTAATGCTTTGTTGCCTAATGCAGAAATATAGTTAGAGGAAGTGGATAGTTCAATGAGCTTTCAAATGAGAATGAGAAAGAAAGTGAAGATACCTTAGAGAGCATTGCAAGCATTTCTGATTCAAAATAATTCATAGTAGCTTAAATGACCAAATTTATTTCAACTTAATTAATGTTGTACCTATAAAATTTGCAATCAAAGGCATATTTATCAAGAACAAGTTGGTCAAATGCAAATTTAAGTTATCAAATTTTATTTTCTTTAATAAATTGTGTTAATGCTAGGGCGTTCCCTGGAAGCGACGCACTGTATGGCCTGAATACAGTGAAAAGTGTGCAAGGGCCGCTGCATCGGCGCCCGGGTGCAGTGTTAAATAGGCAAGGGTTCCCACATCAAGGACGGATGTGGGCAAAGAAGCTAGTCCATGATACTAATATTAGGATAGGAACTTGGAATATAGGTTCCCTTACAAGAAGATTAATGGAATTAATAGATATTATGATTCATAGGAAGATAAATATTTTGTGCATTCAGGAAACTAAATGGGTTGGAGAGAAGGCTAAGGAGATTGATAGTTTAGGATTTAAAGTTTGGTATTCAGGTAAGAGTCGTACTAGAAATGGTGTAGGCGTGATTATAGATAAGAGTTTGAAGGATAATGTTATAAATATTAATAGAATTGGAGATAGAATTATGGCTTTAAAGATTGTTGTTGATGCTAAGATTATTAATATTATAAGTGCTTATGCTCCTCAAGTAGGTTTGGATATGTGTTCAAAATTAAAATTTTGGGAAGATTTAGAAGAATTAATTCAAAAGATACCTCTCGAAGAAAAAATTTTTATTGGAGGAGATTTAAATGGACATGTTGGTAGAGAGGTAAATGATTTTAAAAGCATTCATGGTGGATATGGGTTTGGAATGACTAATGAAGGTGGTAAGACCATACTAGATTTTTCTTTAGCTTATGATTTTTTAATTGCTAATACCTTTTTTAAGAAAAGAGATGAGCATCTCATCCCTTATAAGAATGGTTATAGTAAAACTCAGATTGATTATTTTCTTATAAGAAAAGTTGATCGTTTAGATTGCAAAGATTGTAAAGTTATTCCGAGTGAAAGTTTATGTACCCAACATCGCTTATTAGTTTTAGACTTTAAGATGAAAGGACAGAAAATAAAAAAATAAAGTAAAGCGATTTTCTAGGATTAGATGGGGGCATTTAAAGAATAGTAATAAAAATATTTTTGAGAGTAAGATTTTAGATTCTAAGATTTTATTTGTGCATGAGGATGCTAATGTTATGTGGGAAAAAGTGGCTAGTGATATTAAAAATATTGCTAAAGATGTGTTTGGAGTATCAAAGGGAAAAGCCCCTAATAGTAAAAATAGCTGGTGGTGGAATCCAATTGTGCAAGAAAAGATAAAAAGTAAGAAGATTTGTTATAAAAATTGGTTTAGATGTAAAAATTCTGATAATTGGGAAAGATATAAAGAGGCATGTAAGGATTCTAAGAAAGCAATATGTGATGCAAAGATCTTAGCTTTTAATGATTTATATAATAGATTAGATACTAAGGAGGGAGAAAGATATATGTATAAGCTAGCCAAACAAAGAGATAGGAGTAGTAAGGATTTAATTCAAGTGAAGTGTATTAAGGATGAAGATCAAAAAGTACTTTTCTTAGAAGATGATATTCAACAAAGGTGGATGAGATATTTTGATAAACTTTTTAATGAAGATTGTAGGAATACAATTGACTTTAGTGACCTTAGCATCCTAAATGAAAATAAAGATTTCTGTTTTTATCGGCGTATTAGTAAAACCGAAGTTAGAGAGGCTTTAAAGAAAATGAAGTGTGGAAAAGCTGTTGGACCTGATGATATCCCAATAGAGATGTGGAAATGCTTAGGAGATGAAGGAATTTCTTGGCTAACTAAACTTTTTAATAATATTTTGAAGACTAAAAAGATGCCAGATGCGTGGAGAATGAGTGTATTGATTCCTATTTATAAGAATAAAGGTGATGTACAAGATTGTGTGAATTATAGAGGAATTAAGCTAATGTGTCACACTTTAAAACTATGGGAGCGAGTTATGGAGCGTAGGCTGCGGCGTGATACTAATGTTTCTCAAAATCAATTTGGATTCATGCTTGGTAGGTCTACTATGGAAGCCATACATTTATTGAGAGGTTTGATGGAGAAATATAGGGAGAATAAGGAGAATCTACATATGATATTTATTGATTTAGAGAAAGCATATGATAAAGTTCCAAGAGAAGTGCTATGGAGAGTTCTTGAAAAGAAAGGAGTTAATAATGCTTATATTCAAATCATTAAAGATATGTATGAAGGAGCTACTACTTGTGTTCAAACACAAGGTGGTTTGACCAAGTATTTCCCTATTTCGGTTGGATTACATCAAGGATCAGCTTTAAGCCCATATCTTTTCGCGTTAGTCATGGATGTTCTCACTAGACATTTACAAGAGGATGTACCCTGGTGTATGCTTTTTGCTGATGATATTCTTCTTGTTGACAAGACTAAAGAGGGAGTTGAAGGTAAACTTGAAGTCTGGAGATCAACCTTAGAGTCTAAAGGTTTTCGCTTGAGTAGATCTAAAACGGAATATATGGAGTGTAATTTTAGCAGTAATAGACCTAGTGAGGGGATTGTGACTTTGGGCGATCGAGTCATTAATAAGAGTACACGTTTTAGATATCTTGGATCTATTGTTCAGAGTGATGGTGAAATAGATGGGGATGTTATCAGTAGAATTCAAGTTGGATGGTTGAAGTGGAGGAATGCATCGGGCTTGTTGTGTGATAGAAAAGTCCCCCTTAAACTTAAGGGAAAATTCTATAAGATGGTGGTGAGACCTGCAATGCTTTATGGTGCAGAATGTTGGCCATTAAAAGAGAAGCACAATACTAAGTTATGTGTTGCGGAGATGAGGATGCTTAGGTGGATGAGTGGATTTACTCTTAGAGACAGGATACGAAATGAGCATATACGTGAAAAGGTTGGAGTAGCTCCAGTGGAGGATAAGATTAGAGAGAGTCGCCTTAGATGGTTTGGTCACATAAAACGGCGGCCTTCCGATGACCCAGTTAGGAAAGTAGAGGTATTAGATTTGACTTATGTTAAGAAAGGTAGAGGTAGACCTAAAAAGACTTGGTTAGAAAATATTAGAAATGATCTTTCTCTATTAGATTTAAACGAGAATTTGACTTTGAACTGGACACAATGGAGAAAAAGGATTCATGTTGCCGACCCCACGTAGTGGGACAAAGGCTTGTTATTGTTGTATTGTTGGTGTAACTACATAATTTTTTTTTAATTATGCAAATTTCAAAGGCATGCAATTCCATCCAATGCAATTTTCATATTTATTACAACTCCAATTTTTTCATGCTTATGCGTTATTGTAATTTCATGACATGTAAACTAAATATTTATTTTTTTCTCATTATAGATGGCTTCAAATAATGAGCCTCCTCGTAGATATATTACATCAATATTTAGTTGTAGGAAGAAGTTGATCACTAGACCAACTAAGTCTTGACAATAAGAGCAGGGTCAGGGGCTGATAGTTCCACCAATTATAGGAATGCCATGACCAAGGAGTCACCATCATTCCCCCACTAGTCTAGGGCAACGATAGACAATTCTATCAGTGGTTGGAGTACCACCCCATGTTACGTACTTTTTGCCTCCTACTCACACTAGTCCTCGATTTTTATTTCCAAATAATAATCAACACCCTTCTATCCACATTACCCTCCACCACCATCAAAAATAGTTCCATCAACCTACCCTTATCCTCCTTACCATCAGCCACTATCACCCACTTCATACCCAGCCACATCAGGGTGGGCCATTGATAGAAGCAGATGTTGGGGCTAAGGAGCTTGTAGCAATAGAGGATAAGCGTGTGTACATAGAGACTGAGGGCAATATGTAAGTTTATTTTGTTATTAAATTTTGTAATTTTATACATTATTTAATTGAGAAAGATTATTATCTGCTGGTTTAATCCAGTGAGGCAGCCCGCCTACAAGATTTGAGACATAATACATAGCAGATATAATGATACTTACTTATCTTAAAAGAAAGTTTTAAAGAAAGTTAGGGATATGTAATTCAGAGAACTTTAAGTACAAAATTTTGAGATTACTTAATATTTGTGATTACATTTATATTAATATTATTCATTGTGACAATGTTGTACAGAGAGATTTCAGATGGTTGCCTGAACATAGTGCGAGGATCAGAATTATTTTTGAAAAAATAGGCTCTACTCATCTTAGGGATATGTTCACAGACATTAGAAAGTTTGGGGAGCATCCATTATGGCTTGTTGAGGGCGTGTGGGGTGATTTGATCAAAGCTTGGGTGACCCCTAAGTTCACCAAGATGAGAGAGCAGAACAAGCAGAATAGAGCATTTGACTATGGGGCTTTAGGAAGCTCTCACCACACGGGTGGTTTAATGCTTCATACTGAGCATAGATGACGACTGGTAAATGATTCCTTTAATTTTAAAAATATATTTATATTATTTTAACTATTTTCTCTATTACAAAAAGAGGTACTTGGTTGTGACCTTATTATTATATTTTGATGTTTTGATTGAAAAAATATATAGTTTGAAAATGTGTTTAATTTTTTTTGAGAAATACTTAATTTCTGGAATTTAAATTTTATAATCGAACACTTATTACGAATGATATATCACCTCAAAAGGTGAACATATCGTTCCCTAATAGGTTCAGATTACAAATCTTTGAATTTATCTGATTATCATAGCCAAACTCAAGGAGAAACAATATATGATCCCTAAGAATCAAAATAGTGTTTAATCCATTGTTTAACTATAATAATTCAGATAAGAGATCATTAATTTCATAGTTAAAATTACGATTGTAATTGATATATCTATCCAGAGAAAGAAGATATCAATCACTATCGATAGTTTAAATATGACGATAATGATCATTAGGTTTGAATTTCCCAAAGATAATTAATTAAGGGTTTTGAAAAAGCTTGATTTTGAAATCAGGTCTGGGTTTCTAAATCTCCTACGAGCGCAAGCCCTCGTAGTTAATTACATCGTAGGAAACCAGAAAATTTCCTACGAATACTCTCGATTAAAATAGCGATACGAATTTCATTTAAGAATTCAAAGATTGATATCAAAGAATGTAGGGACTGGAATTTTCAACCGGGAATGGTTCAATGTTGAACAGTTCTTTCTGGAGTCAAAGGAAGAAGAGTAGGAGGTGTCTTGAGATTCTGAATTACTTCAGAAACACCTCAACCTGTCCTAAGTGTTGGGCTTGAATTTGATTGAAAGATATTTTAATTTGAATGATCAATTTTATTAGAAAGTGGGAGTCAGATTCCCAGAAGATTGAGGTCTTAAGTTTGAAGACATGCCTCAGAACCTAAGTCTAAAATTGGGTACTGAAAATCAGTGACCCAAATCCTAGCTAATGCAATGCAATCTGGACTTACCCCGGCCTGGATTGGGGAGCCAGCTAAACCACCTAAACGCTTTTAAAACCATGAGTCAAAGTCTTTAAATGTAGAGTGGTTAAGGACATTGATTAAGATTGGTTTAAAGAATTGGGGTCGACATCTAGAGCAGATCCTAATTGACCCCTTAACATATGTTGGGTTAAATGTCTAAATAAAATGCAATTAAGATTTAGACTCGATTTTTAATTTGTATCTAATGCAATGCATGCTAGTTGACTCGATGAAATGCTTAAATCAATATGAAGCAGTTTTAAAATAGGCTTAAAAATAGGTTTTATCCTAGAGATTGCACAACATCCCCTTGGACAGAACTGCACCCTAATAGGTCAGGTGGTCTACCAGAACCCGCAGGCGGGGAGGTGCCTAACAAGGATGAGAAAAGTCAAGATGTATGCATGAAAAACTCCCGGCGAGTCCGGGCTTACTTCTTAAAAGCGTTAGAGTTTCTATCTGAGCTTAAATATTTTAATTTTTGTTTAAGTAGAAAAAGTTCATGACCGTACCCTCACGAGCCTCCGATCGGGTTCCAGGCTAAATCAAAATCGACATGCAATAGCGCCAAATAAACTACTAAAAACATGTGGGTCCTTAATCGCAATCAACACATCAATCAAATCAATTAAATAATTAAATTAATTAAATAAATGCTCAAACTGAAAGTCCATAGGCAAGTGCCCTTAATAATACAACCCAGGGTCTGCAGTAAAGTAAGGTGGCCGGGTACCATTGACTACAACCCGGATTCTACTCCTAAGACTCAAGTGACTTTGAGATTCGAGATTCTTCTCGTTCTTCACTTCTTCGTCTCCTTAGAACTCCTTGGATCGTCGGGTCTGGGTATCCAAATGAAAAGAAACTCCCCCTGGATAGGGGTGTTATCTTTTCTCTTTGGATACTTGGACTTCATCCTAATTTGGATCTCCAAATGGATAGGAACTCTTCCCTAAGGGATGTTCCTTCCTCTTTGGATTCCAAATTGGATTTTAAATGTCTCAATCTCAAAGTACTTTAAATAATACAACTCAAAATCAAATCAAATTACATTAATGGAAATTAAAACTCTAGACTCAACAACCTGCAAAGTTATCCTAATAATAAGCAGTTTATATTTGACATCCCAAGCAGTTAATATATTTGAAATTTAAATGCTCAAACCAGCCACACTTGGCCATGCTCTTTTTGATTTAAAGGGGGACTTAAGCATGCTTAGCACCTGTGCAATTTAATAATCATGATTTTTGCCCCCTTTAATTTATGCCCTGTATGAGCATGGCCACCTGCATAAGATTGAATTAGTACAAATCGTTCCTAGCCTAGGGGTAGATCTAATCGTACAATCAATCACGTCACAGAGTGCAATAAATAAATAAACAATCACATTAATTCTACTACTAGCAAACAGCATGCAGTAAAAGCTCGAAAACCCGGCATACAGCAGAAAAGTAAACACCGGCCTAGCCTAAGACTAGAGTTGGTTGTCCTAGCAAACCATCTAAAGTGTGTGAGGTAGGCTGTATGGCTTTGAAGTGTCCTAAATAGGATGATTTGATTGAAGTTGTTTAAAGTTCTGGTTTGTTAAAAGGCTTAAGGGAAGATTTAATTTGAATTTAAAAATTAATGACTTGAGATTGATTTTAAACTTAATTTTAATTGTTTGTTGGATATCACCTTTGTTGCACACCGAGGCCGTGAAGTTTATTTCACCTTCCTTGGGGCTAATTTAATAGCCTCGTAGGCCTGGGTTACCCAGTGGTACCCGATATAATTAAATGATTTGAGTTTGACTAAGGTTTAAAGGTTGGTTAATTTTAATTAAGATTGGTTAGTTGCTGGTTTTAAGTTCAAATTGATGTTTTCTAGAATATTTGACAATTTATTGAATTTTGGAAATTTTTGATTATTTTAATGATTTAATTCAAGGGTCAAAAGTTGACTTTTTAATTTAAAGTGTTTTCTGGAAATTTAATATTTTATTAAAATACTAGACCTTAATACGATCAGTTAGACAGTAAGTACACTGAAATTGGATTTTTCTAGATTTTATTATGAAGGTTTGAAGTTTTGACTTGATTTTGAACTAAGTTTGACCAAAAGTTGACTTTTTCAAATTTGTTTGATTTCTGGAAACTTAACATTTTTAATAAATATTAGAGCTTAAGATGAGTTGTATGCCTCTGAGTTTGCTCAATTTGGAGTTCATTTGAATTAGTTATGAATTTTTGAAGTTTTGAGTATTTATTGAATTATTTAAAATATTTAATTAGAGACCCTTTTTATGATTTGAATCCAAATGATCTCCAAACTTCTTGAAATCAACTCCAAAGGTCAGGAATGACCTAAGGAGTGATTTCCAAGTGTTTGGAAATTTTCTAGAATTTTTAATTATTTTTAATTAATTAAATTAATTAAATACTGAATTTTAATTAAACTCAAATTAAACTTAATTTTGAAGTCCAGTCAAGGGGCTTTTATTTTTCATTGATTAAGGGTTCAATTCTGGTCAGTTTGAGGTATTATGTATAATTTTTGGATTTAAACTTAATTTATTACATTTTCTGGAAGGTTTAAGGGCTTAATTAAGGTTTAAGTTTGATTAGGTTAATTAATGGACTTAATGAATTCAAAATTCAGTGAGACTTTTTCTTAAAGCTGAGAGTGTCACTAAGTTTAAATGGTTTGAGTTTCAAGTCAATAGGAAGTGAATCCTAATTATTGGAATTTTTCTAAGTTCTCTAAACTTAGGTCCTTAATTATTGTCCTTAATGTCACTAGTTTTGAGTGGGTTTGAATCAAAGTTTATACTAACCCTTGATTAACATATGCATGATAAATATATATACAAACACATTCAATCCTATGTCTAAGAGAACCTTAAACTAAGTGGTGTGTGTATGTCCTTAAGCATGCAAAGATTTATACTAATTAAATATTCTTAATTAGACTAATGAATGATTAGATCATAATCATTCACTAGCACTCCCACATGATTTCTATTCAAGTATGTTGATCTATGTTTAAAATTTCGTAGTAGATCTCTCAACCTAAAATATTTAAGTATTTATGTATATATTTCAGAATAATTTCAAAATACACTTAATCTATTTATAGGATTATATATATAGATATAGGTTTTAAATTAAGCATACTTAAGATATGATTAGGGTGATTTTAATATCTAATTGAGAGACCTGCTGATCTATTAAGATCATTTGAAAATAAGTATCTTAATTTTTAAAATAATTGGCTTAATATTTAATTAGATATTAATTAAATATTGAAATAATTAAGTAATTAAAACAAGTTAAAATTAATCAAGTTTTGATCTCTGAATTTGATTTCAAATTAAAGTCTTTAATTTTCTGAAAATTTTGATATATTACACTTAATTTTCTGATTTAAAATGAATTTATTGTGAATTTTTAAAGTTTAAATCAATTAAAAGGGGTTTTTAAATAATTTTAAATTAATTAATGATTAAAATAATTTTAAAATTAGTTAATATAAATCTTAAGAATTTTTTTTTTTTGAAATTTTAAAATTATTTATGTATGTAATTAAATTATTATTCATTCATTAAATATTAATTAATAATTAGATATTTAATTAATTGAAATATGAGATATAATTTGAATTAATTTAATTTCAAAATTAGAATAATTTAAGATTAATTAATTAGTTATTGGATATTAATTAATTAAATCAGTGAATATTAATTAATTATTAAAGTATTAAAATATTATTACTCATTTAAATAATCTTAAATAGTTTAAATTAAATATTATTTAATTTTTAAATATTTTTAAGATTAATATTAAGTTTAAGATTAATTAAGCATTAATTAATGATTTAAATATTTAATTAAAATATCAAATGATATTTAAATATTTAAAATTATTTTAAACTTTTAAAATATTTTAAATGATATTTAAACTTTATAACTTATTTAATGTTAATTAAAATATTAAAAGTTATTAATTAAAATCTTAAAATTATTTAATATTAAAAAAAAATATTATAAAGTATTTAATGAAAATATTAAATAATTTATATGTTAATAAAAGTTTAATATCATTTAATATTAATTAAAATAATAAACTATTTAATATTAATTAAAATATTATATAATTTAATATTAATTAATATTTTAAAATCAGTTAATATTAAATAATATTATAAAATATTTAATATTAATTATTAATTAAAGTTGTACATTATTTAAATTAGTTAATATTTAATGATAAATATTTAAATAAAATATTTAATATTTGAATGTTAATTATTAGTTTATAATAATTAATAATTAATATTAATGTAATTTAAAAATATAATTATAAAATTTAAATTAATAATAATTCTAAATTAAAATTACTTAATTTCTGAATTATATTAATTTAAAATTAAAATTTAATATTTAAGAAAAAAAAAAGAATAATAAAAAAAAATAAAAAAAGGATAAGGCCACGTGGCAGCGGCTGATTAGCCGCTGCAAACCGCGGCCAATCATTGCCTGGCGGCGCAATGATTGCGCCGCCGGCAATGATTGGGGGAGTAAAGAAACCGCGGACGCGGTTTCACTAATCCACGTCAGCAGCGGTTCTGAGCCGTTGGATCGCCCGCGTTAATGAACGGATGGCCGAGATTGAATCCCGCGGTTCTGATTTCGTAGGGAAAGATCAGACGGCGGATGCTCGATCCCGCGGTTTGAACGAAGGGCTCAGATCGAGCCGGTCGAAATCCTGAACGACGGACGCAAACATAAGGTTTGACCGGCCCGCGGTATGACGAAATCTCAGCCGTTGACGTGATGATCAACGGCTAATATTTCGTACACCTGATCGGTTCTACGAAAACGCCCTAGGATTAGTTTTTTGACTCGTTCTCTCAACCCGATTAACCAAATTGGTTAAAATTTTAAACCTAGATAGACTAGGTGAACAGAAATCTTGTGGAAGTCTTGGATTAATTTAAAATGGACTAGAAAGAAAGCTATTTAATCTAGTGCATCCTAGACTAGGGTTTGAGTTTTTGAGATATTTTACCGATTGATTTGGGATCTTTTGGATTCTCTGAACTTGTAGACTGTCCTCGCAAATTTTTGTAGAAGAATCCTCGGCTTGGTGACGCCTGGATCGATCTCTAAAATCCTTTGAACGGAAAACACCTTGGTTTGCCGTGGAGCTTGCCGCCGGAGAGCTTTGACCGGTGGAATTTTGGTCGGGAAAGCTAAAAGGTCTCTGGGGAGCTCAAGGGAGCAAGGGGATCGGGCTGGAGGAGTTGGGAGAGTGAGAGAATGCTAGGATTCGAATGAGGCTCCCTTTGGATGACCTAACCTATTCAAATGTCCTTGGGCTCAAGGAACGGCTGGGATTGAGCCTAGGGATGCCTAGATGGATGACAAGTGGCTAGGGGGTAGGTGGGAGCAGAAGTATCAAAGGACACAAGGACATCCTAGGTGGAAAGGTGTCCTTGTCCTCATACAAGCATGTGGGGATGATATAAGCTGTTGGATCTTGATCCAAGGGCTAAGAGAGGTTCTAGGAAACTTCTAGAGTGGTTTCAAGCAGCTGGAAAGGTTTAGGGAAAAGGGGATTAGGCTTAAGATGGGTTTTGACCATCTTTGACCCATTTGAATCCTTGGTTTGACCATTTGACTGGTTCCCATGCCACATGGCAGCTTAGGTGGCATGAGAGGGAGGTTTGAGAGCTGGAGTGATGGGTTAGAAGGGTTTAAAAGTGATAGGTTGAGTTCAAGGGGTGTTTAGACCATGTTTGACCATTCTTTAACCTTTTGTTGACTTGATTGACCAGTCAACATGTCATGTTGACTGATGAGGTGGCAATGAAGGGTCTTGAATGCTGGTAGGATAGATTAAATGATGATTTAATGTCTTGGTGTTAGAGTTTGAATGCTTGGGAAAAGGTTTGAGCTACTTTGACCATCCTTTATCCCTTTGGAAACTTGTTGACTAGGTTGACTAGTCAACCAGTCCACATGGATGGTGACATGGCAGCTAAGTAGTACTAAGGGATGATTTGAAATGAACATCAAGTCAAGAGGTTGGATTTTAAAATGTTGTAGGAAGTTTTGGGTGGATTTGACCATGAGTTGAAGTTTGACCAAGTCAAACTTATGTGATTTGACTTAAGGTATACTCAACAAGATTTGAGGCATTAAATGGAATATGATTAAGGGTTTAAAGATCTTGATTTGAGTAAATGGGTTAGAATAACCCATTAAAACCCTTAAGGAGTTATTGGGTCAACCTGGTTGACTTGGTCAACTAGGTTGACCAAGGGCCAGGGTTTGGATTAAATCAATTTCAAATGATAAATGGAGTCTGGTAGATGTGATTTGAGGGTTTGAATAGGTCACTTGGGTCAAATCACCCATTTGAGCCCTTAATTGGCTTAATGGGTCAACTGAGTTGACTTGGTCAACCAGGTTGACCCAGGGTCAAGGATTGGGTCCAATCAGTTCAGAATGACATTCTGAGTCTACTAGTGGTGGTCTCAAAGTCTGGGGAGGTCGTTTGGTCAAAATGACCTATTTGGGCTCTTAATGGGCCTTTTAGGTCAACCCTGGTTGACTTGGTCAACCAGGTGGGTCCAGGGTATGGAAATGGGTTCAATAGATTTGAAATGATATTTGGAGACCAACGGAGGTGGTCCCAAGGTCAAAAGAGGTCATTTGGTGAAAATGACCTGTTTTGACCCTAAAAGGGCTCTCTAGGTCAACTAGGTTGACTTGGTCAACCAGGTTGACCCAGGGGCTGGTTCTAGGTTCAATGGGTTTGGTTTGATATTTGAAACTTGCTGGAGGTAGTTGCATTTGATTTGGAGCTCATTTGACCAAAGTGACTATTCACACCCCATAGGGGTATTTTGGTCATTTTGACCCCTGGTCAACTGGGGGTCAAATTGAGTCCAACAAAATGCAGTTTAATGCTCAATGGGTCATAATCAAGGGTCTGGAGGTAATTGGAGGCTTTGGAGAAAGCTCCAGGGTCAAAACCCACTGGTTGGTAGGTCCAGTGGCATAGACTGTAAATATTTAAAGGTTTTACAGCCTTTCGATTTCAATTCAGTTTCTAGGGTTAGAGATCTCAGAATGAGCTCAAATTTGGAGGGTTGCCTCTAGAGACATGTCACATCAATGTGGAACTGATAGATCTTGAATCAGAGGTCATTTGATAGGGTTTTGAAATATTCAAAGATTTGCTGGGAAAGGCTTTCAGGACTTAGACCTTTGGCCTTGGATTTGAATCTGGAAATCTGGTTTTGAATTGGATTTTAAGCTTGAATGATAGGATTTGAATTAAGTTAGATTGAATTGAAGCTTAGATTGATCTAGAGGAATCCTAGGGTTTAGAATAGGTCCTAAGGTCCAAATCAGCTTAAAGGAATCTTAGGGTCTAGAATAGATCCTAGGAACTGGAGTCTGGGAAGATCCTAGAATCTAGGAGTCCTAGGGAAATCCTAAGATCTGGGGTCTGGAAGAATCCTATAATCTAGAAGAATCCTAAGATCTAGGAATCCTAAGATTCAAGATCTAGGAGGATCTTAGGATCTAGAGTAGATCCTAAAGTTTGATTTCTAGGAAGATCTTTAGGGTTTTGAAGTCCTGGGGCCTGGGATCTAGAATAGTCTTAGGATCTAGAAGAATCCTAAGGTCTAAATAGATCTAGGAGAATCCTAAGGTCTAAGAGGATCATATGATCTAGAATCAGGTAGAATCCTAGGGTCTAGAATAGGTCCTAGGGTCTGAAGTCTAGGAGAGTCCTAGAATCTAAATTTGTCTTAAATTGTATTGATCTGGAGTCAGGATTGATTTGAATCTGGATTGATCTAGGATTAGATTAATCCTAGGGTCAGGATTAAATCCTAAGGATTGGAATGATCCTAAGGTCTGGATTGGTCCTACTGAGCTCATACAAAAATGAGGTCAACAAATGGACCCCCAATATGTGTAATAGAATGTAGTTCTATTGCACATATTGGTGTTGACCGAATAGAATGGTCAAGTCTGGAGTTTTGATCCTAAGGGAAAGAAAAATCTATCCCTGGGGAATCGGGGTTTGAATAAATACTAGGGTAGTGCTAGAAAAAGCGTACTCTATCACTAGTAGGTCTGGTCCTGAGGAATCCTAACCTTAAGGGTAGAAGAACCTGGGTGATCCTATAAGAAGGAAGAACTCCTAACTATAAAGGATTGAAATTAAATTTGATTCTAAGGGAAAAGAAAACCTTACCCTAAGAAGATTGAATTTGAAAATATACTAGAGTAGTGCTGGGGACAGCGTACTCTACCACTAGTAGATTTGGTCCTAAAGGAAAAGTCTATCCCTAAGGGAGAAGAAAGTCTGGAATATCATATAGGAAGGAAGAGCTCCTATCCATAGAGGATTGAATCTAGATTTGATTCTAGAGAGAAAGAAATCCTAATCCTAGAAGATTGGGTTTGAAATTGAATCTAAGGGAAGGAGGTCCTAGCCCTAGAAGATTGAATTTGAAATGATACTAGGGTAGTGCTGAAGCAGCGTACTATACCACTAGTAGATCTTATCCTAAAGGAAGGGAGAAAACCTATCCCTAAGGAAAAGAAGGCCTGGATGATCGTATAAGAAGGAAGAACTCCTAACTATAGAGGATCAAGTTTGAATTTTGATACTAGGGTAGTGCCACAAAGGGCGTACTCTACCACTAGTGGATCTAATCCTAAGGAAAGGAAGCTTGATTGAGATTGATTCCAGGACGGTGCCATAGAGGATTTACTCCATCACTAGGAAGTCTAATCCCAAGGGAAGGAAAAAGAACCTACCCTAAGGAAGGGAGAACTGGATTTTGAAATTAAACCCAGGACGGTGCCATAGAGGACTTACTCCATCACTGGGGAGTCTAATCCTAAAGGAAGGAGAAAAGCCTGACCTTGAGGAGAAGAGAGTTTGAATTTGGAATTGAAATTGAATCCAGGACGGGGCCACAAGGGAATTATTCCATCACTGGGGAATCAAATCCTAAGAGAAGGGGAATACTTCTCTAAGGAAGAGAAGAGCTGGATGATCTTATAGGAAGGTAATGTTACTTCATATAGGAGATCATCCTTAAAGATTTGAATTTTGAAACTAGAATGGTGCCGCAGAGGGCATTATCCATCACTAGTAGATCTATTCTTAAGGAAAGAAAGCACGATGACTCACATCTGTCCTTAAAGAAAAGAAGACTGGAGGACCCTGAGGGAAGGAAGTATTGCTTCCCGTAGAAGGTCGGATCTGGATTTTGAACCTAGGATGGTGCCACAGAGGGCGTGCTCCACTACTAGTAGATCTGATCCTAAGGAAAGAAAGCACGATGACTCACATCTACCCTTAAGGAAAAGAAAACTGGATGATCCTGTGAGAAGGAAGCATTGCTTCGCACAGAATCGGATCTGGAGTGATCGTATGTAAAGGAAACTTGCTTCATATAGAGGATCGGGTCAGGATGATCGTATATAGAGGAAACCTGCTCTATACAGAGGATCGGATCTGGAATGATCATATACAGAGGAAACTTGCTCTGTATAGAGGATCGGGTCTGGATTGATCGTATATAGAGGAAACTTGCTCTGCATAGAGGGTCGAGTCTGGATGATCGTGTATAGAGGAAACTTGCTCTATACAGAGGATCGAGTCTGGATTGATCGTATGTGAAGGAAACTTGCTTCACATAGAGGATCGGATCTGGAATGATCATATACAGAGGAAACTTGCTCTGTATAGAGGATCGGGTCTGGATTGATCGTATATAGAGGAAACTTGCTCTGCATAGAGGGTCGAGTCTGGATGATCGTGTATAGAGGAAACTTGCTCTATACAGAGGATCGAGTCTGGATTGATCGTATGTGAAGGAAACTTGCTTCACATAGAGGATCGAGTCTGGATGATCGTATATAGAGGAAACTTGCTCTATATAGAGGATCAAGTCTGGAATGATCGTACGTGAAGGAAACTTGCTTCACACAGAGGATCAGATCTGGATGATCGTATATAGAGGAAACCTGCTCTATATAGAGGATCAAGTCTGGAATGATCGTACGTGAAGGAAACTTGCTTCACACAGAGGATCAGATCTGGATGATCGTATATAGAGGAAACCTGCTCTATACAGAGGATCGGATCTGGAATGATCATATACAGAGGAAACTTGCTCTGTATAGAGGATCGGGTCTGGATTGATCATATGTGAAGGAAACTTGCCTCACACAGAGGATCGAATTTGAATTCTGGAACTTGAGATTTGAATAATTTTTGAACTTGAATTTGAAAGTGTCTGAATTTGAAACTTGATTTGATGAATTTGAATTTGAAGGATTTTAAATCTGTGATGTGTTTTGAATTTGATTCGAATTGGTTTTGAATTTGAAAATTTTGAATTTGAAATTTGATTGATTTTGATTTATCTTGAATTTGATTTTGAATTTTCAAAAACTTGAACAAAATTGAGCTGAATAGATTCAAAATTTGAAAATTTTATTGATTCAAAATTCGAGCTACATCAAGCATAGTATTTTTTCAGGAATCGCCCGTTTACAGGAAGCATCGGGTGATTTCCTTTACAATCCACTAGCTGATACGAGCCTCCTTCGTAAACTGTTTCCACTACGAAGGGTCCTTCCCAGGTTGGTTCAAACTTTCCACCGAGCTTTCGGTGGGCTAAGATAGGCCTCCGAAGAACCAAGACCAAGTCGCCTACTCGGAAGGTTCTAGGTCGCACTAACTTATCATGAGCTTGAACCATTCTGGCTTTATAGAGTTCTAGATTCTGCTGGGCTTGGAGACGACGTTCTTCAAGACCCTCAAATTCTTCAAGTCGAAGTTGTGCATTCTGTTCTGTTGTGATCTGATTCTGGACTGCAGTTCTGAGTGAAGGGATTTGAATTTCCAGAGGGAGTACGGCCTCGGACCCATACACTAGTGCAAACGGTGTGGATTGGGTCGGGGTTCGATATGTGGTCCTGTAGGCCCACAAAGCTTCCACCAACCTCTCATCCCACTGACGTTTATTGTCATCCAGGGTCTTTTTGATGATTTGTACCAGGGTTTTATTGAAGGCCTCAGCCAATCCATTAGCCCGTGGGTAATAGATCGTTGAGTATCTCCAATCAATACCGTGGCGACTTGCAAAGTTATTGATTTTTGTAGACTTGAAAGCGGACCCATTATCGGATATGATTCTGCGGGGCACACCGAATCGATATACGATATGGTCACGAAAGAATTTCATTACATGATGTGATGTTACATTTCTTAGTGGTACTGCTTCTGCCCACTTTGAAAAGTAATCAGTCGCTGCTAAAATGAAGCGATGACCCCTTGAAGAAGGAGGGTCAATTGGTCCGACGATATCCGTGCCCCAACTTTCGAAGGGCCACGAGGCTATCGTAGGATGCAACACATTAGGCGGCTGATGTAAAACCACACCATGAACTTGGCATTGATGACAACATTTTGCAATTTTCATGCAATCGTCAATCATCGTAGGCCAATAATAACCAAGTCTTTTGATTTTCATTTTCATCTTAGGACCCGATTGATGAGCACCGCACAGTCCAGCATGAACTTCGTTGACGATCTTCAGGGCCTCTCGTTTGTCTAAACAACGGAGCCACATCTGATCGAACGATCGTCGGTACAACGTATCGTTGACTAGTGCATATGATAGGGCACGTTTCTTAATTTGATTGGCAAGAGACCTGTCGTGGGGAAGCTTTCCTTTTTGCAAATATTTGATTATTGGTTGTCTCCAATCTTGTTCTTCATCGACTGCTGAAGATGTAGAAAGGATCTGGGAGGATTGATTGTTGAGGTATTCCATGTCTACAGGGGGCAGGACTTGACGACCTTGAACTTCTATAGGGATGAAGTCTTCTTCTGGGCAAGCAAATTCCTTTGCAAGCTTTGCTAGGGCATCCGCCGAGGAATTGCTTCCACGAGGAACCCTATACATAGTTACAGTGGGAATTTTCTCGAGTAGGTGCATTGTATATTGGTGATATTTCAGGAGTTTAGGATTCAAAACCTTATAGGTCCCTGCAACTTGGTTGATCACCAGTTGAGAGTCACCATAGATCTTAATCTCTTTAATCTCCATTAGGATTACAAGTTCCAGACCAGTTATCAAAGCTTCATACTCAGCTTCGTTGTTCGTACAAGGTTCTGATAAATGGTAGGAAAAGTGCATCATTCCCTTATCCGGTGTTATGAAAACCAGACCGACTCCGGCTTTTCCAGGAATAGTAGATTGAGGTGTTTTGCCCCTTTGAGAGGACGCTGCACCATCAAAATACATTTCCCAGGTTTAGACATTGGATTCCTCGAAACTCATGATTTGCTCGTCAGGTAAATCATCATTTAGAGGAGATTCCGCCGGTAGCGGGTGTGCCGCAAGGAAGTCGGCGACGGCCTGTCCTTTCACAGCACGCAGGGGAATGAAAGTGATTTCAAATTGTAACAATATCATAGACCAACGAGCTAGACGTCCTGACAACGTGGGCCGGGTCATAAGATATTGCAAGGGGTTGACACTGGAAATTAGACTGACCTGATGAGAAAGCATGTAATGTCTTAGTTTTTGTGCTGCGAAGACTAAGGCAAGGCAATGTTTCTCAATTGCAGGGTATCGAATTTCCGTCGGAAGTAATCTCCGACTCAGGTAATAGAGGGCATTCTCTTTCCCATCGTCATTGATTTGAGCTAGAAGAGCCCCAAGAGATTCGTCAAGGGCTGCAGTGTAAAGGATTAAGGGTCTTCCCGGAATGGGGGCTGCCAAAACTGGCGGATTTGTCAGGTATTGTTTGATATTTTCGAAAGCATTTTGACATTTCTCGTCCCAAATGAATTTGGCGTCCTTTTTAGCTAGGACAGAGAATGGTTGACATCTTCCAGAAAGATTAGAAATGAATCTTCTTATATACGCCAGCCTGCCCTGGAGGGATCTCAGTTGAGTGAGACTCTTCGGAGGCGGCATATTTAAGATAGCTTCAATTTTGGCAGGATCAATTTCGATTCCACGGTGCCTGACTACGAAACCTAAGAATTTCCCTGACGTGACGCCGAAAGCGCACTTCAAGGGATTCATTTTAAGGTCGTAGCGGCGCAACCGCTCGAAAACAGTTCTTAAATCATAAAGATGAGCCTCTTTCACTCTACTCTTGACAACTAAATCGTCGATGTAACATTCGACTTGATTATGTATTAAGTCATCAAAGATATGAGTCATGGCCCGCTGGTATGTTGCACCAGCATTTTTGAGGCCAAAGGGCATCACTTTATAACAAAAGATCCCTATAGGACTTCTGAATGCAGTGTTTCTTTCATCTTCTGGGGCCATCTTGATTTGATTATAACCAGACGAGCCATCCATAAAGGAGAAAACAACGTGCGAGGAGGCAATGTCCACCATGAGTTCTGGGATTGGCAAAGGAAATTCATCCTTAGGACATGCCTTATTCAAGTCTCTATAGTCAACACAGACCCGGATTTGACCATTTTTCTTTCGAACTGGCACGACGCTAGCTACCCAAGAAGGATATTGTTCTTCTCGAATAAATCCAGCCTCTGCCAACTTCTTGACTTCAGAAACGACTTGTTGTTCAATCTCCAGACGCATACGTCGTGGAGCTTGCTTGACAGGAATGGCATCATGCCGGATTCCAAGTTTATGGACTGCTACGTCAGCGGACAACCCCGGCATTTCGTCGTATGTCCAGGCGAAGCAATCTTTAAACTCGGATAGAAGTTGAATTAGATCCTTAGACTCATTCTCACTCAACAAAGAACTTATGAAAGTGGGGCGAGGGTCATCCTCTGTTCCAAGGTTGATTTCTTTAAGTTCATCGACTGTTGATTTAATTTCTTCTTCGAATTCGGGGGGTGCATCCCGAACTTGAAGTTCGTTAGAATCATCAAAAGTCTCCAAACAAAGTCCATCGAACGAATCAATGACTTCAGTAGGGACATTTTTAAATTCAGGACGACTAGTTATCATTAGACAAAATTCGTCATCGTCAAACGATCTAACGGTACTAAAACCGATACCACTGGTACAATGTTTATTAAATTTTGAATTCCAAAGACTTTCGTGGTATCTAGCCTGACCCTTAGTCCATTGACTCGGAGTAAAACCTTTAGAAATAAGAGACTTAACACCAGCAGGAAAGTAGCCAAAAGGTAATTCCATTAATTCATTAAAATTTGCCTCTTCAAGGATTACATCATCTTCATTCCTTGAAGAGGAAGAGCCAGGGAAGAACTTCTTGGCTTTCCTTACTTCTCCATCTAAGTTCGGAGCATTCTTAATTACTAACCCTGAGACCCTGTCAGCAGACAGTGGGGTTAAGGTTAAGGATTCAACCGTTCTATTAAGCTTTTCATATAAACTCAATTCAGGCTCGTCATTTTGAATATTTAATTTTGTATCCTCCTGGTCGCTATCCGATTCTAAAGTGAGATCAAACTTCGGAGGAGGATTGATTTTTGTATAGTCAAAAGCAAATCTGGCACCCCTTTTTCTTGAATCTTCATCAGAACTTGTTTCAAGTTCGACGTAGATTGGGGAATTTCTTTTTTCAATTGAAGGGCGACCTCGACCTCGTGCTCTTTGGGCCATCCTCCCACCTCTTTGAGGTACAATATTTGGAGGCCTGAAGATCACACGCTCGACGTCGTCTTCACTGCTTGAGTTTTGTCTCTTTTGATTCTTAACTTTTTCTTTTCTCAATCTTTGAATTGCTTTTGAACTTTGATTTTCTGCTTTTTCCTCCTTGACGTTGATCTCTACCTTAGAACAAGTAGTGGACCCTTTAGGTACGTAGTACGCCGCATCCTCGTAGATCCCGATCTCGTGAATAGAGAATGGTTGCAGATCACCCTTAATTTCAAACTCAATACCATCTCGTTGGTACTTGATGCATTGATGTAGGGTAGAAGGAACCATCCTATATTCATGGATCCAGGGCCTTCCTAGGAGCGCGTTAAAGGACGTTGCCGAATCAATTATATGAAATTTCGCTTCAGTTTTCAATTCTCCTATCTCTAGAAGAAGGGTAACTGAACCTAGAGCCTTCTCGCCCTTCTCATTGAACCCACGAAGCACTAACTTATCAGTTGAGAGCTTGCTAGTATCAATTCTAAGGTATGCGAGAGTCTTTATGTTCATCACGTTGACCGATGCACCCGGGTCAACTAAGACTCTTGATAACTTAAACTTGCCCACATTTACTGTGATGTAAAGTGGACGATTGTGGTCGGCAGTTCCAAGGAGTAAATCTTCATCAGAGAAGGTAACCCCAGGGATTTCTTTAAAGTACAAAGCTTCTTCCTTGGAAGTTGAGGCTAATTGAGCTAAGCAAATCTCTGGGTCGAGAAGTGCTTTAATTAGAGTTTCCCTCATCTCTTTTGAAAGGACAAGGGCATCATAAATGCTCAATTTGGCAGGCAACTTCCTAAGGTGAGCTAAGACGTTGTAATCAACACTTGGAACATTAACGTTGGGACCCGGTGGATTTGAAAGAATTGGAGTTGATTGTTGAGCGGGGATTTGAATTGGATCATCAGAAACAACTTGTTTTCCTTTATCCTGAGGAGGTAGCCTAGGAGGTAAGACCTTCCCACCACGTAGTTGTACTTGCACGACTTCATCGGAAGAACAAACTACAGGGGAGTCTACGCTCTCCTTAGGCGATTGATTGTCGTTATCTGAGCGAGAGTCTGAATCTGAAAAGTCTATCACGACAGGACTCCCTTGAAAGTTAATTTCAGGGGTTTCACTATCTGATAAGACATCAGATTCATTTCTCTCTTGAAGAGTCAAATCTGGAGAGTTGAGTGTTTGAATTTCTTGATTGATCTCAACTTGTTCTTGATTATTTTCAACAGAAGAGTCATTAACATCTTGATTCTCAACATTAATCATCAAAATATGGGCAGAAGGATCAGACTTTTTATTTAATTTTCGACCCTTTGCCTTTGATGGGGCAAAGTAAAAGTCAGATAATTTCAGTGGTGACAGAGGTTTTGAGCCACCATCAACCACTTGTACAGATCTCTCATCAACAAATTTCCTCTCTACAGAAAGTTCACTCTTTTCATTTTTATTCATTACAGTAGTTCCTAAGACTACTGGAGAGGAAACTGTCCCAACGTCCTCCTGCGAAGCCTCGAGGTCAACCTCCCAGATCGGGTCCCGGGCTCTCGTCGGTAACTGTTGAGAAAGATGAAAAGATTTATTAATCGACTTTTTAAATGCCCGGGATAGTGCTATATCCCAACCATCTTCAATGGACAGAGAAGAGTTAGAATTCATACCTGAGATAGATTTGACAGACCCCTGATCCGGATCGACCAGGTACTCCTTTGGAATTATAATATTACCTTGACGGAAGTTCTTTTCTAGCCAATCTTTGAAGACGATGCAGTCTTCGATTGTGTGGCCTAACATGCGATGGTAGGGGCAAAAAGTTGGATCATCCTTCTTATTTGCCTCTTCCGGCTTCTTGGCCTCCGGCAATCGAAAATCTGGCTTCTTCTGAAGACTTTTAAAGATCTTTCTCACTGACTCCCTTTTAAATGGATATGTACGAGCCAATCTCTCTTTAAAAGAAATCGGGTGAGAATCTCTTGTGGGTTGAGAAGTTACCTGAAAAGGTGGAGATTTTTGAATTTGTTGTGTTGGAGAATTACCGGACTGAACATTCATGGGTTTCTTCCCCTTATCAACAGCTGAAACCATTGCTGTTCTCTTTTCAAAGGATTTCAATGGTTTGCTAGCCTTCTTTTCCTCGGTAGAATCCTTCAGGAATGGCATTTTAGAAGCCTCTTCCTGTAGATTACTAGCCTTATTCAAAAGTTTTTCGAAGGTTTTGATAGTGAAACCCTTCAGGAGAAAAGCAATAGGCCCGTGGATGTTCTTTAAAAGAATCTCCACTGCATGTTGCTCTTACAACTGGGGTTCACACTTCATCGAGAGATTTCGCCATCTCAAGATGTACTCAACCAAAGACTCTCCCGGTTTTTGTTTTTCGATGACGAGATCACCAACGGTTACACGCTGTTGAGCTCCTGAGAATCTCTTTAAGAATAAACTCTCGAGCTCTGTGAATGTTTTCACTGAACCATTAGGTAAATCTGCGTACCACTCAAAAGCAATACCGGATAGACTACTCACAAACTGGCGAAAGAGTAGAGCATCTGACCCTCCTGCGTTGCAACAACTCGCTCGGAAGTGGGCCAGGTGCTGTCTTGGGTTTTCTAACCCACTAAAAACTTTAAATGAAGGTGGCACAAAGCCTTTAGGATAAGAAACTGAATCATATTCTTCAGGGTAGGGTCTACCCTTTGGAATGGATACAGTCCCTTGAGAATGGGCTAAGGCCTCCCTTACCTGGGTTTCAATCATCTGGCGGATATCTTTGTCAGCTGGAGAGGTTGGGGAAGCAACCTCTGGAGTTCTAGGACTTGATTCTGTTTTCCTGCTGTGCTCACCCACTGTGTGTGTTGTAGGTTGCAACTGCTCGGATTGAGATTGTTGTGCCTTGATCATCTGATTTTGCATCTGTTCCATTCTGAGCATCATCTGTTCAATTTTACTCTCCAGACTCTTAATGTATTCATCTTTCTCATTCAATTTAATTGATCCATCAGAGTCTGAATCTACTGCTGCAGAGGCTTCTTCTTTACCAGATCGGTGTCTTGAAGGCTCAGCATCTTTATTTGATGCTCTGGTCTCAACCATACAAATGTTCCCCGCTGAATCTTCTTCCATCAGATCATCTGCTTCTGGATCAAAGGCTTCAATTGCCTTGTTTTTGAGTATGTCCCTTATTTCTTGTACCACCTCATCGACCGGTCTACCCTCAATTGACTCGAGATCGATTGGTAGGTACCCTTTATAGTTAATCATCTCTTCAAATTCCTCATCTCCGAACTGGGTGAGGACCTCTTGGATTTTCAAATCGTCAGCAGTAGGTTCTGCCACCAACTGATCTAACATCTCTTGATCGTCCTCAAGTTCTGTCCCCTCCCCTCCGACTGTCCCGGGGTCGGTAGTCGTGAGGGTGACATCCTCAATAGGGTGAGGGATATCTAACTTAACAGGTGACGAAGGAGTTTGACTTGTAGGAACTCCAACATCAATCTGAGGAGAATCCTCACATCCCTGAATAAAGAGTCGGGGGACTTTAACAGGTGACTGGACTGGTAACTGAGCTGGTGACTGAACTGGTGTCTCTCTAATCTGAATCCCAACAGTTCTGCTTATCTTCATTGGCACATAAGGTTCATCCAAAAGTATGGGCCTCTTGCCCTTAACATCAGCTGATTGTAAATCTTTGACTATCTCTTTTGATTTGGCTATCACAGGGGCCAACTTTGAGAGTCTTGAAGGGGGAACTGGAGGTCTACCACTGAGAGGGTGACTCCTACCAGAACCAGTTAAAACTATTTCCTCAGTCTTGGCAGTTGGGAGACGAGGCACCCAATGATATCCATCTACTAACACTGAGGCAACTGGTTGCTTAACAAACTTTTTGTTTCTCCTCACTGGCTGAGGAGTCAGGTTTCTTGCTTCAGATTTCTCTTCTTTCAGAACTTCTTTCTCAAGCTTATGTGAGATCACCCCCTTCAGGTGTCTTACATATTGTTCTTTGGTCTGACCTGTCTCAGCAGCACAGGTATGAATGATGTTCCTTAACATCCTAGTTCTCAAAGTGTTCTTCTCCTTGGTGGTTCTCTTAACAGTGTAGTCGACCGGGCTAGGTGGAGAGCTAGCAATCCGCGTGACTCTCTCCTCCCCTGCAGCAGCTGCGAGGGGGTGAAAACGACTCCCTTTCAGGAGTGGAGAAGAGGCAGGGATAGGCAGCTCCTCAGCAGCCTCAGGCTCAACTAAACTCAAGGCTTTCTGTTCAGCTATCTTCCTTGACTTAGTAATTTTCTTCCTTATCCTTCTCAGGTAGTTCTTCCTAGCACTCTTAGTGCCAAACAGTGCTGCAGAACTAGAAGACCCTTTTTCAACAGTAGATTTTATTTCAATTTTCTTGTCCTCACTCTGGACTGAGGGTGCAGAAGGTGTAAGGGTAGCACCTGCTGCCAGTTCCAACACTGGGGGAAGGTCACTCGTAGCTCCCACAGTTAGTTCCACTACTGGACCATTCTCGCCCTCAGCAGCGAGATTGATGATTGTTCCACCATTAACAGACAGTTTCAGAGTCTTGAAACCCATCCCAAACTGAATCGCACTGCTATGAATTAACTCTTCGACTTGGAGGTCTCGGTCAACGGAGAACAGAAGTTTCCCAGCCATTGCAGAAGGTTTGATTGTCTGAAATTTGAAAGAGAAGACTTGAATCAAACTTTTGAAATTGGATTTTGACAAGAAATTTTCTATATTTTATCGCATAAATCGAATTATGGGAACTATAATCCGATATATAGTGATAAAGTATAGATATCAATTTTGACTTGAAGAAAATTTGAATTTTTGTTGTATATGTTCAACTACAAGAGAATGTTGTAGAGAACGTATAACAACGATGGTCTGGATTTGATTTGAAAGAGTTTGACAGGGGTTTGAAATTTTGAAAATTGAAAGATTTTCTTTGACTATTTGAAACCATTAAGTCGGATTTGATTTCAACTTAATAGTTAACAAAATATCAAAGAAAGTCAAGGAGTTTTGACTCGACTCTCATATCCCACTGATCAGGCTAGGGATAAGATGTCAGAGGTTTGACTTGATGAAAAGACTAGATGATTAAATTTGAATCTGGAAATAGTACATGTTATACTACAAGAGAATGTTGTAGTAGTACATGTGACAGTGAAAATTGATTTTGAATTGAAAGGGAATTTGAACGACTCAAAAATCCGGCAGCACCTCCCCTTATTTTTGAAACTTGAGGTGTTGAATTTACATTCAACAAGACAGTTTACAAACATTAGGGAAGATTTTACAGGAAGGAACTCGACTCTTTATATCTTATCAAGGATAAAATGTCAGAGTTCAAAAATTTGAAAGATATTGAAATTAAATGTTGAATTTGAATTATCAGTGTTCATCTACAAGAAGTATTGTAGAAGAACATTCGACACGTGACGATTAAAACTTGAAGAGAATTGAACGGATATTTCTAAAAATTTGAATTTCCGGCGGCACCTCCCCTTATTTTGAAACTCGAGGTGTTGAATTTGCATTCAACTCGACGGTTTACAAATGTTAGGGAAAACTAGGGAAAATCACTTGACTCTTTACATTTCAAAAGAATGATTTAAAATGAAATGTCAAAGATTGATTTATCCGGATAAATTTGAATAAATATTGCATATATTAAGCTACAACAATAGTTATAGAGAAATATATGGCAATGCATTTTGAACTCGATTGACTTTGAAAAGAGAAAAATTTTTGAAAATCCGGCGGCATCTCCCCTTACTTTTGAAACTCGAAGTGTCGAACTTATGTTCAACAAAATGGTTTACAAACCTATAAGAGGGAGATTCTAAGAAATCAACCTGACTCTTTCATTCTGATGAGTGACTCAGAATGTAATGTCAAGGATTGAAATGACCGGAGAAGTTGAAAGTGCATTAACTATATACAACTACAATCATTGTTGTAGAATATATAGTTGCAATGATTATTATAACTTGAAAAGAGATGTTTGAAAAATTTTAAATTTCGGCAGCATCTCCCCTTATTTTGAAACTCGAAGTGTTGAACATATGTTCAACATAACGGTTTACAAAAACAGGGGGGATGTTATAAGCTAACCTGACTCTTTCATTCCGACTAGTGATTCGGGATTGAAATGTCAAAGGTTAGATTACCCAGAAAATTTCAAACTTCGGATTAAAATTTGGAAGAGGAATCTATATCCTATCACACATATTGAATTATAAGAATTACAATCCTATATGTAATGGTAAGATATAGGAATCGATTGAGATTTGAAGACAATGGAATTTTGCTAGACATTTGAAATTATAACTTTGAAGTTAAAGAAATCTTCTGTAAATTGTGAAACTTAGCACGCTATGATTTATTTGCATGCAAGTTTGCAACATGTACAGAAAGACTTTGAAAAGCTCAGCTTGACTCTTTCGCTCTACCAATGAACTCGGAGGCAAAATGTCAAAGCCAGACTTTGAGAGAGATTTCCTACACTCACCTCTCTTTTCATATGTCTTAATTGAGTTGGCCACACTCCCCCAAGGAAGAAATGGGTAGAGGGACCAACGTAAGAAAGGTAGTCAAAACTACCGATGCAATAAAATTCGTACCGCTATTAAAGATGGAGAGAGAGATTATCCCCAGCGGAGTCGCCATTTTTTGTTTTGATTGAAAAAATATATAGTTTGAAAATGTGTTTAATTTTTTTTGAGAAATACTTAATTTCTGGAATTTAAATTTTATAATCGAACACTTATTACGAATGATATATCACCTCAAAAGGTGAACATATCGTTCCCTAATAGGTTCAGATTACAAATCTTTGAATTTATCTGATTATCATAGCCAAACTCAAGGAGAAACAATATATGATCCCTAAGAATCAAAATAGTGTTTAATCCATTGTTTAACTATAATAATTCAGATAAAAGATCATTAATTTCATAGTTAAAATTACGATTGTAATTGATATATCTATCCAGAGAAAGAAGATATCAATCACTATCGATAGTTTAAATATGACGATAATGATCATTAGGTTTGAATTTCCCAAAGATAATTAATTAAGGGTTTTGAAAAAGCTTGATTTTGAAATCAGGTCTGGGTTTCTAAATCTCCTACGAGCGCAAGCCCTCGTAGTTAATTACATCGTAGGAAACCAAAAAATTTCCTACGAATACTCTCGATTAAAATAGCGATACGAATTTCATTTAAGAATTCAAAGATTGATATCAAAGAATGTAGGGACTGGAATTTTCAACCGGGAATGGTTCAATGTTGAACAGTTCTTTCTGGAGTCAAAGGAAGAAGAGTAGGAGGTGTCTTGAGATTCTGAATTACTTCAGAAACACCTCAACCTGTCCTAAGTGTTGGGCTTGAATTTGATTGAAAGATATTTTAATTTGAATGATCAATTTTATTAGAAAGTGGGAGTCAGATTCCCAGAAGATTGAGGTCTTAAGTTTGAAGACATGCCTCAGAACCTAAGTCTAAAATTGGGTACTGAAAATCAGTGACCCGAATCCTAGCTAATGCAATGCAATCTGGACTTACCCCGGCCTGGATTGGGGAGCCAGCTAAACCACCTAAACGCTTTTAAAACCATGAGTCAAAGTCTTTAAATGTAGAGTGGTTAAGGACATTGATTAAGATTGGTTTAAAGAATTGGGGTCGACATCTAGAGCAGATCCTAATTGACCCCTTAACATATGTTAGGTTAAATGTCTAAATAAAATGCAATTAAGATTTAGACTCGATTTTTAATTTGTATCTAATGCAATGCATGCTAGTTGACTCGATGAAATGCTTAAATCAATATGAAGCAGTTTTAAAATAGGCTTAAAAATAGGTTTTATCCTAGAGATTGCACAACATCCCCTTGGACAGAACTGCACCCTAATAGGTCAGGTGGTCTACCAGAACCCGCAGGCGGGGAGGTGCCTAACAAGGATGAGAAAAGTCAAGATGTATGCATGAAAAACTCCCGGCGAGTCCGGGCTTACTTCTTAAAAGCGTTAGAGTTTCTATCTGAGCTTAAATATTTTAATTTTTGTTTAAGTAGAAAAAGTTCATGACCGTACCCTCACGAGCCTCCGATCGGGTTCCAGGCTAAATCAAAATCGACATGCAATAGCGCCAAATAAACTACTAAAAATATGTGGGTCCTTAATCGCAATCAACACATCAATCAAATCAATTAAATAATTAAATTAATTAAATAAATGCTCAAACTGAAAGTCCATAGGCAAGTGCCCTTAATAATACAACCCAGGGTCTGCAGTAAAGTAAGGTGGCCGGGTACCATTGACTACAACCCGGATTCTACTCCTAAGACTCAAGTGACTTTGAGATTCGAGATTCTTCTCGTTCTTCACTTCTTCGTCTCCTTAGAACTCCTTGGATCGTCGGGTCTGGGTATCCAAATGAAAAG
The DNA here is from genome assembly GCA_019925795.1 of Dendrobium chrysotoxum. Lineage (NCBI taxonomy): Eukaryota > Viridiplantae > Streptophyta > Magnoliopsida > Asparagales > Orchidaceae > Dendrobium > Dendrobium chrysotoxum. Next base: position 35,088,143 of record CM034302.1, on the reverse strand, counting down.
AAACTCCCCCTGGATAGGGGTGTTATCTTTTCTCTTTGGATACTTGGACTTCATCCTAATTTGGATCTCCAAATGGATAGGAACTCTTCCCTAAGGGATGTTCCTTCCTCTTTGGATTCCAAATTGGATTTTAAATGTCTCAATCTCAAAGTACTTTAAATAATACAACTCAAAATCAAATCAAATTACATTAATGGAAATTAAAACTCTAGACTCAACAACCTGCAAAGTTATCCTAATAATAAGCAGTTTATATTTGACATCCCAAGCAGTTAATATATTTGAAATTTAAATGCTCAAACCAGCCACACTTGGCCATGCTCTTTTTGATTTAAAGGGGGACTTAAGCATGCTTAGCACCTGTGCAATTTAATAATCATGATTTTTGCCCCCTTTAATTTATGCCCTGTATGAGCATGGCCACCTGCATAAGATTGAATTAGTACAAATCGTTCCTAGCCTAGGGGTAGATCTAATCATACAATCAATCACGTCACAGAGTGCAATAAATAAATAAACAATCACATTAATTCTACTACTAGCAAACAGCATGCAGTAAAAGCTCGAAAACCCGGCATACAGCAGAAAAGTAAACACCGGCCTAGCCTAAGACTAGAGTTGGTTGTCCTAGCAAACCATCTAAAGTGTGTGAGGTAGGCTGTATGGCTTTGAAGTGTCCTAAATAGGATGATTTGATTGAAGTTGTTTAAAGTTCTGGTTTGTTAAAAGGCTTAAGGGAAGATTTAATTTGAATTTAAAAATTAATGACTTGAGATTGATTTTAAACTTAATTTTAATTATTTGTTGGATATCACCTTTGTTGCACACCGAGGCCGTGAAGTTTATTTCACCTTCCTTGGGGCTAATTTAATAGCCTCGTAGGCCTGGGTTACCCAGTGGTACCCGATATAATTAAATGATTTGAGTTTGACTAAGGTTTAAAGGTTGGTTAATTTTAATTAAGATTGGTTAGTTGCTGGTTTTAAGTTCAAATTGATGTTTTCTGGAATATTTGACAATTTATTGAATTTTGGAAATTTTTGATTATTTTAATGATTTAATTCAAGGGTCAAAAGTTGACTTTTTGATTTAAAGTGTTTTCTGGAAAGTTAATATTTTATTAAAATACTAGACCTTAATACGATCAGTTAGACAGTAAGTACACTGAAATTGGATTTTTCTAGATTTTATTATGAAGGTTTGAAGTTTTGACTTGATTTTGAACTAAGTTTGACCAAAAGTTGACTTTTTCAAATTTGTTTGATTTCTGGAAACTTAACATTTTTAATAAATATTAGAGCTTAAGATGAGTTGTATGCCTCTGAGTTTGCTCAATTTGGAGTTCATTTGAATTAGTTATGAATTTTTGAAGTTTTGAGTATTTATTGAATTATTTAAAATATTTAATTAGAGACCCTTTTTATGATTTGAATCCAAATGATCTCCAAACTTCTTGAAATCAACTCCAAAGGTCAGGAATGACCTAAGGAGTGATTTCCAAGTGTTTGGAAATTTTCTAGAATTTTTAATTATTTTTAATTAATTAAATTAATTAAATACTGAATTTTAATTAAACTCAAATTAAACTTAATTTTGAAGTCCAGTCAAGGGGCTTTTATTTTTCATTGATTAAGGGTTCAATTCTGGTCAGTTTGAGGTATTATGTATAATTTTTGGATTTAAACTTAATTTATTACATTTTCTGGAAGGTTTAAGGGCTTAATTAAGGTTTAAGTTTGATTAGGTTAATTAATGGACTTAATGAATTCAAAATTCAGTGAGACTTTTTCTTAAAGCTGAGAGTGTCACTAAGTTTAAATGGTTTGAGTTTCAAGTCAATAGGAAGTGAATCCTAATTATTGGAATTTTTCTAAGTTCTCTAAACTTAGGTCCTTAATTATTGTCCTTAATGTCACTAGTTTTGAGTGGGTTTGAATCAAAGTTTATACTAACCCTTGATTAACATATGCATGATAAATATATATACAAACACATTCAATCCTATGTCTAAGAGAACCTTAAACTAAGTGGTGTGTGTATGTCCTTAAGCATGCAAAGATTTATACTAATTAAATATTCTTAATTAGACTAATGAATGATTAGATCATAATCATTCACTAGCACTCCCACATGATTTCTATTCAAGTATGTTGATCTATGTTTAAAATTTCGTAGTAGATCTCTCAACCTAAAATATTTAAGTATTTATGTATATATTTCAGAATAATTTCAAAATACACTTAATCTATTTATAGGATTATATATATAGATATAGGTTTTAAATTAAGCATACTTAAGATATGATTAGGGTGATTTTAATATCTAATTGAGAGACCTGCTGATCTATTAAGATCATTTGAAAATAAGTATCTTAATTTTTAAAATAATTGGCTTAATATTTAATTAGATATTAATTAAATATTGAAATAATTAAGTAATTAAAACAAGTTAAAATTAATCAAGTTTTGATCTCTGAATTTGATTTCAAATTAAAGTCTTTAATTTTCTGAAAATTTTGATATATTACACTTAATTTTCTGATTTAAAATGAATTTATTGTGAATTTTTAAAGTTTAAATCAATTAAAAGGGGTTTTTAAATAATTTTAAATTAATTAATGATTAAAATAATTTTAAAATTAGTTAATATAAATCTTAAGAATTTTTTTTTTTTGAAATTTTAAAATTATTTATGTATGTAATTAAATTATTATTCATTCATTAAATATTAATTAATAATTAGATATTTAATTAATTGAAATATGAGATATAATTTGAATTAATTTAATTTCAAAATTAGAATAATTTAAGATTAATTAATTAGTTATTGGATATTAATTAATTAAATCAGTGAATATTAATTAATTATTAAAGTATTAAAATATTATTACTCATTTAAATAATCTTAAATAGTTTAAATTAAATATTATTTAATTTTTAAATATTTTTAAGATTAATATTAAGTTTAAGATTAATTAAGCATTAATTAATGATTTAAATATTTAATTAAAATATCAAATGATATTTAAATATTTAAAATTATTTTAAACTTTTAAAATATTTTAAATGATATTTAAACTTTATAACTTATTTAATGTTAATTAAAATATTAAAAGTTATTAATTAAAATCTTAAAATTATTTAATATTAAAAAAAAAATATTATAAAGTATTTAATGAAAATATTAAATAATTTATATGTTAATAAAAGTTTAATATCATTTAATATTAATTAAAATAATAAACTATTTAATATTAATTAAAATATTATATAATTTAATATTAATTAATATTTTAAAATCAGTTAATATTAAATAATATTATAAAATATTTAATATTAATTATTAATTAAAGTTGTACATTATTTAAATTAGTTAATATTTAATGATAAATATTTAAATAAAATATTTAATATTTGAATGTTAATTATTAGTTTATAATAATTAATAATTAATATTAATGTAATTTAAAAATATAATTATAAAATTTAAATTAATAATAATTCTAAATTAAAATTATTTAATTTCTGAATTATATTAATTTAAAATTAAAATTTAATATTTAAGAAAAAAAAAAGAATAATAAAAAAAAAATAAAAAAAGGATAAGGCCACGTGGCAGCGGCTGATTAGCCGCTGCAAACCGCGGCCAATCATTGCCTGGCGGCGCAATGATTGCGCCGCCGGCAATGATTGGGGGAGTAAAGAAACCGCGGACGCGGTTTCACTAATCCACGTCAGCAGCGGTTCTGAGCCGTTGGATCGCCCGCGTTAATGAACGGATGGCCGAGATTGAATCCCGCGGTTCTGATTTCGTAGGGAAAGATCAGACGGCGGATGCTCGATCCCGCGGTTTGAACGAAGGGCTCAAATCGAGCCGGTCGAAATCCTGAACGACGGACGCAAACATAAGGTTTGACCGGCCCGCGGTATGACGAAATCTCAGCCGTTGACGTGATGATCAACGGCTAATATTTCGTACACCTGATCGGTTCTACGAAAACGCCCTAGGATTAGTTTTTTGACTCGTTCTCTCAACCCGATTAACCAAATTGGTTAAAATTTTAAACCTAGATAGACTAGGTGAACAGAAATCTTGTGGAAGTCTTGGATTAATTTAAAATGGACTAGAAAGAAAGCTATTTAATCTAGTGCATCCTAGACTAGGGTTTGAGTTTTTGAGATATTTTACCGATGGATTTGGGATCTTTTGGATTCTCTGAACTTGTAGACTGTCCTCGCAAATTTTTGTAGAAGAATCCTCGGCTTGGTGACGCCTGGATCGATCTCTAAAATCCTTTGAACGGAAAACACCTTGGTTTGCCGTGGAGCTTGCCGCCGGAGAGCTTTGACCGGTGGAATTTTGGTCGGGAAAGCTAAAAGGTCTCTGGGGAGCTCAAGGGAGCAAGGGGATCGGGCTGGAGGAGTTGGGAGAGTGAGAGAATGCTAGGATTCGAATGAGGCTCCCTTTGGATGACCTAACCTATTCAAATGTCCTTGGGCTCAAGGAACGGCTGGGATTGAGCCTAGGGATGCCTAGATGGATGACAAGTGGCTAGGGGGTAGGTGGGAGCAGAAGTATCAAAGGACACAAGGACATCCTAGGTGGAAAGGTGTCCTTGTCCTCATACAAGCATGTGGGGATGATATAAGCTGTTGGATCTTGATCCAAGGGCTAAGAGAGGTTCTAGGAAACTTCTAGAGTGGTTTCAAGCAGCTGGAAAGGTTTAGGGAAAAGGGGATTAGGCTTAAGATGGGTTTTGACCATCTTTGACCCATTTGAATCCTTGGTTTGACCATTTGACTGGTTCCCATGCCACATGGCAGCTTAGGTGGCATGAGAGGGAGGTTTGAGAGCTGGAGTGATGGGTTAGAAGGGTTTAAAAGTGATAGGTTGAGTTCAAGGGGTGTTTAGACCATGTTTGACCATTCTTTAACCTTTTGTTGACTTGATTGACCAGTCAACATGTCATGTTGACTGATGAGGTGGCAATGAAGGGTCTTGAATGCTGGTAGGATAGATTAAATGATGATTTAATGTCTTGGTGTTAGAGTTTGAATGCTTGGGAAAAGGTTTGAGCTACTTTGACCATCCTTTATCCCTTTGGAAACTTGTTGACTAGGTTGACTAGTCAACCAGTCCACATGGATGGTGACATGGCAGCTAAGTAGTACTAAGGGATGATTTGAAATGAACATCAAGTCAAGAGGTTGGATTTTAAAATGTTGTAGGAAGTTTTGGGTGGATTTGACCATGAGTTGAAGTTTGACCAAGTCAAACTTATGTGATTTGACTTAAGGTATACTCAACAAGATTTGAGGCATTAAATGGAATATGATTAAGGGTTTAAAGATCTTGATTTGAGTAAATGGGTTAGAATAACCCATTAAAACCCTTAAGGAGTTATTGGGTCAACCTGGTTGACTTGGTCAACTAGGTTGACCAAGGGCCAGGGTTTGGATTAAATCAATTTCAAATGATAAATGGAGTCTGGTAGATGTGATTTGAGGGTTTGAATAGGTCACTTGGGTCAAATCACCCATTTGAGCCCTTAATTGGCTTAATGGGTCAACTGAGTTGACTTGGTCAACCAGGTTGACCCAGGGTCAAGGATTGGGTCCAATCAGTTCAGAATGACATTCTGAGTCTACTAGTGGTGGTCTCAAAGTCTGGGGAGGTCGTTTGGTCAAAATGACCTATTTGGGCTCTTAATGGGCCTTTTAGGTCAACCCTGGTTGACTTGGTCAACCAGGTGGGTCCAGGGTATGAAAATGGGTTCAATAGATTTGAAATGATATTTGGAGACCAACGGAGGTGGTCCCAAGGTCAAAAGAGGTCATTTGGTGAAAATGACCTGTTTTGACCCTAAAAGGGCTCTCTAGGTCAACTAGGTTGACTTGGTCAACCAGGTTGACCCAGGGGCTGGTTCTAGGTTCAATGGGTTTGGTTTGATATTTGAAACTTGCTGGAGGTAGTTGCATTTGATTTGGAGCTCATTTGACCAAAGTGACTATTCACACCCCATAGGGGTATTTTGGTCATTTTGACCCCTGGTCAACTGGGGGTCAAATTGAGTCCAACAAAATGCAGTTTAATGCTCAATGGGTCATAATCAAGGGTCTGGAGGTCATTGGAGGCTTTGGAGAAAGCTCCAGGGTCAAAACCCACTGGTTGGTAGGTCCAGTGGCATAGACTGTAAATATTTAAAGGTTTTACAGCCTTTCGATTTCAATTCAGTTTCTAGGGTTAGAGATCTCAGAATGAGCTCAAATTTGGAGGGTTGCCTCTAGAGACATGTCACATCAATGTGGAACTGATAGATCTTGAATCAGAGGTCATTTGATAGGGTTTTGAAATATTCAAAGATTTGCTGGGAAAGGCTTTCAGGACTTAGACCTTTGGCCTTGGATTTGAATCTGGAAATCTGGTTTTGAATTGGATTTTAAGCTTGAATGATAGGATTTGAATTAAGTTAGATTGAATTGAAGCTTAGATTGATCTAGAGGAATCCTAGGGTTTAGAATAGGTCCTAAGGTCCAAATCAGCTTAAAGGAATCTTAGGGTCTAGAATAGATCCTAGGAACTGGAGTCTGGGAAGATCCTAGAATCTAGGAGTCCTAGGGAAATCCTAAGATCTGGGGTCTGGAAGAATCCTATAATCTAGAAGAATCCTAAGATCTAGGAATCCTAAGATTCAAGATCTAGGAGGATCTTAGGATCTAGAGTAGATCCTAAAGTTTGATTTCTAGGAAGATCTTTAGGGTTTTGAAGTCCTGGGGCCTGGGATCTAGAATAGTCTTAGGATCTAGAAGAATCCTAAGGTCTAAATAGATCTAGGAGAATCCTAAGGTCTAAGAGGATCATATGATCTAGAATCAGGTAGAATCCTAGGGTCTAGAATAGGTCCTAGGGTCTGAAGTCTAGGAGAGTCCTAGAATCTAAATTTGTCTTAAATTGTATTGATCTGGAGTCAGGATTGATTTGAATCTGGATTGATCTAGGATTAGATTAATCCTAGGGTCAGGATTAAATCCTAAGGATTGGAATGATCCTAAGGTCTGGATTGGTCCTACTGAGCTCATACAAAAATGAGGTCAACATTTGAATGCGACATTATTGTTGTATTTTGAATGCATATTTGAACAATTTTTATGTTGAACGATTGAATTTTGAAGTTTTTAGACTTATATTTTGTATGATTTTATTATATTTTGAGTAGCAATGTTGTATAATAATGATATATCTTGTTTGGTATATATCCATTAACTGTTGTAGGTATTTCTTATAAATGTTGTAGTGGAACAATAAGGGGCTGCAATTTTTTTTTTTGTGTGCATTGGTATAGGTTTCTGACGGCGTTTTGGTGGAATATTTGCAGGAAATGTTCGATATGGAGTGGCACAATGAAAAAGGATGGACAAGTCACTAGAACTTACTGACATTCAACTGCTGGTAATAATGCTGAAAATTGTCCATGGTGATTCCCATCAATCCATCGGGCCGTCCTCCGCTTCAACGAAAATGGAATCCTCCAGAACTTCATCGGTAATAATTTCTAGCGAAAAAAAAAACTATCGCATTTAGTTTCCTATGTGGGTTTAACCGGCAAAACTTTTTCCACCGGAAATATGCAAATCTACAGGAAAAATGTCGATTTATGCCTAAAAAATCTGCCAGTAATGGACGATTTTCCTTTAGTGATCACCTTATATTTATGGAGAATTTCATAATATAACATATGTTTGTCAATATTAAGAATCTTTAGAGGAGGAGACTCAGACATTCTAGATAAAGGAGAAGGATCAAGCGACTATTGAATAAACAAGAGAAGAGAACCTTAAAAGAAGAAACCTCATCATTATTTATAGACCACTATGACCATCAATGTACATAGTGGTTAAATCAACAACATTTTTGAAGACACCAATGAGGTACCTTTCTAAATGCAGGAATAAAACTAAATAGTTAAACCTATTATTTTCATTTTTTTTTGTATCATGAAAAGTAATGATCATTGTACTTATGTACCTTTTTTAAGTCACTAAACAAAGGGAGTTGGGAAACCAAATATACACTCCAATTCATAGGCCCATGCGAGTCAAAGATATTGAGTGGACTATTTAAAAGAGCCACTCACCCACCTTTAGGAGCACTCGCCTCAACTAGAGGAATATGACCCACAAGCCCACTCTTAGGAGCACTCGCCTTAGCCAAGGGAGTTAATCACATCAAATTGAAGGGAACTCACTAGGCCATAGCAGAAACTCACCCCTACCTTTGCAAAGATGGTGACTTCATTTATTTAGTTAAAGAGTTCATCTATTCAATTGATGATTCTTCCAAGGCATTATATATATATATATATATATATATAGTAATTTTTTATCTTTAACTTCTTATGTAGAACCCAAACTAGCATAAATAAATAGCCAAAGGCTGATTTTTTAAGAAAGTGTACTTCACAATAACTCTTCTATCTTCTTATGCTAAAAATAAAATTCTAGGAGCTTCTCTCTCTAAAACTTCATATATTTTATTCCAGCTTTCTTCTCTCTCTAAACAAATTTAGATCCATTATATGATGTAATAATTAATAATGTGCCCTAATTATCTAAGATTAAAGTTTTGTTTGGGACAGCTTTTTTATTGCTTCTTAAAACAGCTTTTTAGTTCAAAAATTTTAATTTTTACACTAACAAGCTGTTTTAAGAAGCAGGAAGAAAAGCCATCCCAAACGAAACCTAAATCAATATTAAAAGAACAATTTTCGGACCTCATAAAACGGAATTTATTCAATCTTGTAAATTAATATTTTTTTGGCTACTTATTTCATTATTCCTAAAATATATGGGGAATTGAACCGATATTTAATTAGGTAATGAATAGGACTTCATAAATAGTAGTTTATTGATTACTAAGAATTGAGATAATTTTATTTGTACTGTATTCATGCATAAGGTCACATTAAGTTCAAAAAATTTTATACAATCTTTAAGGTCACATTAACACTCATCTAAATTTTAATATTATTGATTATGTACTGTATTCATGCATATAATTAATAAAATAAAATATTATTTTGTTTAATTATTCAATAATAAATATTATAGAAAAATATTTTTATGGAAATTAGCACCAGTAAGTGTAACGCTATAGTTGCCAATTATAAATTGTAAGAAGGGATCTTCAACAGGATTTTGTGTGACAATCTGGCTTTCGAAGCAAGGCTTTCACGTGCAATAATGTACATTACTACCCACTCAATCAAAAGGCGAGTTACCAATTATATTAAAAAAAAAAAATCAAAACTATCAAATTTGCAAACAAGAACAAAGGTAAAAAGCTCACTACATCTTTCAACTAAAGAAAAAATGATTAAAAGGAAGTTTTATGAATCACTCCCCTTTAAAAACTATCAAATCTGGGAATATGTTTCATTATAACATTGAAAATCTTTTTTTTTTTTACATTGAAAATCAATTGAAATTATAGGTGGTAGGGTCTATGGTTTTGGATGTAGATTTATCATTTAGAACAAATTTATATACAAATAATTGATAAACAAACATGCTATTTTTGCATAAAAAAATTTATAAATCTTAAAACACTTAAATATCTTTCAAGGAAACTAAGAAAATCAAGAAAAAAAAATTTCTTGTAGTAGATTAAACAAAATCAACCACATTTTAAAATGTAAATATAAAATTATAAAATAAAAAAATAAGAGAGAAAATTTGATAAAGAAATCTCACACTATATATATAAGGAGTTGATTTTTGCCAAAGTGCTTCGAGTCCCTCATTCGACAAAGGATTAGAATTCAAGATGAAGATAATGATTTAAATATCAAACAAACTTTTTACTATGAACTTAGTTTCCTCTTTGCCTTATGTTGCATATTTGTAAGGCTCAAGAAACACTAGAAAAAGATAAGAAATGAACCGTTGGAGAACCCACACTCATAAGCTATCAAAGGTGAAACCACCCCCAATACAAAAAAAGAAGTCCAAATTTCGTGAATAAGAGAAACCAGAGAAGCCAAAAAGTTAAGATACATAAAAAGTCCACATTACATAAACAAATCAGTGATCAAAGAAATTTCCCACACTGAAGTTTTGGGTATTAAAAATACTCTACTTGCCTTATTTTATGTTGACTTCATAAGCCTAGAGATGCGTTAGAGTTTTAATCATCACAAATATCATTTGGTTGAGATGCTTTTAGACTAACTCAATTTTTTTATAAGGCTTAGTAAAAACAAGTGCATGTATATATCAGAAGGATCAAGATCCTATTATGATGCATGAATTTGAAACATTTAGGACTCCGAAAGAGCTTGTAGCTCAATAAAAAATATATATATATTAAGCTCAAAATTTATGCAAGTAAAAATTGTAGGACAAGTTAGAGGTAATACGGAGTGAGAGTTAAATTAGTTAAATTTGTTATTGTATTTCTATATTGCTTGTCATTTATTTATGTTTCATGCAAGCAAATTGATGATTAAACTAGTACACACACTCATGAGTGTATTTAACAAAAATTTTATTTGAAATTATTTATCAATATGAATTGATGAACATATGGTACTGTATGATGTAAGTCATATTGTACAATATATTCTAATTTCCACTAATCTAGTAAGATTAATTTACATTAATTAACATTATTTTAAAAATTAATTAATGCAAACTAATTGTATTGCATGATGAATATTTTACTATATGATTAAGCATAAATTCAAATGTATAACTACCATGTAAATCTTACTTAATTAGATTAATTAAAATTAAAGCTAACTCAACAATTATTAATGTCATTATCTATTTTGAATATAAAAAAATCAAGTCATATCAAGTAGGAGTGTTTGAACCTAAAGAGAATAGACCAGAAGGAGAAATTTAAAGGAAAGGGTGACATCAAAAGTTAATTGGAAAACTCAAAAAGATCTAGTTAAGAAGTGAGCCAAAATGAGAAAAATAACTAATCTGTGTTTAGACTTCGTTTGGGACGGCTTTTTTATTGCTTCTTAAAGCAGCTTTCGAGTACAAAAATTTTAACTTTTGTACTAAAAAGCTATTTTAAGAAGCAGTAAGAAAGCCGTCTCAAACGAAGCCTTAATGGCTAAGGGAGAGTCAAGCAATTCAAACTCTGAATAGGTGTAGGATATAACAAATAATGAATTATTTTCTATGACTAATGAAATACATTATGGTTTTAAACTATTTAAAAGAGAAGCATTTTAAATTAAAAAAGAATTTTACATCTCTAAATTAAGAGCATATCATTTTTTAGCATGCCTTGGAGAAAATAAAGTGGTAATTACTACATAGAGTTTGAAAAAAAGAAGAATTGTTACAAGAAGCTTAACTTGATTTTGATAAATCAAAACATGAGTTGCTTGCGATGATAGGGTCACTCACATATGCAAATAAAGTCCTCAAATTACAAGTGATAGAATTGAGATATCTCTCAACTACTATACCATATTGACACCACCTAGGGTTGGCACCATAAGTTGCTTCTTTTTCTCATAAGAAGAAGTTTAGAACTAATATGCTCATGCATTCCAATCCCAACACTAAATATTATCCATGTGACATGTTCGGTCATTTAGCACATATGTGCACTCATAGAGCATGCACAAGCACAAATTATAAATGGATTTCTAAAAAAATTACTATGCATCAAGAAATTCACTCATGTACGAGCATTAGGGAACTCAAGATGGTTTAGATTCTAAAATTAGAACTTAGCATGTTCTTGTTGGTATGCCTTCACAACATGACCAATAATGACGGCACGCATTACTTGGACAATAGGTGCTTAAGGAGTATGACTGGAGAAAAAATGAAAGCTAATGCAATCGATCCTGGGAGTGGTATCAAACTAATCCTTAGTGACACTAATTCTAAAAAATTCATTTGTATTAAAATATTGGTAAGAAAAATTACTTTACTAATGAAAAGATCCTCCAAATTGATGATTTAAAAAATAATCTGCTAAGCTTTAGCTTATCTTCTCAAATAATTTGCTAGGAATACACCAAATAATTTACTAATTGATGATTTAAAATAAAATTAAATAGCCCTATCTACTATAGAGGAAAAAAAATAACAATAGGAAGTTATGCTGCCCAAGTCTTCTAACTATGGCAATAACTTTTTATGTTTGATTTATAAGTGTATTCCATACTAATTATATATGACAATACAAGTGTAATTTGTATCACAAATGACCTTATTCAACAGTCATAAACAAAATACATTAATATTTGATATCATTTTATTGGAGACCATATGTCATAAGGAGATATGAATTTTGAGTTCATCAATAAAGAGAATCAATTGGCTAATATGTTCATTAAATCTCGTTGTCTTAATAGATTTTGTACCTTTAGAAAAAGAGTTGGATTCATCGATATTATATATCTAGTCAGTATATGTGAGGGTTTGCATTTTTTTTTTTTTTTTTTTTTGTTATCTTCTTTAAATTTACATTTTCTCATATTTTGTTAGACGATTTTATTTATTTTCTTTGTATGAATTTATGTCTTTGATTGCTCTTATTGAGTTGTGTCTCATTGTTGCATTTGTGTTATCTACATCATTTTAGATATGTTAAAACTTTGAATTTTTAAAATTTTGGTGATGCCTCTATATTATCTGCTCACCGATTACTTGTAATATTTATTGAGATATAAATTTAAAGGAGGTTACTTAACCCCATGACATAAGAATATAACTATGATATATTTGCCAACATGAAAAGGAGGAGACTACTGACCCCTAGGCCTAGAGCTGCATTACAAAACTTTTATGATTGTTAACATAATTGGTTGAGATGCTTTTGTACTACTTAAAATTTGGGCAAGGCTTAGTACTAATGACATGTATGTACAAGACAAGTTAATATGAAATTAGAATGCACGAATTTGGATCATATAAAACTCTTAAGGAGGCAACAACTTAGGAAGGAAATTCCAAGATCAAAATTTATTAAGTTCAAAGTTACAGGATGAGTCGAAGGAAATTCAAAGTGAGTGTTGCGTGAGATAATTTGAGTTGTATTTGCATATTGTGTGAGTCATTTATGCATGGTTTATTTAAAAAGAATTAGTGATACAACTAGCAAATACACACATGAGTGTATTTAATAAAAATTTACATGAAAATATTTATTAATACAAATTGATCAATAGATCATACTATATAATGACAATCACACTATACAATATATTCAAAAATATAAGAATAAAGTAAAAAAATAAAAAATTGCATTAATGAAATATTTTTTAAAAATTAATTTTTTTAAACTAATAGTATTATATATGTATAATACTATATGATTAGTTTTAGGTTAAAATTATAATTGCAATATAAATTGCTCGTTGACTAGATTTATTCAAAAAGTAAACTATTGTACAATATATATTGTATTTAATAATTAGTTTCCTTATTTAATCTAATTATGTAGAAAAAATTAAGTGATGAATATGCATATCATCCTTCAATTGATCGTACTTGTTGCGTCCTGGAATATTCGCGATAGTAGAGAAATATAAAGTTTAATGTCTTAGCTTTGTAAGAAGATCCAACACACAATCAGATAAGAGAGAGGTGTAGCATTCATGAGAGACACCAATATTTTTATGTGGAAAACCCTGAATAGAGGAAAAACCATGGGCCTAGCCCAGTTTAAATGAATCCACTAGTATTTGTAGTTGATTACAAATAAGGCCCTTCCTTGGGGGGAAGGCCTTGGCTTGATGTAACAAATATACATCATATGGAGTGCATTATATGTGGGAATAGGAATAATCACTGTTGACGTGTTCATTTGGTTGGAAGGACTATAGTCGATGGGCGACAGAGGTCGGAAAGAACATTGTCTGGCGACAGAGGTCGGAAGGACCGTAGTAAGAGGGCGATAGAGGTCGAAAGGACCGTTGTTTGGCGACGGAGGTTGGAAGGATTGTAGTCAGTGCGCGACGGAGGCCGGAAGGACCGTTAATGGGCGGAAGTTTGGCGACAGGAAGAAGTCTGGCGACGTGCGGAAGTTTGGCATCGGGTAGAAATCTGGCATCGGGTAGGAGTCTGACTAAAGTTTGGCGATGGGCGGAAGTCCAGCGTCAGGTGGAAGTCCGACGACAGGGAGAAATCCGACGACGGGCAGAAATTTGGCGTCGGGTAGAAGTCCGACGAAAGTACGGCAACAAACTAAAGTCTGGCATCAGGTAGAAGTCCACGTCGGGTAGAAATCCGGCATCGGGTAGGTGGCCGGGCTAAATTCAGGCGGTGGTCGAGGAGGAGTCTGGTAGCAAGAGAACTCTTCCTTCTCTTCCTTCTCTTCTTCCTTGGCCCCCCTCTTCCTCCCCCCTCTCATGAGAAATGAGGGGTTTATTTATAGTTTTTTGAGAGTGGCATGGCTAGTAAATAGGAGGAAGATCAAGGGTATATTGGGAGTGGTTTAAATGGACGGCCGATGTTGAATCCCTTGATCATGGACCGTTTACTAGACACTTGAATGTCTTAATGATATCATAATTTGGAAATCTTGGCCTCGTTGGTTTTGTCTCGTCGAGCCGCTCGATTCGACTATAAGCATGTCACGTTTGGAAACCGTTTGGTAATCCAAATTATGGTTTGAACCTTTCGAATGCGCTTCAGGCCTTTGATTTGGATCCATTTGGGCTCGGATTGAGTCGAATTTGGTGTCGTTGGGTTTGTATTTCCGAGGCGTTCAGTTCAACTATAAGTTTGCTAAAATTGGAGTTCAGATGGTCACCGATTTAATTTTTGAAGTTTTCAACTTGATTTTGCTTTCAGATTCATGTGCGATCATGATAATTTTTTTATGATATATCAGTACTATATGATGTATATCAAACTATGTAATTAACCAGAACTCAATGCTCATAATATTAATTAGTTTGTACTGATCATTTTGTATAATATGATAATATTGTAGATTATGATAATATTGTAGATTCTGTAAATCAACTATAAGATTTGATCATACTTTTCTCTCATCTTATTTTAGGGTTTATTTTTAAAGCACTTGGTATAAATACTTTCTTATGAAACTTAAAATGAGAGAGGCATAAAAATTTCAAAGAAAGAAATGAAAGAAGTTTATTTTTAGGAGAGATCATTTGTATTTTATTTGAAAACCTAAATAGGAGAGATCCCATTATGAGAGTGCATTATTTGGTGGTTTCTCCTTATTTTCACCTTGATCCTCTTTTTTTTTTTTGGCTTATGGTAGAGTTATTATAGTGTGATTTTTAAGGGGTATTTAAGATCTCAAAAGTTTCTTTGTTACTTTAGTTAATTAGCTGGTAAAATAGCATATCGATCTTCCTATTTGGAGTAGAAGAGGGTGGAGGGTTTTTTATTATCTATCAAGGAAAAGGGATACGTTGCTCTGTGGAGACCAAATGAGAGAGAAATCTATAATTAAGTATGAAGGACCCAATACTAGCATTAATATGAAGACCCTAACCTAGCAAAATTCCTTATTTAGTTAAATGTCATGGGACCATTATGCTTTGCTAAACCTTATGTAGTTTGTGTGTGTCGTTATGATTGTATGAACTTCAGGTTTTAATATTCTTTAAGAAATTTATATTTTAATTTAGATAGGGGTTTATTAAAAATGATTTTATTATAATTAATTATAATATTACATAAAGGAGGGGTTGGCCATGTATATATAGTTTCCATGGGGGGCTAGCCACTCTAATTCATCCCTCTCTTTGTGATTTGAATTGGTTGCTTCATCAAAACATATAAAATGTGTCATTCTCTATGAATATAATGTTTTGAAGACTGAATTTGGATTGAATTTTCAAAGAGGGTAGGGTTGGTGAATGGCCAAGGGGATCAATTAGTGATCTTTCTATCCATTCAAATTGGTTAGTGAGGTCTTCTATCTTGTGATTTTTTTTTAATGTTGTCCTTTTATTAAATATATTATACTATTTTTTATTTCATTAAAAAATAAAATCTCTATTTATCTTCCATAGCCTTGTGTCTATTTCCCTGTTGTGTGGTTGGCCAAGGAAGGCTGCAACTAGAGCTATTCTAGTTATGGTTGAACAATGGCATTCATAAACCCTACCAAAATTAGTAAAAAAAACTCTATAGTTATTCTTAATATATCCCTCTACTAAATAAAATATTTTCCCTAAAGTTACATCATTCCTTTACATGTTTCTAAAGTATAAACTTTTTTTTTTAAGTATAAACCATAACCCAAGAAAATTAGCCAAATTAGGGTCTTAAAGTACTCAATCACTTCAAAATTTCATAAAATGTTATCTATAAATTTCAAAAAATAATGAAACCTTACAAATCATAACTAAACACATTTTTTATAACTATTTCAAGATATTTCATGAATTTTTTGATAAGTATTATGTCTGTTCTCATCATATAAAATCAAACTAATATATTCAGGATTTATTAGTTTAAATCCAAAACCAACCCTTATTGCAAGCCAATCCTTCACGCCAGCACAAACTTAACTCTCCCAACATATTCCTTACTTAACCAAAGCCTCTTGAGAATTAATATCCACTAAGTTAAATCACTCCAAATGGTATCAAAAACTAACCACACCTAATTGTTGTATCAAAGCCAAGGTATAAAGAAGATTGCAGCTTGTCTCTCTTTTAAAAGTTTGGAGGAAGGAGAAATCACATAGAAGAGGTGGAAACTGAATACTAGCATGTTTGTCTTAGCAATTTGATTTTTTTTACTAATATTATATTTTCTATAACAAAAAATTTTGTTAGAATGCTTGTGGTAGGTAATCATGTGGACATTTATGTTTGTACGAACTAGTTAACACCACTCAGTTAATCTAGCCTTACCATTTTAAACTAATCATAAAATTATATAATTTGAGCATCAAATTTGGTAAGTGGTGCTCACTATTTATCCTTAACCTAGGGTGAACACAATATTTAAAAATTGAAGTTATCTTGTTTGAGATTTCTTGGTAGTATTTTTATTAGTGTACTTGCTACCTTTTTATTTCTACTTTTTATTTTATGTTCAATTGTGTCCTTGTTTTTCTTTCTTTCACTTTACCTTATTACTTGGTTGCTTTCTTGATTCATAAAATAAATAATTAATATTTTACAAATAAGTTTTCTATAAAAGCAAATATTAAATTTTTAATTGATAAAAATTTTTGAAGCCAAACAATTCAACCCCCCCGGGTGCAATAGCTTTTCAACAACATGCAAACAAATAGGTAGTGTTTGAAAATTCATGCAAAGGTATGCTAGCTAAATTAATAAGCATTTTAGGAGTGAATTCATAGATTATCTAAAAGTGTGATTTTAGAGTGGTCATGGAAATAGTGTTATTATAGGTAAATTCAGTAGTGAGCAAGAGTATGTTCCAATTTCTTAAGCTTTTCCCAATTAAGAACCTTAATAAATTACCTAGAGTTATATTAACTACCTCAATTTGCTAATGAAAGGAAGAAGATAATTTCAAATTGGTTCCCATAAGCTTCTATAAGGTTTTTCAAAAATAAGAAACAAAATTACCCTCCTTACCAAAAAACTATGGATGTAGGAAGGCCATGTTATCAAACTATCTCTCCAAAGAACACCACACCCAAAGTGATGGGGGTTTATAAAAGAATCAGATGCTAATAATACCAGGGAGAAATGGGTGAGATAATCAATGGAAGAAAGGTAGTATAAGCCTAGATGGGCTTGAATCTTACAACAAATATAGAAAATATGTAACCACTATTAATGATGGAGGGACAAATACATCCTAAGGGAGCCACAAAAAAAATCAATGGGAAAATAAAACCACAATGCAGATTTCAAGGAAACTTCTATTTTTATGGTCAAATGCTACATAGGTAATATCATTCTACCTCAAAAGATATAGATAGCATTTTGTAATGGATTCGAAGTGAAAAGTAGAATTTTGAAAATATACTATTCTTATAATCAAACTTAATAAAGAGAATAACATGTTATTTTAGGAGGCAAACATGATATTCTATAATGATGTTCAGAGACTGAATCATAAAAATTTTACCATTTCTATAAACAAATAATACAATTAGAATAACATGTCACCTTGGGAGATGAACATGATATTCTATAATGTTATTTCAGAATACAAATAGGGTTTTATAAAGTAGTCTACATCCTAGAGATTTTTCCCTTGCCTTAAGGAAGATAGGTAAGGTTTATCTTTTTACTAGGGTTACAAGTTTCCCTTAAAGGCAAGCTTCTATGGTTAATTACATCTTAAGAGGGGAAATTCTTGAGAATACTCTCAATTAAAATAGTGGCTAAAATCTTCTTGGTTTCAAAATTTTAAATAAGGTTTAGAAGTCTGGAATCCTCTAATGGGAATAGTTCACAGTTGAGCTGTTATTTCTCAAATTAAAGGAGGGAGAGTGGAGAATGTAAGGATTCTAAAAACTGAGAAGTATTCAAACATATCTTATGATTGGGCTTTAATATTTTTGAATGAGATGAATTTCTTATTTTTTAATTAATAATTTATTAGAAATTCATGATTGCACTCTTGGAAGGGGAGGACTTATGATTTGAAGACTACCTTAAAAACTTGGTCTAAAGTGAATTTCTATAGGATAGTGACTCAAACCTAGTCTAGGAGATGTAGAATCTTATGAGATGTGACTTATATCATCAAAACCTACAAGTATTCAAAAGAGAGCCTGACACTATTGGTCGTACATTTTCCTGGACTGAAACGTCAACTAAACACCACCTAACTCCTTAAAACTATAATTTGATATTTATGAAATGTAAGATGGGTAAGATTTTGTTTATTTAGGAATGATGTCTAACTCTAATAGGAATGGAGTTTATAGATCTAACTAATGTAGGAAAATATTTTTGTATATATATTTTAGATGTTCTAATGCAAGTCTAATATGAAAGAAAAGAAAAATTAGCTTTTTAGGAAAACTTTGGCAAAATACAACCCCATTCAAATAGAAATGTACGTAGGCTTAACCCTGTCACTTAGGTCACCCTTAACTTCTTTTAGCACGTAGAATTTGTGTTTGTATAATAGCAAAATAAAATACCTGGATGTTCACAAGAAAGTCAACTAGAAAGGATAAATTCCATATTTCCCTAGAACCTAATGAGTATCCATACAAAACATATGAAAACTAAAGATACCTAGCATAAAGCATGTATATATTTAGTGTGTAAGGAAAGTAAACACACTAACCATTCAATCGTAATTAAAATATATAAAACAAAAAAGCAAAGTTCAATTTTTCAAGTACCATTTAAATACAATCTAGCTCTATGAGATGAATTGTGGCCAAGCTGCACCTTGGAAAGATTGGATTCTATTCCTATAATGAAGCAATTCATATACAAAAAATTAAATTATTTATGGTCTTCAATTTTTCAAATTCTTTAGCACTAATCATACTTCCAAAAAAGCTTATAGAAGTCATCATCTTTAAAGAAAGAAGATTCATTCTTTTTGGTAGCTTCTTTTAAGGATAAATAATTTTAATTTAAAACTTTCATAACTCTTTTATAATTTATAATTTACATTTATGAAAATAAAAAATACTCTACACTCCTACATGGCTAGTGAAAACAATAATTTATATCTCAAGCATTTAAATATGTATCACATGTTATTATAAAGTTCTTTCTCATTTCTAAGCAACCCAAAACGTTGGTCATACTTTTTATTAATCAAAGGGGGCTAAGAAAATATAAGCACTTCATAAAATTGGATTAGTTTAAATTTTAATGAATATGCCCTCCTTTATGATAACCCTTTATAATCTTGACCACCTACATATGTTTGGATTAGTGATAAACAAACAAAATGCTCCTAACCTAGGGCACCTAACCATTCATCACAGAATCAAAACATCATCATCATAAGCATAATGAAGCTTCAAAATATTTACATACATCCACCAACATCACTTAAGCAAGAAAATTAAACATAGGTAATAAATACATCACTCAATGTAAAATAATGAAATTAGCCTAGAACTAGAATTGGTTGCACTAAAAAATATATTGAAGTGTGTGCTAGGCTAAAAGGTTTACTCCTTCCTAGTAGGATTTTAAGATTTTATTTTCTAATGATTAGTTTAGCCCAGGCCGAGGGAATTGTTAATTAAATTTAAATTATAATGTTTTTTTTTTAGGAAAACCCACAAAGGGGCCTACGCGTTGATAAAAAAAGGCTGTTACAAGGTCCTTAAAGGGACCTCAAGCTCACTAATGCTCTGGGAGCTACCAAAAAAACAAAATAAATCCTAAGAGCTCAAGTTCCCTGCTAATCATAAGTATAAAATTTCCTAGGTACATTCTAGGGTGGTAAGAAGTCATCACCCAAAAATAAGAAAAGATTAACATGGTGACATTGAGTACAATCTTTTCATCCTAAAATTGTGAAGTCAAAGAACCTGCAAAATACAAATCCTACAAGAAGATTGTCACAACAGCAAAAACCATGCATTTGAAATAGCTAATAAGCCAATTTTCTATTATCATGAGAATCATAATCATCAAGAAATATCTGAAGAAAGTAAACCATATAACATTAATAATAATGAGAATTCAAATAAGGTTAGCCATAAATATTTTCTCAAGCCATGGCCAGCTAAAGGGGCCTAGCCAGCAATATAATCTCAAGCAATCTGTTTAGAAATAATTGAACTCAACCAAAAGCCATCCAACACGCTGAGTAGAGTACTCATAGAAACCATAAGATCAGTAAAATAATCCCTAAACATAATATGATTATCAAAATTCTGGTATAACTGGCCCATCCGTAGCATCAGAAATGGAGCTAATAAGAAGAGAACAACCAGAAAATTGCAATTGTTAGGGGAAATGAAAAGCCACCAAAACCACCTAGCCATCCCATGAAAACTACTAATGAGGCAGCTAACGCTTCCCTTAGAAATGTACCAAATAAACAAATAATCCATCATACAAATAAGCACATCCAGGCTACAAAACACTTTGATAAAACTCAACCGAAAAGAATTACAAACACCAGAAATTGGAACAACCGAAGGCCAACAACAGCTAAAATTTGAAGGCCAACAGCAGCTAAAAATCAGCTTAATCCTACCACTAGAAGGATTAAAATAACTACAATTATAAACAAACCAAAATATGCTTACCAAAAACTAGAATACTGCAACTGGAGAAAAATGATAGCTTGATAGATAAAACAGATCATGGGAAGTGAACAACCAACTCAGGAGTGTAGTATCATGTAAATCATAAAGCCAACATACTAGCTGCCACTCAAACTTGATCCTACTCCAAAGCAAAATGGGAGAAGAGCAAGACCAAAAACTCAAAAATGGATTAATGCTGCAACACCAGTTGAAATGTTGAATTCCAACACCCCAATTACCCAACTTACCCAAAACCCAGCATACATAATTTGAATGGAGGTTCCAAAAAGAATGGAAAACCATATTATCTAACTATTATTCAGCCAGGACAATTAATGGTACAACCAACAAAGATCATGCCAAACCAAATGCCAAACCACAACCTGATACCCACCGCTCCCACTCCCGCAAGGAAGAGGACAAGATGAGCAACAGTTAATCATACAGCCATCAATAAACATATTCCAGTCACTGCTAGCCATATTCACAACCCAAACAACACAAACATAAAGAATAAAAAAACCTGGTTGAACATACGAAGCATAAATTCCATAGATCAGAAACTCATTCAGATCAAACAACAAAAACCACTCAAAAAATGAAAACCAGAGCCAATAATTAAATTCTAACATAGGGGAAACCAAGTTTATCCAGTCTAATAAGGCCTTTGAGGAAGCCCAACAAAGAAGTGTAGGATAAATCAGTAAGAAATTAAAGATTACATCCATAATTCGCTAACTAATTAGCACACGCATTTCCTTATCTATGAATGTGGGAAATATTAGCTTTAAAAAAATTCAATAGTTACTTGATTTCCCTTACTAAATAGAATAGATCCGGGTTACAAATTATATCACCATTGTCTTTTAAATAGTGGAGACAATGCATAGCACCCACTTCAATCCAAATGTTGCTGATACCAAGAGAAAGGCATAATTTTAAACCATTAAGTATTGTAGAAAGTTCAGCAAAAATAACAGGGCATTTTGAAAACGATCCTGCATAAGCCATAATAAAATTAAGCTGAAAATTTCTATATTTTGATAAATAAACTAAATGAACACTAATATTTAAATTAATTTTTTTAATTCTAACATATTTAAAGCTTCTAACAATACTTTTTCAAGCATGGTAGAGCACGCTAGTAGGTAGGAAAAGTGGAGCCATGTTAGAACCAATATATGGATGGCACGCATCCCGCTCATCAATTGGAAATAAGTCTAGTGGCATTTAGCTGACAGAGTTATGCGACAATTTAGTGGTGTATAGCCTACTGATATTCACCTCATGGAGTGCACTTTCAGAAGGATAGATGGACGTGGTCATGTAGATGTTGATTAGACATGTCAACATTGGACCTACATTAAATTTTGGAATAATTAGTGAGCATATATTACTCAAGTGCAGATACCATTGGGCAACAGAATGAAGAGCTGACCAGATACCTGAGATGGTATAGATCATGGGCCTCGATTTACTTATTGAGGCCATCAATAAGGCTCTAAAGACTATACATCTGAGGTAACCTTGGGAAAGAATGGTGGTACGTTAACCTGCTATGAGTAATGCTTTAATTAGACGATTTGTGATTTGTTCACACTAATTATAATCTTCATTATAGGTAAACTACTATGTATGCAATTAAGAGATCCTCCACCCATTGGCAGGTGGTCAAGGGCAAAATGTGAGCTTGATACAATATGCGATAGATGCTGTTATCAAGTTAGGAAATAGGATTGGCAAATCAGTGTACATTGATTATGGTGCATTTGAGACCCTGGATCGTCAATCCTCTCCTGCATAGTAAGCACACAGATGTTTGAACCATACTCAGAGGTCTAGGAGATCAATTTTAGATGCTCCCGGGAGAACTATGGCCACTGATGTGGGTGCTAACAACTTTTAGGCACCGAGGCATTCTATATACATGGGCTCTGGGGTTGATCTCATGCCATCAAACTTTAAGGTGGATGGACCCTGAATGGCATAGGGAGTAAATCCATATGCTGCAAGATAGTTTTCAGATTATTTTATCTAGTTTGGTGCATATTTATGAACTCTAAGAGGTTATTAGGAGGTCAGACAAAGATAATAAGCAGACTTGTACACCTCATCTAGTATCTATATTCTAGATTGGGTGGGTTCACTAGGTTTACCAGCATGTCCGATGCAACAGGATCTGCTTTTATAGCAAGGATGTATAGAGGCTATTACAACATGGAAGGAGGAGAAGGAATTTGGAGATGATGGGGCACATATATAGCCAAGACCCCGATGATCACCTATAAGATATACCATATCATGGATGCCATTCCTTGTCGAAGAAGAGGCTAGTTCGCATGTATGTACATTGTAGTTATATCGGCTTTATCAAACTCTTGTAACTTGAATATTTAATAAATTCAAAGTTATTGTATTTGGAATTAGTAAAATCAATAAAGTAATATATTTCTATTTACATATTATTTCATTACTTATTTAATATATTATGTATTATCATATATTAATATTTTGTATGAGCATAAGCCGAGTACAAAAAATAAAATTTCATGAACAAAAGTTATAATAAACGTATACAAACTTAACTTCATTAAAAGCAAAAGATAATACAAAAATTATTATCATCATAGAAACTCTAAATTAAAAATAGTACATGCATGCTACTTTTTCTCAACTAAGGTAAGTAGACGTGCTTGGAGTTGGCTTTGAGTTGTACAACACCTGAAGTAAAACTTGAACTCAAATTGAAAGTCTTGACATTCTACTAAGTTCAAATTCTTCCTTCTCTTTCCTCCCTATAATAACTCCATCCAATTTATATAGCAGTCTTACATAAAACTTTTCTAGCCTAAAAACTAAGGATAATAAAGAATAAATGATTAAGATCTAGTGGTGCCTTTTGTGTTAACTCCATTTTCCCTATTGCAAAAACATGATATTTTGATGATAACAAACAAATGCTTTGAAGTTACTAATTTTTGATATTTAATGTTTCAGAAAATAAAAAAGGACAATCCAATAATCAGAGTAATTGAAGTCAAATCAGCTTGGAACTAATGTTGGATAGTTTCCTTAGGTATGGCATAATAATTCAAATATTTATAGCTCACAAATAAATTTGAAAAAGTTAAAATACATTTTTTTAATAATTTGAAAGCATTTCTAAATCATTCGTTACAATAATATCATGCATGATCATAACTTTAATCATTTTTTGAAAGTTCACTACCTTGCATTTCAAAGCTTCATAACTTGCATTCAATTCTTTCTTGAGTTTATTTAATCTATCCAATAATATTCAAAAACATAATTAATCATTTGCATATCATCAATTCTTGCCATGAAGCTCAAATGACAATCCAATTATTCAAATTATTCATTTTCTCTCACCCAGTATTATTCATATTATTTCTACCTTATCATAACACACAATATCACGCATAAATATCTTGAGGCCAAAATCTTTTCCATTAATTAACTTAAAATTAAGCAAAATATTTATACTAATCAATTATTTATTTGTTAATAATGTTGGAGCAGTTCTTGTTAGCTAAAATAATTTTAATCCTATATTATTATAATAATTAATTAATTATTTTTATTAATGTAACTAGTCTCTAATGTTTCAATTTATTATGGTCGAATTTATTTTGAAATTTTCAAATTAATTAAGCATACTTTAATGGCTTAACCACTCATTAAAAATTAAAAAATTTTATTTTTTGCAAACTAAACTCCCTCCAAAATACCATTTCTAAAATAAAATTTCTATTTTTATTAAGCTTTGGCCTATCCTCCTTAATGAAATTTTAAATATTATTTTTAATTAAATTAGTATTGGAATACCTTCCTAATCAAACAAACCAAAAAACCACAAATATATTAAATTATATTAGATTGAATCCATGATCAAATCTTTCCAAACTTTTGTTCAAAATATACGGAAATTGATTGGCTAAATTTTTCATGTGCTCTAATTTGTTTAATCCTCATGGCCTTGATTCATTGGTTAATTCATCCACCTAATATTGGATTGATGATGTGGCAATCAAATAAAATGGTTAGGATTTCATCATGCCTTAGATGAAATCCTCATGAATGAATCCAAACCAGATGCATTGTCAAATCAGCTCCTTTGGCAAAAATTCACATGATTTCTTTCCTATGCTTCATAACTTTGTGTTGGCAGATCTAATGCATTTCAAAATTCGTTGTTTGTTCAAATTATTTCCTAAATAATCTCCCTCCAATTCCATCTTGACTTGGCTGAAATCCTCCCTATAAATAAAGGTGATGGCTACGTGTGTGTGGTTGCTCCTTAGCACATTGAAACTCTATAAGAATTTCACCTCACTTGATAAACCTTCTCCATAAACCCTCCTTGGCTGAGATTTTTATTTTTCTTATGCTCTTAATTAAGCCAAAGAGTTTCCCTTTGAATAATCTTCATCTTTTGCTCAAAGGAGATAGTCTTTAGTGAGTTTGTTCCAAGCGACGAATTATATTTCCAAATCTAGTTTCCAATCTTAAAAAAAAATCATTGTTTTATTTTGTGATTGATTTCATATATAAAAAGTTCACATATCTATATCATTTACATTAAAGTTTGTGATCATGCTTAATTAAAATAAAACCTTTATGAACTATTCTATTTGTATTATTTCTTGCTTTAGTAGGATGAGAGCTAAAATACTTTAAATTTGAGAGCTAGAGTTGGGTTATATTTTTTCTTATTTCTTTTATTTATGATCTTATGATTATTTATTTATGGTTGTACTTGCCTTATGTAGGAAAGTGCGGTGTTTGGGGGTTATACTTGCATGGTGTAGGAAAGTATAGTATTTGAGGTTATGCTTGCCTAATGTAGGAAAGCACGGAAGTTGGTGTAAGCTTGAATTGCTTAGCAAATTCCTAGTCATGGATGGCTAGGCATGGACATAGGCTAGTTTTTTGGTTTTTCCCAAACCACATAAATAAGTTGCATGTGCCCTTTCTTTTCTTTCTCACACTTTACCTTATTGCTTGGTTATTTTCTCTAATCATAAAATAACTAATTAAAGTTTTTTTAACAAGTTTTCTATTAAAGCAAACAATTAATTTTTAAATTGATAAAATTTTTTGAAGCCACCCAATTCACCCCCCCCCCCCCCCCCCCCGCCCCCCTCCCCCCCTCCTTCCTCCTCTTAGGTGCCATATCTTATTAACAATTGATATAAGAGCTTCAGTTCATTTTTTATGTTGACATCCTTGAGTAGATCACTATGGCACAAACCTTTCCTAAGGGTGCACTACTCGAAGGTCAATCCACTCATTGATTGCCACTTCTTGAAAATGTTTCTTTTGACTATGGGAAAAATCATATTAGCACTTTTATTCAAGGTCAAGATTCTCATATGTGGCATATATTAAGACTTCAATATCACACATCCATTGTTGAAATTAATGGTTTGAAAGTTGAAAAATCTTTTGTTGAATGGTCTGCTTATGAAATATAATTAGATAAGCTTAATGCTAGAGCATTTAATATCTTGTACTATGCATTACTTCATGATGACTACATGAGAATATCCATACTACTGCTAAAGAAAAATGGGACAATTTAATTATAATTTATGAAGGTACAAATGAAGTTAACGATGCTCACATTGATAAACTTGTGCATGAATATGAATTATTTTGAATGTTGCCTAATGAAAACATTTCAGATATGTATACTCATTTCATGAAAATTATAAACACATTAAATTCATTAGGTAGAAAGTATAAAAATAGAGACTTACTTTACAAAATATTAAGATGTCTTCCTAAGGAATGGGATGCTAAGGTAATAGCTATTAGTGAAGCTAAGGATCTAACTTCTTGTCCATTATATCAATTATTTGGATCTCTTATAACTCATGAATAGGTGCTTGCACAAAGAGAGCTAAATGATGCTTCTTACAAGAAGGAGATAGTAAAAACCATTGCATTGAAGATTGAAGACTCAAATGGTGACACAAGCTCAAGCTCAAAGGCAGATAGTGAGGAGTTGCCATGTTCTCAAAGAAGCTAGGAAATATGCTGAGGAAAAAGCAAAGGTATGGAAAGTCTAAGTATCATAAATTACCTAACAAAAAGCAAAATACATGTGAAGGAATTATCTGCTATAACTGTAAGAAGCCTGGACATGTGAGAGGAGAATGCACAGAGTTGGAGAATGAAGGTCAAAAGGAGTTCCAAAAGATGAAGAATGTGAAAGGCAACAAGCGCCATAATAAGAAAAAGAGAGCTTTATGGGAAAATTTTTTAGACTCGGAGGAATCAAGTGATAACACTACTGAGGAAGAAGTCAACATGTGTCTTATGGCAAATGGAGAAAACTCAAATGAGGTATGCCTTTAAAAAAAATTGGTGAAGCCATGTGGTACTTGGACAATGGATGTTCAAGACATATGATAGGTGACAAATCTAAATTTTCTTCGTTAGAATCATGTAATTTAGGATATGTAGTTTATGGTGATAATGCTAAAAGAAAAATTATTGGAATAGGTTAATTTCTAAAAATTCAATTACTTTAGATAAAGTGTTTCTTATTGATGGATTGAAATATAACTTAATTTCAATTAGTCAATTATGCAATAAAGGTCTTAATATAGAATTTCATGCATCTTTTCATGTTATTAGAGATAAAATTAATGTTATGCTTGTAGGATATAGATATAAGAATATCTATTTGATTGATTTTAAAAATTCATGCAACACAAGTTTGAACTTGATTTGTTTAAAAAGCACTTATGATGAAGTTTGGTTAAGGAATAAGAGATTATGTCACATAAACAAGCATACTTTAAATAAAATTGCAACACTCAATTTAGTAGAAGGTTTGCCTAATATAAAATTCCATTCTGATTATGTTTGTGCTGCACTTATTGATTGTAAAACTCTAAATATTCATTTAAAAGATAAAAACATTGTTTCTACTTCTAGACCATTAGAACTTTTGCATATGAATTTATTTGGACCTGTAAGCACTGCTATCCTAGGAGGTAAAAACTTTGGATTTATAATTATTGATGACTTTTCTAGATTCACTTGGGTTATATTTTTAACTAATAAAAAAAATGCTTTTAAACTCTTTAAAAAATTTACTAAATATATATTCAAAAAGATAGAGGACACCTAATTAATAAAATTCAATCTGATCATGGAGGTGAATTTGAAAACAAACATAATTTTTTAGCTCACAGGACTCCCAAGTAGAATGGAGTTAAAGAAAGGATGAATACAATTTTAGTTGAATTGAGTAGAGCTATGTTGGATGACTTTAACTTACCTAAACAATTTTGGGTAGAATCTGTTAATACTATAAGTTATGTTATGAATAGAATTTACTTAAGACCCATTTTAAATAAAACCCCCTATGAATTATTATTTTGTAAGAAACCTAAAATTGATTATTTTTTATGTTTTTGGATGTAAGTGTTTTATCTTGAATAATAGAAAAGAACCTTAAGAAAAAATTGATAGTAAATCTAATAATGGTATATTTCTTGGATATTCTACAAAAGGGAGATCATTTAGAGTGTTTAATAAAAGGAAAATAATTGTAGAAGAATTTGCACTAGTAATATTTGATGAAAACATAATTGATCATGTTAGAGATCATGTAGCTGATAATGAGGTAAAGGATTTTAAGAAAATCAATTTGGAAGATCAAGCTGATGATTCATTTCCTAAGGAATGGAGATTTAATAAGAATCATCCTAAAGACTTGATCATAGTAGATCCTTTCAAGGTGTTAGAACTAGAAGACACTTTAAGTAAGTGATCAATCATTCAACTTTCTTATCAGAGATTGAACCTAAGAATATAGAATAAGCTTTAAAAGATCATTTTTGGATTATGGCTATGGAAGAAGAGTTGAACTAATTCACTAGGAATGATGTTTAGGAGTTAGTGCCTTAACCCCAAGATCAAAATTTGATTGGAACTAGATGGATCTTTAAAAATAGGTTCGATGACTTAGATTGCATTCTAAGAAATAAAGCTAGGTTAGTTGCACAAGGGTACACATAAGTTCATGGAATAGATTTTGAGGACTTTTTTGCACCCATAGCAAGACTAGAGGTTATTATGTTGCTTCTTGCATTTGCTAGTTTTAAGGACTTTAAACATTTTCAAATGGATGTAAAGAGTGCTTTTTTGAATGGATTTATTGAACAAGGTGTCTTTATAGAAGAACCCCCCAATTTTTAGAGCCTAAATTTGCCTAATCATATGTTAAAATTGAAGAAAGCTTTATATGGTTTAAAACAAGCTCCAAGGGTTTGGTATGATAGGTATAGTAATTTTTTAAAGGGTCGAGTAGACACAACCCTATTTATTAAAAACCTAGGTAATGATTTAATTATTGTGCAGATCTATATGGATGATATTTTGTTTGGAAGTATAAATGAATCTTTGTGTTATAAGTTCCCATCTATGATGTCTAAAGAATTTAAAATGAATATGATGGGAGAACTCAACTTTTTATTGGGTCTTTATGTGAAGAAATAAAAAATTGACACTTTTATTTGTCAAACCAAGTACATAAATGAATTGATTAAGAATCTTAACATGAAAAGATTCAAATCTAGTAAAATGCCCATAAGCCCCTCTACTAAATTAGACTTAGATGAATTAGGTAAGCCAATTAACCAAAAGCTTTATAGGAGTACGATAGGCTCACTTCCATACCTTACTACTAATATGCCTAATATCATATTTGTTATGTGTTTGTGTGCTCGTTTTTAGGTTGCCTCAAAAGAATCTCATTTAATGGAAGTCAAGTATATATTTAGGTATTTGATAGGAAATACTAGGATAGGCTTATGGTATCCTAAAAACATCTTTTCATGTGAGTTGATTACTTTTTTATGCTGATTTTATAAGATGCAAAATAGATAGGAAAAGTACATCAAGTACATATCAATTTTTAAGATCTTCTCTTATGTTTTGGTCCTTTAGAAAGCAAAAAATCTATAACTCTCTCTCTTGTTGAAGCTAAGTACATGGCTGTTGGTAGTTGTATTGCTCAAGCTCTTTGGTTGAAGCAATAATTAGAAAACTTTGGCATGAAGTTAGAATACATAACTATTAGATGTGATAAAACTAGTGCTATTTATTTGACTAAGAATCTTGTTCAACACTCACAAACCAAGTATATAGAAATTATACCAATTCATTAGGGATCATATGTGTAAGAGTGATGTTGGAATTAAATTTATTTCTACTTAATTTCAAATTATAGATATTTTATTAAACCCTTATTTTTTGGTTTGGAAAGATGCAAAGCAATTGAAATTATAATTTCTTTGAAAAAAATTAAAATTATATAAACTCTTGAATTTGTTTTAAGTTTTGTAATCAAACTCATCGTTATAAACAATATATCATCTTAGAAGGTGACAATATCATTCCCTTGTAGGTTCAGATTATAAAAGTATCAACTCCATTCTGATTATCATAGCCAAATCCAAGAAGGAGCTATATATGACCCCAAAGGGTCAAAATGATGTTTGATCGAGTACTTAGCTATGATAATCTAGAAGTATTATCATTAACTTCATAATCAAAATTATGATGATAAATGATATATCTTCCCATCAAAAAAAATATCATTTATTATCAATCAATTGAATATGAAGATTCATCTTTGATTTAGATTTTTCCAAAGAGAATTAATTAATTTTTAAATTAATATGGGTCTTAAATCTCCTATGAAGGAAAGCCTTTATAGTTAATTACATCATAGGAAGTTTGGGCTTCCTATGAACACTCTCGATTAAAATTATGATAGAAATTTTATTTAGAATTTTCAAGGAGTGATACAATAGTAATGAGGTTAGAATTTTAATAGAGATTGAAGCAAATTTGAATTGTTATTTTGGAGGCCAATGGAGAAGGAGTATAAAAAATTCCTCAATCTATCCTATGTATTTGGCTTTATATTTTTTATTTAGAGAAAATTTTAATTCATGTTGTTATTTAATTAGAATGTTGGAATTATAATCCTGAAATTGGGGACTTATGATTTTGGGTCTGCCCTTGATCCTAAATCTAAGTTTGGTACTAAACGATAGTGACCCGATCCTAACTAATAAAATGCAAATTTAGACTTGCTCTGGCTTGGATTGGGGAGTCATATAACCACCTAACGCTTCAAAACCCTGAATTCGGTCTTTATGAAAGATTGGTAAAGCTGTTGTTTAAGTTTTGAGGAATTGGGGCCAACGTCTAGAGAATATCCTAATTGACCCCTTTACTTATATAGGGTGATTATGCTTGAATGAAATTAAAATTTTATTAATTTAATTAGTTTCTATTATAATGCATGTTGATTGACCTTGTATGCATAAATGAAATGAAGTAGTTTAAAATTTTGGCTTAAAAAATATATTTTTTCCTAGAGATTACACAATATCCCCTAGACAGAGTTGCACCCTAATAGGCCAGGTGGTCTACCATAACCTACAGGCGAGGAGGTTCCTCACAAGGAAGATAAGGTATAATATGAATGCATGAGACCCTTGATGAGCCCAAGCTTACTTCTTAAAATCATTTATCTTTCTATGTTGGCCTAAATAATTTATTTAGTTATGAGTAAAAAAAGTTAATCCTTAAAGAGCCTAACCACATCTAGGCTAAAACAAAAATTTCTTGCAGAGTAAAAAACCTATAAAAATTTACAAAACTCCTAATGCACAAATATCTAAATGGAAATAACTCCTCCCCGAAAGGGTGTTTCTTCCCTCTTTAGATTTTTAAATATATTAAGTAAATGTAAAAAGTTTATGTGTCAAATGCCACTAATTGTAACCTAAGGTCTATAGAAATTAAAAGTGGTCATGTACCACTGATAATAATTTGGATTCTAATCCTAAAGAGGATGTAAGTAATTTTAAAATGGGATATTTTTGAAGTCTTCATTTCTTCATCTTCCTCTCTTCTACAAGCTCCTTGGGTGCGTCGGGTCCAAATATCTAAATGGAAATAACTCCTCCCCGAAAGGGTGTTTCTTCCCTCTTTAGATTTTTAAATCATCCTAATTTAAATCCCAAATGAAAGGAACTCTCCCCTAAGAGATGTTTCCCTTTTCTTTGGACTCCAAATTGGATAGAAAATATCCCATTTAAAATTAACTTTTACAACTCAAATTGAATTCAAATTACATGTAGAAAATAAAAAAAAGTACTCTAAAACAACTTGTATGGTTATCCTAAGAAGTTTATATATCAAATTATTAACAATATCAAGCATTTATATAATCAAATTGCTCAAATTATAGCACAATCACACTTGGTCATGCTCTTCAAATTTTAAGGGGGCTAGGTATATTTAGCACCTGTAGAAAATTCATTAGTTAAATTTTAATTTAGCCCCCTTAATTAATTCATTACAACCAACATGTGTTATATGAGCATGACCACTTGCATAAGACTTTGTTAGCATCCAAATCATCCTAACCTAGGAGAAATCTAGCACTCTTCAATCCAGATCATAAATAACATAATAGAAATAAACACATCACAAGGCATCACATTAATTAATTCATTACAACCAACATGTAGTGAATTCTATGAAGAACCTCGGCACACAAGTAGAAGAAAAAGAAAGAACAATGGCCTAGCCTAAAACTAAAAGTGGTTATCTTAACAAATCATCTAAAGTGTGTGCATCTAGCTATGTAGCTTGGATGTGTCCTATGTTGGGTAGTTATTGAAGTTTTTTAGTGTTTTAATTTGTTTGTTGTGGGTCAAAGGGGATTTGAATTTGAATTTAAGTATTAGTGTTTTAATTTTCATTTTAGGATAAATTTTTAATTATTAAGTGAATACTACCTTTTGTTTATACCAAGGCCATGAGGTTTATTTTATCCTCCTTGGAGCTAAGTTAATAGCCTCGTAGGTTCAGGTTACCTAATAGTAACCAATATTATTTAATTAATTTAATTGGTTGAAATTAAGGGTTGATGATTTTTAATTAACTGGTTACTAACTTTTATGTTAATTATTTTCATCAACTGGTTCGTGGCATTATTACAACGGGCTCGAGGAACTCGACCTCCTTAGGACACATAGCCCTGCAGCTCAAGATAATTCATCCTAAAAATTATGTTGATGTAGTTATATTAATGATTTAAATTTGGTTAAGTAATTAATAATTAGTCGATTTCATAATTTTGCACTTCATTGAATCTGTTCTTGACGTTGTCATAACGGGTTCGAGGAACCAAGCCTCCTTAGGACACGTAGCCGCATAGCTCGAGATTGTTCATCCTAAAAACTTCATCAATAGAGTGTTTGTTGTGTATTTTGAGGTTAGTTATCTGGTTTTATTGATTGGATTAATGTTTGCAAGAGTTTTGACCACTTTTTAAAATTTTGGATTTTTTGAATTATTTTAATTCATTAAATAAAGGGTGCAATTTTTGAATTTTTAATTTAGATTAAATTATGCAGTTTTAATATTTTTCATAAATATTAGACCCTAAGCTGAGTAAAATGACACTAAGTTTGCTGGATTTGGAGTTTTCTAGAATTAGTTATCATTTTTCAAATTTTGGGTGTATTTTTAAACCAAAGTTGACCAAAGAGTTAAAATTTTATTTTGATAGATTTTTGGAAGTTTGATATTTTTAATGAATATTAGATCCTCAAAGGAGTCCAATGCTTTTAAGTACGCTCAATTTGGAGCTTTTTTGGAATTAGTTACAATTTTTTAAAGTTTTAGCATTTAATTGAATTATTTAATTGTTTAATTAAGGATATTTTATTATTTTTGCACCAAACACATTCCAAATTCTTTGAAATCACTCCCAAAAGTGAGGAATGACCTGTAGGAGTGCTTTCAAGAGTTTGGAGTTTATTTGGTATTTTTAATAATTTTTAATTAATTAATTAATTAATTATTAATTTTTCTTAATTATCAAATCAAGCTCAATTTTGAAGTCCAGTGAATAGAGTTTTAATTTTCCTATGTAGAGGGTTCAATTATGAAAAATTTGACATATTATTTGTAATTTTAAATTTAATTTAGATTTATTATATATTTTGGAAGTTTTAGGCTCTCAAAAAGGCTGATTTTTAACTTGCTTAATTTTCTTATATAATGACCTCAAAGTTTAGTGAAATTTGAACCTAAGGTGCATGATATCATTAAGTTTATTGTTCCAGAGTTTCAGCCATTTAGGTATATGTTTATATTCCTAAGAATTTTCAATGTCATTTAGATATTAACCGTAATTATTTTTTTTAGGTGTCACTAGTATTCCAATAGGTTTAAAATTTATTTAACTAACCCTAACATATTTGCAAGCACACCACAAAAAAATCACAGTAGGATCCTATAAATTTGGAAAGTTATGAATTTTCAAAGTTTTCGATTCAAAATGAACCCATCACTTTATAAATTCACACCACAATAATCCAAAGAGCATCTGAACCTATAAAAATTATAGGCGAAGCCTAAGATACTTAAAAAAATTTTATCAAAGATTAGTTTGATCACTAGATTATGAGAAAATTATTAAAAATTAATTTTAAATAAATAGAAAATTCTAACAATTCACTTATCAAAATATATTCAAATTAATTTTATAAAATACTAGGCCTTAAGTGTTATAACTCGGGCTACCGAGTTTATATTTTTGATGATAACAAATATTACTAATTGCATCTTTATATCTTATAGTATTTATAGTGCATATTTATTTTTTTTGTACTAATATTTCAGGTACATCATACACCATTCAATAAAGATTTAGGAATCAAGATTGGGTAGAATAGGATATATTAAAAGAGCCTATAATTTTCATTTATTTATTTTTTTATTATTAGGTCAAGTCTTGTAAGGGTGTATGCTAGCTTAGTGATCGTGCACACACATACAGGGTAATGAGATAGTGAGAAAAATTAGAAGTATAATTTTCTGAACTAATCGTACTGCATGATCTATATCATACTATATGATTAGTTATTTAAAAAATCATTAAAATGACTAATTGGGATAATTAAAGCTGTTTGAACTAATCATACTATATGATACAGATCATATAGGACGATCAGCTAAAATTATTATCTCAGTCGCCAATCATAATTTAGGCAATATTTTGAAATACAAATTACATACTAATCGTATTGTATGATATGCATCGTAATGTATGATATAATCAAATTTTTCCTAAATTAATCCTATAATTAGGGATTAAATTTAGATTAATTAGTCCAATCAAATCGTATCATATAATTGAATAAATTATACTATACGACCCACTCTTTGCATGGGATAATTATTATTCGCCATAAATTATATGGGATGATAATCCAATTCAATTAAACTAATTATACTAGATGATGCTTACATCATACTAGATGATCAGCTAAAATATTTGAACTGATCGTACAATGCCTTACTCTTCATACAGTACTAATAGGGATATTGTGAACAAATCATACTATATGATATGGGATCGTACTGTACAATTAGAGTCGATAGAATTGAGTTTTTAGGGTTTCTTGAAGTCCTCTATTTAGGCCTTCTCATAAGACTTTGTAAAAGTCTTTTGAGTATTCATTGAGTTATTTTACCTTGGAGAAAGCTTGAAGATAGAGTCTATAACTTTGGAGAGAAATGGTTGAGTTTATGAGAGAGGGAGAAGATCCTTGTGAGTTTTAAGGGAGTATGAGAGGGAGTTCCACACGGTTGCTCCAGTGAAATTGCACCTGAGTTCCTCCATGTGTTAAGGTTTGTCTTTAGGGAAGCTTTGGGGAGAAGACCTCTTTCGTGTCAAAGGACCTAGCTACTCCATCACACCAGAGAAGGTAAAGTGATTTGAGGTTCTCTACTTTCACCAGGAGGGTAAAAAAGGATTTCAGGTTCTCTACCTTCACCAGGAGGGTAAAATGGATTACTATCCTTTACCGCATCGGGTTGGTGAAAAGATTATAAGAGCTTCTCTACCTAATTATAGGGACTAAAAGAGATTTACTAAAGGTTTGTGCAATACTCGGAGAGAAGAACTCTAGGGAGTTGACATAGGTCATTGTTTGATCAAACTACTATAAAATTCTAATGTGCTTATTTTGATTTTCCCTTTTTTGCACTTTTTTTTATAAATTTATTTCTATGATAATTACTTGGTAGAAATTTATGATTGATATTTTGTTGTGTTGATTAGACTATCATCACCATCTTTATAACTTTTAATAAGTTTATTACCTTCCACATTGAGTGACAATATTGTTTTTACATTGGTGTGCTTAGAAACAGTTTACTTAGGCTTAACATCCTACATTGAACTTTCATTAAGACCTTTCTAATGACACTAAAATCATTAAATTTAGTGAAATAACAGATTTTTTATGAATTTTCAAACTTTTTAAACATTTAATTCAAATTTTTAATTCAATTTAGGTCAAATCAACCACCAGTACTGTTCTGCCAATCATTGGCAGTGTTGGAGAGAGAAAATGGTGGTGGGGGCTGACATGTAGCGAAGCCAGGTTCGCTAGTTAAACATGTCAGATCAGATCCATATTATTTGTTCCACATAGATCGATCCAACGGTCCTAATCCTGTTATGTGGCCACCCTCAGTTCAAACCCATGCGTGTTCGAAACCCGCGGATGTTCGTGATTATGTTAAGGGCTATGTGGCATATTTTGGATCATCTAATCATGTTGAACTCATGATTGGTTGGTTCTGATCAAACCAGACTAATTTTAGTTTATTTTTTAACTAAATCTTCAAATGGTCATAATATTTAAAATACTTATTCAAATTTTATAAAATTTACAACATAAATTTTCATTGCCTGGATTTGGAGGCTCCATGCACTGAAAAATTTGAGCTATTTCAAATTGAAATTTAAACTAAAAGTGAAGATATATCATCAACTAGTGGATAGATATTGATGATCTTAGACTCCTTTTCCTCCTGGTGATGTCCTCTCCAACTTTATAGAAGACTCCTCAAGCTAGTTATAGCTGGATTGAAACTTGTGTTTAAAACACTGCTTTCTCTCACTAGATCTCTCTCTCTTCACTAAAATGGTGTTTGGAGGGTGGGATTAGGTGGGGAAATGATTGGAATGACTAGAAAGGTTGCTGGAGGTGTTGAGGGAGAAGTTTCAGGAGAGGAGGCTACTAAGAGAGAGTGCTTGAATGAATGATGGAGATTTTGAGGGTTTTGGCCACTTGAAACCCTCATCCTTTAAATGGAGGGTTGAGATAACTTGTTGACCTTTTGACTTGTCAATACTGACTTGGATAAGACTTGAGGAGGTCATATATGCTGTAGGAAACCACCTCAAGTAGTTTAGAGCCAAAGGATTGGAGTTTGCAAGGGTGATAAGTGTATATGAGGGGTTTGACCATGCATGAAAGTTTGACCAAGTCAAATAAATGGGATTTGACATAGAAAAATATTGGACATATTTGGAATGTCCATTTGAACAATTTTGAGTTGTCAATTTTGTTTGAAATTTATTGAAGCATTGAATTTGACCTTTGTTGGGTGTATGGTTGATTTGGTCAATCATAGTTGGCTTGGTCAACTGAGTCAAACTACGGGTTGGGGTTGAGCCCAACAAATTCAAAATAATATTTTGGACCCAATGGAGGTGGTCCCATGTAATGGTGGGGTCTCCTTCCATGAAATGTATGTTTGAGCCCTTAAGAGGCATTTTGGTCAAGTATGGTTAACTTGGTCAACATGGTCAAATTAAAATTTGGGTTTAAGTTTAATGCACTCCTAATAATGTCTAAAATTCATCGGAAGAGGTTCCATGGCTTGGTGTAGATTGGCTATGTTGAAGTTTGGTGGAAACTTCAATTTTGCTCTTAAGGGGTATTTTGGTCATTTGGGCCCTTGGTCAACTCTGGGTCAACCAGGATCCACCAAAGTGTAATTTTGGGTTTAACATGTCTTAATGAGGATTATGGACATGTTTAAAGATTTTGGGGAAGGTCTTAAGGTCAAATTCCATAAGATGTAAGGTCTAGTGGCATAGGTTGTAAATATTTGAAGATTTTGTAGCTTTTGGATTTCAATCAAGTTTCTAGGGTTAGAGGTCTCATATTAGCTTTACATTTGGAGGGTTTATCCTAGGGATACACCTAATCAATATGCAATTGATAGATCATGAATTGGGGGTCATTTGATTGGGTATTGAGGTGATTAAAAATCACCCAAAAAGGGTTATAAGACATGGACCTTTAACCTTGAACTTTGGATGGAATTTTGGATTTGAACTAAAATCTGGATTTGATTGATTGAGTATGAGTTTTTTCAACCTCATGACACGAATGAGGTCAACAACCATTACCTAAAGAATGCTTTTGTACTCTAAGATGTATGATTGGCATGTTAGATCCTTCTGTTTAAATGTTTCATATCTCTATACTTTTTGGTGTTGTCAAAAGGGGGAGAAGAAATATATGTTGGTTATTTATTTGTTGTTAATATATGTATGAATTCAGGAGGAGCTTATTTACTATAGCTTGATATACATGTATCCCTAGATATTTGTCTAAAATTTAAAATTTTTTGTAAAAAATGTTGATGTAAGGTCATTTTGCACCTCATATCTAAACACTTCCAATATAAGCTTGTCATCATCAAAAAGTGATAGATTGTTAACTCCATGAGCCCCATTGCATAAATATGATATTTTTATGATAACAAACAAATGATTGGAGGGTATTAATGTTTGATAATTAAATATTTCAGGAAATCAAAAAGGACAATTTGATAATCAGAGCAATTAAAGTCAAATTAGCTTTGAACTGAAGCTGTGTGGTTATCCTTGGGTATGAAACAATAATTCAAATATACATAGGTCAAAAATGAATTCAAAAAAGCTAAAATATATTATTTTTATAAGTTTATAGTATTTCTAAATCATTCATCACAACTATATCATGCATGATCATAACTTTAGTCATTTTTAAAAGTTCACTATCTTTCATTTCAAAGCTTCATAACTTGTATTCAATTCTTTATTAAGTTTATTTAATCCAACCAATAATATTCTAAAACACAATTAATCATCTTCATACCATCAATTCTAGCATTGAAGCTCAAATGATAATCCAATTATCCAAAGTATTTATTTTCTCTCTCCTAGTATTATTTTTATTGTTTATATCTTATCATAACACACAATGTCACACATAAATATCTTGAGGCCAAAATTTTCTCCATTAATTAAATTAAAATTAATAAAAATATCTATATTAATTGATTATATACTTGTGAATAATGTTGGAACACTTCTTGTAAGCTAAAATAATTTTAATCCTACACTATTACATGAATAATTAATTATTTTTATTAATGTAACTAGTCTCTAATATTTCAATTTATTATAGACAAATTAATTTTTAAAATTCTAAATAATTAAGCATACTTTAATGGCTTAATCACTCATTAAAATTATAGAATTTTTATTTTTTGCAAAACTAAACTCCCTTCAAAATACCTTTCCTAAAATAAAATATCTATTTTTGTTAAGCTTTGGCCGCTCCTTAATAGAATTTTAAATATTATTTTTAATAAATTTAGTGTTGGAATACCTTCCTAATCAAACCTACTAATTGACCATGAAATATATTAATTAAATTAGATTAAATCCATGATCAAATCTTTCCAAACTTTGGTTCAAAATACATGAAAATTGCTTGGCCAAAATTTTCATGTGTTCTAATTTGTTCAATCCTTACAACCTTGATTAATTAGCTAATTCATTCACCTCTTGGATTGATGATGCGACTATCAAACCAAACGGGTAGGATTTCATCATGCTTTGGATGAAATCCTCATGCATGAAAATGCATTGCCAAATCAGCTCAATTGGACAAAATTCACATGATTTCTTTCCTATTCTCCACGGCTTTATGTAGACTAATCTAATGCATTTCAAAATTCATTTTATGTTCAAATTATTGCCTAAATAATCTCCCTCCAACTCCCTCTTGACCAAGCCAAAATCCTCTTTATAAATTGGGAGGTTGGCTACATGTGTGTGCTTGCTCCTTACCACGTTGACACTTTACCAAAATTTCATCTCACTTTTTAAACCTTGTCCACCAACCTACCTTGACTAAGATTTTCATTGTTCTTAGGCTCGTAATCAAACCTAAGAATATCCCCTTGAATCATCTACATCTTTTGCTCAAAGGCAATAATCTTTGGTTAGTTTGTTCCAAGTGGTGAATTGTATTTTTAAATCTAGTTTGCAAGTTTTTTTTTTAATTCATTGTTTCAATTTGCGATTGATTTCATGCATATCAAGTTTGCATATTCATATTGTTTACATTTGAGTTTGTGATTATGCTTAATTAAAATAAAAACTTTTATGAGTTATTCTATTTATATTGCTTGTTGTTTTAGTAGGTTGAGAGCTAAAACATTTTAAAATTGAGAGGTTGAGTTGGGTTATATTTTTCTATTTCTTTTATTTATGGTCTTGTGATTGTTTGTTTGGGGTTGTACTTGCTCGGTGTAGGGAAGTGTAGTGTTTGGGGATGTACTTGCTCAATTTAGAAAAGTACAATGTTTGCGGTTGTGCTTGCCCAAAGTAGGAGAGCACGAAAGTTGGTGTAAGCTTGATTTGCTTAGTGAATTCCTAGCCGTGAGTGGCTAGGTGTGGACGTAGGCCGATTTTTGGGTTGTGGTCGAACCCCGTAAACAAGTTGCTTGTGTCCTTGCTTTTCTTTCTTGCACTTTACTTTATTGCTTTGTTGTTTGATCTAATCATAAAATAATTAATTAAAGTTTTATAAAGAAGTTTTCTATTACAACAAAAATTAAATTTTAAATTGATAAAAATTTTGAAGCCACCCAATTCACCACCCTCTTGGGTGCCATAGCATATTAACATTTTGAACATCACCTAAATGTCCACCATCTTTTTTACATCGTAACTCATGGTAACATATCTACAGAAAGTCATGGCCAACCATGTGACGATCATGCTCCACAGAACTTATACTCCAGACATTTCCAACCTTGACCACTTAAGAAAATTTTTAGTTGAAAGAAAATTTATCATCATAGTTTTCTCATGCAAGTTTAAATGTAAACTGCCCATATCCTCTATCCATTTACGGATGTAACATATAAAAATATCATTTGCCTATGCCTTCAACTCTAGCGGAGTATTGGAAGATTTATCCACACACTCCTGTAAAACATGCGCTTCCAGCATCAAACAAATCTTTCATTGGGATGCCTCAAACGTTCTCTAAAGTATGCCAATGCATCATGGTGTAAACTGGAAAAAATTGAAGGTCACAAGTATTTCAAAAATGAAAAACTAATACAAGTAACTCTACTTAATATTCAACTCCCCCTTCAAATGCGTCACTTATATAGAGGATGTGCAAGAAAGTATACATTAACAGTCAAATATGTAATTGATTTATGATGATTAGACATTACATCTTTACAGGTCACCCTACTGTGACATGTTGATGTAAGAAGTAACACCAAACAAATAATCCTAATGAACAAACAGACAACAAGTATAAGATCCAAAATCATAGATAAAAATTTGGCCAGTAATCTTATGTCATCACTATTATAGCATCACTTGATTTGACAATACTATTTTATAGCTCATGTAATGTTACATTAATGAATAAAGAGACAAAAAGTACATGTTCTTATGCTTTGAATAATAATTTTATTAGGAATCCAAGTCATCAAGAAATTTTACCCTTCAATAAATGACTTTACTTAACTCACATAAAATAAATAGAGGAGTCTATACTACAAATAATAAATTACAAGATAAATCAAATTAACTATTTAATTAAAGCACGATACTTACCTAACTTACTTTTCAAATATCTTCTCTAAATTTATAACATATACAAACTGAATATTACATTTTAATTGGATAACACTGGCTTATTATTATTCGTATTATCATTTAGAATAATTAAGTTTGTTGCGTCCTGGAGTATTCGCAACAGTAGAGAAATATAAAGCTTAATGTCTTAGCATTGTACGAAGATCCGGCACGCAATCAGATAAGAAAGAGAGGGTGTAGTACTCATAAGAGACACCAGAGTTTTTATGTGAAAACCCCTGAAAGGGGGAAAAACTACGGGGCTTGGCCCAGTTTGAATGAATCCACTAGTATTTGTAGTTAATCATAAATGAGGCCCTCCATTTGGGGGAATGACTTGGCTTGATATAGCCAATATACATCATATAGAGTGCATTACATGATGGGAATCAATATATACATGTTTGTTGGGTCGGCTAACCATAGTTGGCAGGAGACGGAGGTCAGAAGGACCGTAGTTGGCAGAAGACAGGGGTCAGAAAGACCGTTGTCTGGTGATGGAGGTCAGAAGGAACGTGGTTGACAGACGTTGCAGATCAGGAAGACCGTAGTCTGATGACAGAGGTCGAGAGGACCATGTTTGGTCATGCAAAGGAGGTCAGAAGGACCATACTCGATCGGCGTTGGAGGTCAGAAAGACCGTAATAGGTGACAGAGGTCAAAAGGATCGTAGTCGGTTTGAGATGGGGGTCAGAAAGACCATAGATGTAAGGTGGTGGTCTGGCAGAAGTCTGAGCCTCATGTAGTGGTCCGACGGGACTCGGGGCGTCAAGCGGTGGTCTGACGGAGCTCAGGACGTCAGGTGGTGGTCCGACCGGACTCAGGGCGTCAAGCGGTAGTTCGACGGTGGTCGAGGAGAAGCAAGGAGGCAAGAGCGATCTTCTTTCTCTTCCTTCTTCTCTCTTGGCTTCGATCCCCCCTTTCAAGAGGAAATGTGATTCAATTTATAGAATTCTTGAGTGGTATGGCTTGTAAATAAGTGGAAGATCAAAGGTAAATTGGGAGTGGTTCGTAAGGACGACCGATCTTGATTCCTGCGATCATACACTGTTCAATGGACTTTTGACTGTCTTAATGATATCAGAATTTG
This sequence comes from Dendrobium chrysotoxum, assembly GCA_019925795.1. Taxonomy (NCBI): domain Eukaryota; kingdom Viridiplantae; phylum Streptophyta; class Magnoliopsida; order Asparagales; family Orchidaceae; genus Dendrobium; species Dendrobium chrysotoxum. The sequence goes on along the minus strand of CM034302.1, from coordinate 35,044,998 downwards.
ATGATCTTGGGCTCGTTGGATTCGTCTGGTCAAGCCGCTCGATTCGATTATAAGCATGTTATCTGTTTGGTAACCCAAATTGTTGTTTGATCCTTCCAAAAGTGCTTCGAGTCTTTGATTTGGTCCCATTTGGACTCGGATTGGGTCGATTTTGGTGTCGTTAGGTTTGTGTTTCCGAGATGCTCAGTTTGACTATAAGTTTGCAGAAATCAGAGTTTGAATGGTCTCGATTTTAATTTTTGAAGCTTCTAACTTGATTTTGCCTCAAGATCTGTGCCTGGTTAAGACAATTTTTTGATGATGTATCAGTTGCCCCCCTATTTTGGGACGTCGAAGCTTGCAGAGTCCGAAAATTTATATATTTGTATCTTTCTGAGTTGCTTATGATTGATAATTATTATTATGATGTCAAGCCTAGAATAAATTGGGACGATTATCATACTTCTGCTGAATAATTTATATATATATATATATATATATATATATATATATATATATATATATATATGAAAATATCTGTCACAAAATATTACAGATAATATCCTATGTTATTAAATCAAGTTATAAATCAATGTTATGGACTTAATTAAACATATTAATTAGATCAAATAATTATATGTAATCTTTAATTGCATATAAATATTGCGGCCTATCGCTAATATATATTAGATTAAATTATATGTGTTTTGTGCTAATATTATAACTTTTAAGAAATTATTAATTAATATTAAGCTTTGCCGGCGAAACAATTATTAGGTGAAGCTATAAAAATATTATAGTTTTATAGTGATTTTCATGCAAGCCGTTATATAAAGCTATTATATATATATTTAATAATTAACTAATGCTTCTGCCATTTAACTAAAGCTTTAATTTGAGCATAAGTGTATATATGTTTATATATAAATCCGTTTGGCCTTCTGCCTTATTTAACTAAGGCTATGACTTGAGGCGGCGTAACAGGCATCTTACACATTTTTTTTTAATACCAACTAATGTAACATTAATGATATTTAATATATATTAATGTTTCTGTCATTAAGTTAAAATAACTTCATCATTATGTTTTTAATATTATATATTTTTTTACTCTTTAAATTCTTGATAAAAAATCAGAAAATGTATATAATAACTTTTTAAATTCTTAAATTTATTTATATATTAAATGGAGATAATAAATTTTTGTCTTTTAAGATTCTAAAAATATATTTATTTTTTTTATAGAAATTTCTAAGGAGACTTTTTATCTTCTCCCTCACACAACTATAAATACCCTCTTTGGTGTATGAAAATTTGCACATCTCCCTCTCTTCTCTTCTTTCTAAAGCTGAGGCCTTCCCGTAGCTCTGTTTAGATTGGTATCCCCTATTCAATCCTAGGGCCCCTCACTGAGTAAAAGGAAGGTGTGAGGTTGGAGGCCGAGCGGAAGACCGATATCACTTGAAAGTCGGGCAGAAGGTCGACGTCACTTGGACATCGGGTAGAAAGCTGATGTCACCTATAAGTCGGGCAGAATACCGGTGTCACTTGGAGGCCGGGAAGAAGGCCGACGTCACTCGGAAGTCCGGTGCAAGACCGACATCACATGGAGGCCGGGCAGAAGGCCGACGTCACTTGGAGGTCGGGCAGAAGATCGACGTCACTTGGAGGCCGAGAAGAAGACCGACGTCACTCGAAAGTCGGGTACAAGATCAGGGTCACATGGAGGTCGGACAGAAGGCCGACATCACTTAGAGGTCGGGCAGAAGAACGACGTCACTTGGAGGCCGGGAAGAAGACCGACATCGCTCAAAAGTCGGGTGCAAGACTAGTGTCACATGGAGGCTGGGCAGAAGGCCGACGTCACTTGGAGATCTGACAGAAGACCGGCATCACTTGGAGGCCGGGAAGAAGACCGACGTCACTCAGAAGTCGGATGCAAGACTAACGTCACATGGAGGCCGGGAAGAAGACTGATGTTACTCAAAAGTTGGGTGCAAGACCGGCGTCACATGAATGCCGGGCAGAAGGCCGACATCACTTGGAGGTCGGGCAGAAGACCAGTTTCACTTGGAGGCCGGGAAGAAGACCGACGTCACTCGGAAGTCGGGTGCAAGATCGGCGTCACATGGAGGCCAGGCAGAAGGCCGGCATCATTTGGAGGTCGGGCAGAAGATCGGTGTCACTTGGAGGCCGGGCAAAAGACCGACGTCACTCAGAAGTCGGGTGCAAGACCGGCGTCACATGGAGGCCGGGCAGAAGGCCGACGTCACTTGGAGGTTAGGAAGAAGACCGGCGTCACTTGAAGGCCGAGAAGAAGACCGACGTCACTCGAAAGTCAGGTGCAAGATCGGCGTCACATGGAGGTCGGGCAGAAGGCCGACGTCACTTGGAGATCGGGCAGAAGACCGGCGTCACTTGGAGGCCGGGAAGAAGACCGACGTCACTCTAAAGTCAGATGCAAGACCGCCGTCACATGGAGGCCGGGAAGAAGACCGACATCACTCAGAAGTTGGGTGCAAGACCGGCATCACATAGAGGCCGGGAAGAAGGCCGACATCACTTAGAGGTCGGGCAGAAGAACGGCATCACTTGGAGGCCGGGGAGAAGGCCGGCATCATTTAGAGGTCGGGCAGAAGACCGGTGTCACTTGGAGGCCGGGCAAAAGACCGACGTCACTCGGAAGTCGGGTTCAAGACTGGAGTCACATAGAAGCCGGGCAGAAGGCCGATGTCACTTGGAGGTTGGGCAGAAGACCAGCGTCACTTGAAGGTCGGGAAGAAGACTGACATCACTCGAAAGTCGGGTGCAAGATCGACGTCACATGGAGATCGGGCAGAAGGCCGACGAAAGTCCCGTGACTGGTAGAAGTCCGACGTAGGGTTAAAGTATGGCATCGGGTAGAAGTTCAGTGTCGGGTAGAAATCTGATGAAAGTCCCATAATAGGTAGAAGTCCAGCGATGAAAGGAAGTTTATCGTTGGGGGCTTCTTGATGACGTTAGCCTATACGAAAGAGAGAATCCACTAAGGATATGTGACCCATCCGAGATTATATGTCAGAGCACTGCTCGATGATGTTAACATGTGTGGAAGAGGTTGAGAGAATCCACCAAGGATGTATGACCTATCCGAGGTTGTATGTCAGAGCATTGCTCGATGACGTTAACTTGTGTGGAAGAGGTCGAGAGAATCCACCAAGGATGTATGACCTATCCGAGGTTGTATGCCAAAGACTTTGCTCGATGACGTTAACCTGTGTGGAAGAGGTCTAGAGAATCCACCAAGGATGTAGGACCTATCTGAGATTGTATGTTAGAGATTTTGCTCGATGACGTTAACCTGTATGGAAGAGGTCGAATCGAATCCCCCTGGGATTGATTTTGCCTTGATTGGGAGGGGCGAATGTCGCATGTATTCCGAATCAAGGGTGAACAATGGTCTATCTTTAGACTGTTACTGCCTTTTTGAGGTTGAGATTTAGACCCTGCCCAAGGAGTAGAAGTCCAGCTGGGGACTGTATGAAGCTTGAAATTTATTGGAAGTATCCTTATATTTGCTGGGAGTTTTTTGCCTGAAATATCATCTTCATATTGAAAGCATTTGAGGAATTTTCTTGACCATAATTGGAATAAGGGTTGCCCCCCAGTCCACATGAAATTGATGCAACTAGAGTTAATGCCAGGATGTTGACATGCACGACCTTTTAAGGTTGGAGCAAAAAATTACCCTCAAATCGGGAACCATGTTCCCACAGACGGTGCCAAACTATTGTGTCCTGGAGTATTTGCAGTGGTAGAGAAATATAAAGCTTAATGTCTCAGTATTGTACGAAGATCCGACATGCAATCAGATAAGAGAGAGGGTATAGTACTCATAAGAGACACCAAAGTTTTTACGTGGAAACCCCTGAAAGGGGGAAAAATCACGGGGCCTGGCCCAGTTTGAATGAATCCACTAGTATTTGCAGTTGATCATAAATGAGGCCCTCCGTTTGGGGGAAGGACTTGGCTTGATATAGCCAATATACATCATATAGAGTGTATTACATGGTTGGAATCAATATATACATGTTTGTTGGGTCGGCTGACCATAGTTGGCAGGCGACGGAGGTCGGAAGGACCATAGTTGGCAGGAGACAGGGGTCAAAAAGACCATTGTCTGGTGATGGAGGTCAGAAGGACCGTAGTTGACAGACGTTGTAGGTCAGGAAGACCGTAGTCTGATGACAGAGGTCGGGAGGACCATGTTTGGTCATGCGAAGGAGGTCAGAAGGACCGTACTCGACCGACATTGGAAGTCAGAAAGACTGTAATAGGTGACAGAGTTCGGAAGGACCGTAGTCGGCTGGAGACAGGGGTCAGAAAGACCATAGATGTAAGGCGGTGGTTTGGCAGAAGTCCGAGCCTCAGGTGATGGTCTGACAGGACTCAGGGCGCCAAAGCGGTGGTCCGACGGAGCTCAGGACGCTAGGTGGTGGTCCGGCGGGACTCAGGGCGTCAAGCGGTAGTTCGGCGGAACTTTGGCGGTGGTAGAGGAGGAGCAAGGAGGCAAGAGCGATCTTATTTCTTTTCATTCTTCTCTCTTGGCTTTGATCCCCCCTTTCAAGAGGAAATATGATTCTATTTTATAGAATTCTTGAGTGGCATGGCTTGTAAATAAGTGGAAGATCAAGGGTAAATTGGGAGTGGTTCGTATGGACGACCGATCTTGATTCATGCGATCATACACCGTTCAATGGACCTTTGACTGTTTTAATGATATCAAAATTTGATGATATTGGGCTCGTTGGATTTGTCTTGTCGAGCCGCTCGATTCGACTATAAGCATGTTATGATTGGAGACTGTTTGATAACCCAAATTGTTATTTGATTCTTTAAAAAGTGCTTCGAGTCTTTGATTTGGGCCCATTTAGACTCGGATTGGGTCGATTTTGGTGTCGTTAGGTTCGTGTTTCCGAGATGCTCAGTTTGACTATAAGTTTGCAAAAATCAAAGTTTGAACGGTCTCGATTTTAATTTTTGAAGCTTCCAACTTGATTTTGCCTCAAGATTCGTGCCTGGTCAAGATAATTTTTTGATGATGTATCAAAGTTAAATATTATAGAGGTCTAGTTTTCAATGTATTTAATTAACTGATTTATTTTTTAATAGTCTCCACTACTGCATCATTAGTATTCATATATAGTTCTATGTAATCTAACAAAATTAAAATAATTATCCATAAAAGAATTTTATATTAAAATGATTATATACACATTACTTTAACATATAAAACTATTAAAATTTTAATTTAAATATTTTTTTATTACTTATGTAATTTGAATGCCTTAATTAATTAAGCTTCAAGTTCATTTACATATGTTCTTCATAAAATAATTCCAATTTAACATTATTATTAACAAATAAATCAAACAAATTCAATTGCACATTACTTATTCTTCAGTTACATATTACATAAATAATTCAAACTCCTAAATTAATAGTTAATTTATTTAAAATTTCTTTTATATGTGTTATTTTGAAATTAGCATAATATATACATTAATCTAATAAATATAAAAATTATTATTTTGTGTTTAACATAACTATTTTATAAAATAACACAAAAAATATTAATTTACCTTAATTTAACAAAACTAATCTACTAAATTAATCTATTACTAAATTTAATTTATTACTATATTAATCAAATACAAAAAAAATATTAATCTATCACTATATTAAAAACAAAAAATACTAATTTATTATAAAAGTAGTTATATTTAGCTTAACTTAGTAAATATATATTACTTTTACAGCTACTATATTAATATCTTATTAAATTTAACAAAACTAATTATATAATAATTAATTTAATTTTACCTTAATAGACCTTTCCCCTCCTCGACTAGCCGATCTCCGTACCTCGAATTGATGCCTGGATCGTCTCATGAATAGAAAATGCAAAATGTTTTGGCGTTTCTTCACAAACACAGAAAGTGCCAAATATTTTGACCTTTTTTTTACAAGCACCAAAAATATCAAATGTTTTGATGTTTTCTTCACAAGCACAAACTGCGCCAAATAATTTTATGACTTCACTCCTATTATTCTTTCAATCATGCACCTTCTCATAATATGACTTTTACGTACACTCCTTTTAAGAATAAACCACCAGAAATTAATCTATTAGGTCTGTTAGGTCAACCAAAGGGCTTGTTTGGTTGGACTGTTACTAATGTAAAATGAAGTTTTAGAAATAGATGTTGAGAAAAATGAGTTTAGAAAATGTTGTTTTAATAATGGGTTGTTGTTTGAGTAATATTCTTTTTAAGTACTTAGTAAAGCCTGAAAGTAGATATTAATTGTTTGTTTAGGTGTTCGGATTTAACGATTTTACAATAAAAAACTAAATTACCCATTTGAAATTTAATTATTTTTTTTATCTCTGAAATTTAAGTATATGTAATTAAATTTTATTTGACTAAAATGCCCTAACATTAAAATTGATTTATGAAATGACTTTATTATATTATATATTTAAAATTTTAAATTACATTAACATACATATATATTGTGAAAAAATGTTTGAAGATTTTAAATTACATTAACTGTTGTTTGAGAGAACACAATTTTCTAACAGAGAAGTAAATTCCCTACAGCTTTTGAAAATAATATAAAAATAGTTTTCTAAAAAAACATTTTGACAAATGTGTCACAAATAAATAATAGTAGAAAAAAATTTTACCATTTGGAAACGGAAACTACAAAAATATGCAAAGGAGGCCTCAGACGTGCCCCAAGTAGTTTGGGTTGAACTTTTGAAACGGCATGACTAGTTGACTGTACGGTTCGGATCCGAACCACGTCCGTGGAACCGAAACCAAATTCACAGTCAGCCTAACATTTGCAAACCGGCCAAGACCTCACGTCGATCCCGCGCAATCCGTTGGGGCTTTACTGCGTGTTCGTCGGACTGCGGGAGAATGAATTACGGGCTCCAGTTCCGTCTTGGCAGGAGTAGGAAGCAGGTTCGTCACATTAGCCGGCAGCGGCGCCGCCCCTTATTCTCATGAATTATGCGGACAATTTTCTCTCATTCCAGTCCTTCAGGTGAGCACCGTCCCGTCGTTCATAAAAGGGCTCCCATTTAGCTTGCCCTAAAGGGGTCAGAAGTCTCGTTCTCGCTTCCAACAAACAAAAGGATATGGAGGAGGACAAGACCGGCGCCGGGAGCTCATCTAGGGTTTTGCAACCCCACTCGGCGGCCAATCCTTCTATCGCCTCCCCACCTCAGGCGCAGCCGCCTGCCCCGTCTCCTACTAAGAAGCCCGCGAAGGAAGCGCCGGCCGCAGGGAAGCGACAGATGTTCACTGTGGAGCTGAGACGGGGCGAGACTACCATCGTTTCCTGGAAGAAACTTCTTAGGGAGTCCGGTTCAGCAAACGGGGAAACCTTCGCTCTGATTGCCGATAATCCGGTGCCTGATACCCGACCAGTCGGTGGGGTAGGCTTTTCACGTCAGATTACCATTTATTTGCGATTTGTTGGTCTTTTGCTGTTACTCGGAATTGCGTTTTCTTTATATTATGCGATTTGGTTGTGTGCTGTCCATTTGGGTTGCGGAAGATGGAAGATAACTTGCGTTAATCTTCATTTTAGATTATCCGTGTTACCATGCTTTTGGAAGGCTTAATTGGATTATTCTTGAACCTGCTTGACTTTTGGGAAATCTCTTGGTCTAATTTCTTAGCGTTTCTCCTTATAGATTTTTTATTTGCTAGGTTTTTCACTCCAAACAAAAAGCGAAGGTTTAGGGAGTTTCTCATCTGTGGTGGAAACTTTTTTTTGAGAACATTAAAGAATTAGTCTGTAAGAGAAACAAAGAAGTGAAGTATCTGAAATGTTAGTAAAAAATCAAAGGAAACATAAATTCTTGTATTGCTAAACCTGGTAAAGTGGTGCGACAAAGCTGCATATTAACATCTCCGTACATGAAAAGATAGTTGTACTAATTTTTTTTGGGAATATAGTTGTGCTAATTAAAACATGATCCATTGTTTGGAAATAACAGTACTTACCATACCTGTGCTGTTAGATCTTTATATATTATCAACAGCTATTAAATGTCGGTCATGGGCATCAGGAATTGAAGTGTTAAGTCAAGAATGGACTCTATTTATATATTCAACGTTATTTATGGCAATGATGATCAAGTGGATTCTTAATAACATATAGCATTAGGAAGCACATAAAAAGTCACTACTCTGCTGCACATGATTGCTTCATTCATGAGCTAGCTGTCAGCCCATTACCTTAAGAAATGCTTGCGGCAATCTGAGTATTAATATTGACTTGGAGCACATTAAAACGATTTTTTGTTTTGACTTTGATTGATCTGAATAGCTGGAACTTCTAAATTTGTCTGGTTTTTCATTATGACAAATTGCGACTATTATTTGCATCTCTGTAATCTGTCTTTATGTTTTAAGTTCATCTTTGCTTTAAATGGTCAGTTGTTGATATCTAAATATCAATTTGTTCTTTAAGGTTCATCCAGGGGAGGATGATCTAAAACATACATTACAGCCTCCAAATTGCTTTAGTGCTGTGATTGAAAAGATTGAAAGATTGTACATGGTATGAAAATTTTTAGTCCTTCAAGATTTTGTTTTTTATCTGATATATACTAAGTTATGCAAAAAAATATATGATGATTATGCTTTATTAAGCACTTGATTTCACTGAAATCACTTATCCACAATCCCATTTTTTTAAAGTACTTAGTAATTTGGAAGACTAATTGGTGCTAAATTTTGAATCCAGGGCAGGGAAAGCAGTGATGAGGAAGAACGTGATGTTCCGGATGATGACCAATATGATACTGAGGATTCTTTTATTGATGATACTGAGTTGGTTGGTTTTATTAGTGGTCACTTTTTTTTTTTCATTGTTTATGTTTATGATCATCTTTTCTTTCCCAAATAGAAGAATACCATTTTCTTTTGAACTTATCATTTGCTTAATGTCCAAGTTATGGTGCTGATATTCTTTGGTAAAATATCATCTCATCCAACTTCTTTGAGAACATCTTCACTTCTGCAGTATCTTTATCACTCCCTTCCTTCTTTATAATGTTGTTTTTGAAGCTTACTTGGGAGACTTTCTTGATTTACCTTTTTTTACCAATTCTTGCTATACCAATTTCATTACTGTGTGCTCATAAAACCACCTTCTATTTCCATTGTTTTATGTTGCAATCATTTTTGAGGTCAAGTTATTCATGGTTAAGTACTTATGAATCCTATTGTATGCACTGGGAGATTTTCATTGTTTTCTTGTTTTTATATTATTCCTTGACATACTATCTATTATCTCCTTAATTTGCCCTTTTATTTAGCTGTTGACATATCAAACTTGTCTTTGATGTGCTTTGAAGATGGCGATTTATTACAATTGAACTTCCCACGTAATTGAAAAGTGACACAAAATGGCATCAATAACAATCACGGTCCATTTGTTATGAATAAATGATAACACCTTATTTTCCTTATAACTGATTTGTGGCTAGCGCATTAAAAGGCTTGTCTCTCCTGTTGCCGTTTCTGCAAAGGAAAAAACCATGTCTTTGTCAAACTCAGTGATGCTATCTTAGAAAGCAAATATATTAACATAAGCACAGAACATTGACGACCAGGATGATTTCCATCTCACCATACAGACCTAGCATAAACTTAACTAATGCTAGAGCTGTCAACTTTATTCATAAAAAACAAGCAAATTGTAAGACTTTTGTTTGTGGTAGAAGGCACTTGAGTATATATGATGATTGGACATGATTTTTGGAAAATAGAAAGCTACTTCAAATGATGTAACAAGTGATGAGTTATTTTGCCTAGGGGGATGATGGATAGACCTTGATGAAGTGGATCCCCTTCTTGATCTTCTTTCTTCCTTATTCGCATAAATTCGCCTTTGAATTGCATTTATCTTTTCCTTGAATTGACCCTCAATGGAAAGGGAGATGAATTAGGCTAATAGACAAAGGAAGGTAAAGTGAATCTACGTAGGAATTTAAGATGTAGGGGGATCTGGGGAGATGGTTTTTAAACCTTGCTTTTGGAAGTTGGAAATCATACCTAGAGAGAGCATATTATGAGGGAGACTTGGGATTGGGAATTTATGGCAGGAAAGTGAGATTTTTGTGGGAAAGAGAGATGGTGAGAAAAGAGAATAGGAGGCATAATAATAATAATAATTTTTATTTTAATTTGTTATAGGATAAAAAGATATGGTTTCATGTACCTATTTGTAGAAATATTATACAATTAGACTAATCTTAAATTTAAATGAGGATAATTCCTAAAAATATATTGATCCATTTAACATTAAAGAAAGAAGATAAGTGGAGATAATACAAAGTATTGGCTGAAAGATCTGAGTGCAGTCTGGATTGAGAACTTGTCATGAATCAAGGATTTGATCTAGCTTATTGTCATCTTTTTTTTTTAAGTACATAAAATCATCATCATCTTTTAGAGTTGCCAACAAGTTTGAACTTCTTTAATTCATTAATTCTAAACAAAATTATGATAAAAGCTTGATTAATGCACATTTTATTGAGGAAATAATCTAGTGTAGATGAATATAATTTCATTTTTTTTAGTATTGATATCTTATTTTTAAGTTTTTAAAGGCCAAGGTATTTTAATTGCATCTGTAGGATGGCGTAATGGGTTATCTGATCTGGAAAATGTTTTAATTTGTCTGAGATGGCACCTGGTGGAAAGAAATTGCATTAAAGTTGATAAATGTCTCCTGAAATCCTCTATGAGAGGATATAGCTTAATGCATGTTAGCATGATTATAAACTGCGTTACTGGTCTATCCCCTATGGAAATGTTTCAAGGCTTTGAATAAGATGACATCTGTCCTTCTTTTTGTAGTAACAGTGATATGTCCTTTTAAGTTTGGAATGTCAAAAGCGTTGCAGTTGCATCTGTAGTAAGGATAAGTGAGTTAGTTTATCAGAAAATTCTCCCATTTGTTCGAGAGTGCAGTTGATGAGGTGAATATTTACGACATTAAGAATAAATATTCCTGAAATATGGCTTAATACTTGATGCTGGTGATTATAAACTGAGTTTCAAGCCTATCTTCTGTGGAAAATTGTAAAGAATTATTTGGAGACTTGCATATTTTAGATCTACTAAGTGAAATGTTGACGTGGAAACTTTGAAACATGGATACTTCATATATGTTCCCTTTCTTATTTTTGGTATAAGGTGCTAATATTCCAGAATACACTAGGATACCTTCTTGTTTAAGGTAAAGTTTAAATCCCTTTTATTTTTCGAACAATTGCTAATATTGCAAAATTCACTGCAAAGGATGCATGCAAGTGGATGACATGTATATAAAATTAAACTTTTTTTTTCCAGAAACTAGCATTCTATGTCCTAATCTTTGATCTAATATAGTTAGTTGAGTACTTGTAAAGAATAATGGATAAAAGAATTAACAAACTCGTTCCCTTAGTTTTTTCTGGTATAATGTTCTAATATTCCAGGATACGCTAGGATACTTTATTGTTTACACGAATCTGTGAATACCCTTTTATTTAAAAAAAAGAAAAATGCTAATACTGCCATCATCACACGAAGGATGCTAACTAGTGGATGATATGTAAATTAAATTCAAAATACTCTTATTTTTGGAAGCTAGCTTTCTATTTCATAATCTTTGATCTAATAAAGTTAATTATTGCTAAGAGGTCATGGATAAAAGAATAAGAAACTCTACCAAAACAAAGAGTCTATGAAGCCAATAGATGAGAAGCACAAAGACATGCATGCTTAGAAGTCAAAACTTTGAACACCTTCCAAAATAGTTGTTTGATCAAAACAATGTAAAGAGTGTTTGACCATCCTCGTCAAAGTTTACTTTTGACTTTTTGCAAAGCATTTCACCTCTAGTTCTTTATTTAACATTAATGTTGAACAAGCATTTCAATATGTCCTCTGCTATGCTCTATAGGTGCATGCAGGTGATCCACATGGCATGATCTGATTTTGTGGTGGGTTTCTTAAAAGATTTATGCTCTGTTCAAAGTGTTCTGAGTTATCTGGATATTTCATATATGCCATTGTGGCTGTATCAGATACCAATATTCCAGGGTATTCTAGGATTTATATCGTATGCACAAAATTGCATCTCTCCTTTATTTAGTTTAAAAAATAAATGCTAAGCACCAATGGTTGCGTACATACATGAAGATAGAATGCAACAAAACTATGAATTTTTTTGTTTTGATAAACTGGTATTCTATTTCTATATCTTTTTTTTATCTTGCTTACCAAGTTTCTTACTGATGGTGTTAAAGAATAATTTTGGAACATAAACTAAGCGATTATAATAAAACAGAGTATTTGAATCTTTAGCAATCAACAAAAAAAAAAAAAAAAAAAGAAAACATTGCTTGAATCTAGTTCTATTCATAAGCCAGAACCATGACTATACCCTTCAAAAAAATTGGTGGCTTATAACAACATCTGAAGTGTTTTCGTTTCCTCGAGAAAGCAGACTTTCAACTTTCTGCAAGAGATTTAAATTATAGTAGATCTTTGTAGGAAAATTAGTGTTGAAGAAGGTTGTACATAAGTGTTCAGAAACCTTGGGGATGATTGACAGTATACTTCAGTTGATACACATGACTAAACTTAATTGCTGTGAAAAACTTCTGGTATAATGTCAATAGAATGCTGACCTCCATCAATACTTATGTAGGTCTTCATCCCTTTATTAGAAGCATACCAAATACATGTTATGTCGACATGCAATAAGATATAATTTTGGCTTCCGTGTCAAAGCAAACCTTTAACTTTCTGCTAGATATTTAAATCATAACACTGTTTAAATTGCACAATATGAGTCTCATTTCAGCGCAATTGTATGAGAAAATATCTTAGGTGTATGCCTCGAGCTTATTATGTGAGGCACATGCCTCAATTTAGCTGAGATGTGGCTTGAGATGCACCTCGCCTATTCAGCTTGAGGTGCATGCCTCAAGCTTTAATTTTTTTTTTAATTAAATGATGTATTAAATCCTAAATCTAACACAGTCCATATGCACGGACCCGATAACGAGATATGTAGCTAGACTAGCAGAGTTACCTTTTCCTATCCTATGAAAGCTTGATGTTTCTCCTTGCCGCCAACCCCCTTCCACTGTTGCCGATGAACCTCAGAGTTGTTGACATCGCTGTTAGCTCTACCTTCTATTCAGACTATCCGAGTTTCTTTCCTCAAATATTCTTCCACATCCAAATTTTTTGTTTAAAAATTTGAAATCTTTTTTTTTTTTAATTTGAATAACTTAATTTTCTTCCATGGTTATGGTAGGATGTTTCCTTATTTGAATGTTTTCTTGTTCTTAATTTTGAATCAATTGTTCAATTCTAGGATTTTGTAGAAAATGGTTAAAGGTAAGGAAAAATCCACATCCGGTCATAGGAATGACCTAACATGGAAACATAATGTTAAAGTAAATATATGAGTTAGTGACAAAACTTATACATATTTAAAATGCAATTATTATGACAAGCTGGTAAAAAGTGGTGTAACAAGGATGAAGGAATTCCTCTCTGGATCTCACAAATATGTGGCACCATATGCAAAAGTGTCAAAAATGGTTAAAAAGGAGACCAGGTCATGCATGAATAAGTCAACAATATCGAATCATTAGGCACAGGACCAATTTGCCAATATAATTGACATTAGCACATACTATAGGAACGAGCGTAGTGGTCGAACTCATCATCATTATTGCCACCAATATCCAGTAGGGGTGCGAAGGGTCTCATGGATTATTAAATGGTAAATGTGGAGGATGATAGATAGGGAGATAGAACTTCTGCTTCACAGAAGTCACCCCCGAAGATTGCTAGGGAGGCACACAAATGTGTATGTATGAATATTGACAGATTCTCTTATGAGAGTGTTATCCCATTTAATGTTGTAATCTCCCTTTCTTACTTTAACATGATTCGCTTCATTGGTGCTTCTAAGCTGGGCTTGAAACGCACCATCTATCTATGTTTTGAGAACGTAAGCTTTGCAGGAGAAGCTAGCCAACAAAAATAATTATTGAAGAAATTAATAAAACTTGGAGCCATGTAAGGGTTACTGTTATATCTAATAGATCAATATTAGGAACAAATGCTTGATTAATATACCAATAACTAATTCATATAATACAACTTTCTTGAAGTGCATGTAATCATCTAATTAGGTGAAGAATGCTGAGTATCTTTGCGAATTACCTAATGGCGTTGCTGAGGATATATTAGAGAACTTGGTGGTTCAAATTGTGATAGATAACACCAATGTTTACAGGGTCGCAGGTGTGAAATTGATGGAAAAGATGAAGCACTTATATTAGACCTCATACAGCGCACACTGCATAGATCTCATATTTGAGAAACTTGGTAAGTTGCCACAACACAAAAATGTATTAAGTCAAGAAGATCATCAAATTCATATATAATCATTCTTGGGTTTTGACACTTATGAGAAAATTATCAAAAAGATTCGAAGACTTGCTGCATAAAATTTACCACATCTTATCTGGCTTTGCAGAGTATACTGCAGGCAAGAAAATGTTTAAAGGCTATGTTTGCTTTGACCCAGTGGTTGAGTTATGCTTGGGCAAAAAAAAACTAAGATAAAAGAGATTAGGAAAACAGTTCTTAATGATAGTTTCTGACAGAGTGTATTATAAGCTATAATAACAACTTAGCCACTAGTTCAAGTATTGATGACAGTTGATGTTGAAAAGAAGCTTGTTATGAGTTTTTTATATAATGCAATGGATTAAATAAAAGAGCTGATTGCCCACAATTTAGGAGGAGAAGAGGGTTGCTACTAGGAAATGTGCGATATTATTGATGAAAAGTGAGAGGTACATCTTCATCGCCATTTACATGCTACAGGATATTATATGAAGCCTCAATTTCATCGTCCAAATGGTAAATTAACAATTCTTGAGATAAAATTTGGTCTATATCATTGCATGTATAGGCTTATTGCTGTTGCATCTAAAAGTGCAAATTTTAATATGCAAATGGTATCTTTTAGAAATAATGAGGGCTTCTTGGATCTTCAACAAATGAAAAATACAGTTGTAAAGCGATCTTTTAGGTAAATTGCTTTGCAATTGGAGCATGTATAATCAAGTTCATATTAAAATAGAAGTCGTCTAACAACCTTAAAGATGAATTTCTTGGTATGCATCCTGTACAAGAAGAGACTCAAGGACAAAAACTTGAGGAATAGATTGATAAAGGATGATGAGGATCATTTGCTTTGTGAAGGTATGCCATCGGATGATGATGTTTTGTGGATGATGAAGTTGAGATTGCACCATTTGTGACAAGAAGAAGATTTGAATGTTGATTTTTATGATGGTACTATAAAGAAAACATTTGCATCCAACACAAGCTAATAACAAAAAGAACTAAAAAAAGGGTATATAAAAAGAATTTAATTTGTCAAAGTTTCCTTAATTTAAATTATTATTCTCATTTTTCTATTGATTACTAATATTCAGGGAAGAGGACGATGAATGATATTGATGAAGAAGAAGTAGATTATGAGACCTTTGACTCCATAGATGATGAAACAGGGGAGAAGGCTATTTGATATGACGAAGGCTCAAATGATGCCCCTTGAGTGATGACAACATTGA
This sequence comes from Dendrobium chrysotoxum, assembly GCA_019925795.1. Taxonomy (NCBI): domain Eukaryota; kingdom Viridiplantae; phylum Streptophyta; class Magnoliopsida; order Asparagales; family Orchidaceae; genus Dendrobium; species Dendrobium chrysotoxum. The sequence continues at coordinate 35,029,295 of CM034302.1, read as the reverse complement.
TGATTATTGATTTATTATCACAATATTGATGAGTGCAGAACTGGGAATGAAGGAACTAATTTTGATTTGAACCTTGTTGATGTTTAACTTGGAGTTAGAGTTAGTATTATATATTACTTTTAATCAATTCTTATATCTTGTATTATTTCTCCATACTGATTTGTGCATTAAATTTCTATTTCATGCAATTTGTTACTGGTTACTTTGCGTCTTGCATAATTTATAGCTTCATATGTGCACCAATTTTTTACTTTATAGCACAATAGAATGTTAATATGTTATTCTGTAATATATTATTTATTCTGATGCTAAAAAAACTTCTACCTTTCATTTTCACTTTATGGAATTTTAGATTGTGAGGCTTATGCCTCAAAATGCCTCGAGGCTTACACTTTGCCTCATAAATGGAAAATATCTTAGTATCCAATTGCGTGATTTTAAACCTCGAATTATAATAAATCTTTTAAGTGAAATTAGTAATGAAGAAGATTTGATATAAATATTTAGAAACTTTGAGGTTGATTGACGGCAAAATTCAGCTCCCATTTGCCAATGAAAAACTTTTGAGAATTATGTGGGTACTTATGTTGATCTCTTTCCCTTTATCAGAAGCATACCATATACAGTTATGCTGGGATACACCGGGATTGCATATTATATAAGCGAAATTGTATATTGCGCATTTATTTTCCAAAAAGTTGGTAATTCTCGGAATTTTGCACCAATAACATAGAGGAATGTAAGATAATATGCAAATTAAACTCTGGATATCCATATTTTGAGAACCTGGCATAATAATTCAATATCTTTTGATCTTAAATGTGGTCTCTTTGTTATTTTGCTCATTTTGCTTAGTTAATTTGGTCTAATAAATTATTGTAATGGACTATTCTGCATAGTAATATGCTGAAGGTCATGAAAGTGCCTTTACTTTGATAATGCGGCCATTTTACAATGTCAAAAAGTTTGGAGTTTATAGTAACTTATAACAATATTTGATCAGTATTACCGATCAACACCATTTATGAAGAGCACATTACTTTTCTGAAAAATTCTTATATTTCTGATTTATTGATTAAGCCATTTTATTCATATTGTTTTAACTTTATTACTTTTCTCCTCCTGCAATTACTTCCCAGGACGAATACTTTCAAGTTGACAAATTATCAACAAAGCATAATGGGTATTTTGTGAATAGGGGAAAACTGGAATGGGCGTAAGTTGACTTCTTATGGTTTTTTTCCCTTTCATCGCTGTCCTTGCACCAGATTGTTAAACAAATTTGCCTTTCATCTTTATATATTAGCACTGCTGCATTCATTTTTTATTTTTTTTAATTCTTTCTTTAACCTGTCATTTGATGTATTAGCTACACGCGATGCCATGCCTCTTAAATATTTGCTAAACATATTTTCCCAGACATGTTTTCTTGAATTTTCCTATTGTTCTACATAATGTTTTCTGCATCATCTCAACGTCTCTTAAATATTTGAAATAAATTTTCTATAAATTAAAGTTATTGCTTTGCTTTTGATTTTGTGAACAATTTGCAATTTATATTGGCATAATAGTTTCATAAGAAGGCATTCTAGAATTCACCCCATAATTTGAATTTATTACTCTCATTATGTGGTTGTAACTCTTGCGCCTCATGTCTTTTGTAAATAACTGAAAGAGGAGGTATATGTATTGACACAAAGTTAATACTCAAACCAAAACATTTAAAAAGCAACTGATCTCTTGACCAATCTCCTTAATTTTGTTTTCTGTCGCTATATGTAGTCTTCCATTTACTGTTTTACCCCTTTTTCTTTGCCGGAGAACACTTCTTTCCTTATTTAGGTATTGTTCTCTACCATGACAGTAACAAGTTGCTATTTTCTGAACTAAATTTCTTGATTACAACTACCTGGAATTTGTACCTATAGCAGAATGTTGGAGAAGCAGCCCTAGAAGTGGCTGTAGCATGCAACGGTCAAATTAACAGCTGCAGCCCTTGGGAATAACGATAACAGAGAGTAGCAAATACCGACAGACAGTGCAGCAGCAATAGCAGCAACAAGAAACAACTAAAATTGGCAGCAGTAGCCCTTGGAAACAATAGTAATAGAGAGCGCCACTCAGCAACAACAGTCAGGAATATTTGGCGATTGAGAGCTATGGCATCAGCAGGGATTTCATTCTCAGTAGTTTCCTGCTACATTACCTGTGAACTCCATTAGCATTGGCGACCAGAACAGTAGATTTGATTTGCAGCTTGTAGACGGGTGGTAGAGAAGGAATGAAAAGGATTCCTTTGAGAGGAATTTCTGATTAGATTTACCACATAATCCAAACCTTTATATAAGCAAATTACAATAAGAAAACTAAATTTTTAAATGGCCTTAAATTTGATATTCAAATTGAAGTAGAACCTCACAAATCTGCCATATTAGATGTCTATCATAGTGCTTTATGAGTGGAAAATTTTTTGAAAAGAAAGGCAAATAGATCCCTTGTAGTACCACCTCCTGGAATAATGCATGCTACACGTGAATATTTTAGGCAACTTGTTAGAAAAGCACATACTATTCCTAAGATTTCTGATTCTAAGAAGACACCATCTGAAATTCAAATGGACCAATATGTTCTTAATGTAATCAATTCGGCTTCTTTGCATGTCAATGCCATTCAAATCTACTTGAGGAGCATAAGCACTTATAACATTAATACTTGGCATCAACACAATCTTTAAAGATACAATTCTATCTCTAAGTTTATTAATTTTTATAACATTCCTTTAAACTCTTATTTCTAATCACACTACACTATTTTTGCCCACATACATTCATGATATGAAAACCCTTATTTAACACCACACCCAGATGCCGGTGTAGGGGCTCTTGCACTTTTCGTTATATTGAGGTTATACATTGCGTCACTTTCAAGAAATGCCGTAGCTTTAAAATATTTTATTAGAGGCTTCATGTTATAATTGTTGGAAAAGTTTTACACTAGTTATCGATAGGGATGCAAACGACCAAGCGACAAGCTACTCATGCTCGACTCGATTAAAGCTCGTTCGTAACCGTTTGATTAAGTAATTAAACAAGTTCGAACAGTTTTTTAAATACTTGATTCAATGAACAAGCTTGAACAATCATCTGTTCGGCTCGTTTATGTTCATGAACAACATCATGTAAAGCTCATGAATATGCTCGATATGAAGCTTGATAAGAAGCTCATTAAGAAGTTTGTTTCATGTTCGATATTGAGCTCGTGAGCAAGCTTGTTAAATAACTTGATTAATGTCTGATATAAATAACTCGATTAACTTGATAAGGCTCGTTCATTAATAACTCGATAAGACTCGTTTGTTAATAGTTCAATAAGGCTCGTTTATTAATTTATTAATGAGCAGTTTATTTAGAGCTCAAAGAACATGAACCGAACACATACTAAGCTTGAACATATATGATTTTAAATAAACCAAGCTTAAACACAAACAAAAAAGTTCGAATCAAGCTCAAACGAGCTTGAACAAGCTCTTAATAAACGAGCTCAAATATGAATGAATACATACTTGGCTTGGCTCAGTTCATTTGCAGCCCTATTTGTTAACTACTTAACGCACCTCTCTACTTTTCCATCTAGGGCTTGGGACCCGACATGTACATAAATTTCATATCAATATAAAGTTATTTAGTGGAAATCAAAATGAGAAATTTAAAAACTATACTTGATGTTTAAATAAGAAAATGAAAATTTAATAAAGTTTGATTTTGCACTTCTTTGAATTTGGCTAGAATTTTTTCCCCCATGTCTTTAAAAAGATCCATGCAAGATTTCATGGCCTTTATAAAATTCTTAGGATATGAGGTTCAAATATTTATTTGATTGATTTGCCTTCCTTTGTTGAATATTAAAGATTTAATACCTTGTTAGAGCCATTTATAGTCTTTTTGTAAATTGAGCTTCTATTTTTATTCATATTGTCATATTTGTGCTTTCATCACCTTTTACTACACCGACTGGCAAGATTAGGGGTGTAAACAAGCTGAGTTGAGCCGAGTATCTGCCTAACTGCCTAATCCAGCTAAGTTTGTTTAGTTGTTATTGAGCTCGAGCTCGACTTGTTAAAAAATTTATAGGCTTAAGCTTGACTCGTTAAAAAATTTATAGGCTCGATCTAGACTCGTTAAAAATTTATAGGCTCGATCTAGACTCGTTAAAAATTTATATGCTCGAGCTCGTTTGGAATGCTCATGCTTGATTGGATTGTCGAGCTCGATTTCTTACTTTCAAATTAAAAATTTTAGTTTTTTTTAAATTCTTATTTTGAATATAGAATTAATTTAAAAAGATTGCAATATATCATATAATGCTAATTTAAAATAATTTTTAAATATATTTTATGTTAATCGACTCAATGAGCTTTTGAGCCGAGCCAGGCTTAGCTCAAGCTCGAGCTCGTTTAATATACGAGCTCGAGTATAGGCTCGAGCTCGAACTCATGGCTCGATAAGCTCGACCTATGAGCTCATTAATGAATCGAGCTCGAGCCGGCTCGCGAGTTGATATTAGATCTACTTGATAGACAATATTATCCTAGAAAGCGCTTTGAGGTACATAAAATTTTAATTTGATGAATGAGATAAAACCGAATACATAGAGTATAATTTTACTAGTAATGGATCTAGTGGGGGATTGTGACTTTCGACGATCAAGTAATTAATAAGAGTGCATGTTTAAGATATCTTGAATGTATTGTTCAAACTGATGGTGAAATAGATGGGGATATTATTAGTAGAATTCAAGTTGGATGGTTGAAGTGGAGGAGTGCATTGGGCCTTTGTCTGATAGGAAAGTACCCCTCAAACTTAAGGGAAAATTTTATAAGATGGTGGTGAGACTTGCAATGCTTTATGGCGCAGAATGTTGGCCATTAAAAGAGAAGCATAAAATTAAGTTAAGTGTTGCAGAGATGAGGATGCTGAGGTGGATATGTGGCTTCACTATTATAGACAAAATATGAAACGAGCATATACATGAAAAGGTTGGAACAGCTCCAGTGGCAGATAAGATTAGAGAAATTTGCCTTAGATTGTTTGGTCACATAAAATGTCGGCCTTTTGATGACCCAGTTAGGAGAGTAAATGCATTAGATTTGGCCTATGTTAGGAAAGATAGAGGTAGACCTAAAAAGATCTGGTTAGAAAGTATTAGAAATGATATTTTTTTATTAGATTTAAATAAGAACTTAACTCCTACTAGGACACAATGGAGAAAAAGAATTCATGTAGCCCCCACGTAGTGGGATAAAGGCTTGATGTTGTTGTTATTTTTGAATGAATCATCCTACTATTAAAGAGGCTTGGATCACAGATGATGAGTTGATGAAGCTGACATTACATCTACTTAGCATGTACCACACTTATGACTCTTCAGAGGTGATTTCTATTAGTCATGATGGAATTAATGTAGTGCATGGATCCAAATAAAGAATTAGGGCTAGGCTAAAATTATATTGAACCAAAATAGTTCATGAAATTTAAATTTTATTTCTTTATGGATTTCTTGTCATGTAAGTTAGGTTTTTTGTTATTTATTTTGATTTAAATAAGGATGAATTATTATTTTGATAATTTTAGATTAAAATGTGAATTAGTTATTAGAATTAAATTTCATTTAAATATGATTAGTTTTTAAGTTCAATTATAGCTCTATTTTCTATAAATATCGGGATGTAATTTTCGTTCTATTGAATTGCAATTGAAGTTATTTTTTATTATTTTCTCCTCTTTCTCCCTCCTATCTGACGCCTCTCACCAAAAAGAAGATTCCATATGGTTCTTGCTGTCGCATCGTCGTTTATGGTTCTCTCAGGTTTTTTGGAAGAGATCCCACTCGTTATCTACTTTAATCACTAGCACCTATCGAATCCTTCTTCCTTTTCCTACAACTTGTCCGCTGACAAAGTTTCATTGGTCACCAGTTCATCTTGGGATTGCAGATCCCTTTAGTTCCTCTATGTTGCAGAAATCTTACTAGTTGTGAACCCTCCCTCTTTCCTTTGACTCCACCAATTTTCTCTTTTTCCGTCCTCCAATAGAGCCAAATTGCATATCCATTTTTCGATTACTTTTATCATCAAATGGTCCTGACTATTTTACAGCATAGTCAAATTATATTCTTAAGTTTTGAACTTTTAAACTCTTAAAATTGGGCTCATTACTGAAGCGGGTGCTCATCTTCCTAGTTGTGATAATGGAAACTGGAAAACTTATGTTAATGATTCATGTTTTTCAGTAAGTTATGCAAGAAGTTCAAACCATATACTGTTAGTAGTTCTTGAAGAAAACTTTGTTTATAGTATATATTTGAAGTCATTTTCCCCTTGATTATTTGATCTAAATATTTTTATTGCGCACAGATTTAATTACTTAATGGTATTTTGGAACTACCTCTGAAAGCTACAGCAAACAAATTAGTTTGCAAGAACAAAAAAAGACTTAGTTGATTATACTGAGCTTAAATATGTTTAATTTAAACCCGATTAATTCTTAGCAAGGTTATTATGAAGGTTCTTTTGTCTTACTATGCCCAAAGCGACCATTATCATTCATAAACTGATGCCTACATTATTAGGGCTAGCTCCTGCTCCTGCTCCATGCTGGACAGTGTTCTATTTGCTCTGCTTCTAGGGCCAGTTTGTATCCATTTAAATGATTGGAGGCGGTTGGAGCTCAGGTCCATAGTGATTTCCATTTGAGCAAATTCAGTGCTGCCTCTCTGTTTGCATGATAGCATGTTGCTGTAGTTTTGATGTTTATGGCTGCACTAAGTTCCATATTGAAAGCAAGATTCAAAACAATGGTTAAATCTCATGCTCTTCTTTTGAATTGATATATTTACGAGAGAAGGACCAAAATGGTCCCATAACTCTTTGGGAGGGACCAAAATGGTCCTCAACTAATTTGAGAGACCAATTTGGCCCCTCAACTATTTAAAATGGAACTATTTTAGTACTGCCATTAAATAATAATGTAAATTTCGGACGGCAGCGAGAGTATTATTGGAATAAACCATAAAAATGACAAAAAGAAGAAAAGGAGAATGATAGTTACGTTCACAACGAGCGAGCTCCCGTCGCTACGTCCGATCCAATAGGAAGAATGACACACTTTCGCAACTTCCGATTCGACAGGAAGGAGCATCGTCGAAGGTGGCATTAGCGACTCGTTCAAACCCTCCTGTTGCTACGTTGACGAACTTTCGCGAATTCAGATTCGACAGGAAGGAACGTCGTCGAAGGAGGCGAAGAAAGGCTTTAGCGACTCAATGAAAACCCTACCGCATCCAACAACAACAAAAGAATGCGAAAGAGAATAAAGAGTAGCAAATTGTTTAGGAATTAATTTATGTAATTTAATTAATATAATTTAATAAATTTTAAAAATTAATTAGATAATTAATGATGTAAATAATAATTAGATAATTAATAATCAAAATAATAATAGTACTTATATAATTATTTAAGCTGTTAATATTTATAATAATAATTAATCCCTAAGATTTTATTAGTTAAGTTAAATAATTAATATATGACTAAAATTTTTAAAATTATAACTAAAATATTATTAATTTTTCTTATTAAAGAAACAATTAATAATTTTTTAAAAAATTATAATTACTTAAAAAATATATCTAATAAATAGTTTAATTAAAAATTACTAAAATACCCTATTTTTTAAACACCATTAAGTCTAATATCCATTAGTTTGGATGTTAGGATTAAAATTGTCCAATTTTAAAGAGTTGAGGGACTAAATTAGTCCCTCAATGTAGCTGGAGATCATTTTGGTTCCTCCTAAAGTGTTGATGGACTATTTCAATCATTTTCTCATATATTTTAATTCAAAATGAAAAAATGAATGTGATTTTCAACCACATAAAAAGATCTCACTCTCATCTTTTTGATGGTCTGAAAAATATGAACTACCATGGCTCCGTGCAAAGAACTATTTAAACTGAGTTCTTGAACTAAGCTTCAGCTTCTTCGACTACTTGTGGTGAAATAATTGGCCTAGCCTAGTTAAAATTAACCTTTTAATATGAACCATTTTCTCCCAGTTTTTGAAAGCACTATACTAACTTTTTTTGACTACGTAACAAAATTATCCTTGCTTTCACGTATGTCTTCTTTAAAGAGAAATTGCATGTTTGTGTATTTGCTTTTTCCTGTGGGGCTTTGAGAAGCTGAACGTCTATTGGGCTTGAATTATGAGATGAATTATTTAATTGTTTACTTCCACATGTTTAACAAACCACTGCTGAACTGCAGAAATATATTATTCTCGTACTTGGATGGTATAGGCTAATAATAAATTGATCTTTTATCCGAAAGTATAGAATGGATATGTATGGACATAACTTTTGAGTTAAGGCAGGGTTGCTAAAATTGATAAGTTTCTTGTGAGTGCTATGTGATTTGAGAATATCATGGATACTTGAAGGTTATAGAATTCTTATTTTCTTTATGATTCTATTTTCATTGCTGCTATTCTTGTTTTACATTATACCAGTTTTTTTTCTATGTTATTACTTGTTTGCCACAGCTTAACCATATAGGCAAGCTGTTGCTTTTCCTTAAATCTTTCTGTTGTCCACGAAAATTTTGGTCTTAAGTTTAGATTGACTAACATTTTATCAGCATAGCAAGTAGTTTTCTATTCAAACCATAGCAGCAAAGTTTTCTTACCTTGTTGAAATATTTAAATTAAAACTTGTTGAAATATTTAAATTACATTCGTTATTTTTTGTTTTCCATACTAGTGAACCAAGTTCCTCCCCCAATCTAGCGCCAAAGAAAAGGAGGAGAAAAGATCAACAAAGCTCAGAGTGAAACTGAGCATGGGCATGTTTCAAATGACTATGTCAACATGGGTAATATGAAGATCAAAGCTGCTGCAAGGAATGCTCCTCTGGTGGCGAAGAAATTGTCTACAGCAGAAGCTACAACTTCTTTTGATGAACACTATCAAGAAGCAAAGCTTTTGAAAACCAAAACGAATGCTTCCACAGGCATATACAAGAAACGGACTGCTGACTTTGGTCATCAACTCAGATATTGCTCATATACAAAACTATCAACAAGGATCTTTCATCAGTCATAACAGAACCAAAGGATTTCGACAGGAGAAAATTTCTCTCCTCCAAAGATCATCATAATCAAGTGGCACTACTGAATCATTTGGTGCCACAAATCAGGCATCTCGAGAGAAAGCAGTTGCTTCTCAAGCTGAGCCACAATCAAAGAAATTCAGTGATAATAATGAAATAGACGTGTTGGCCAAAATGCAGCGGAAAGACAAACATGGTTATGGTGAATATTCCCATAGTTCTATGTCCGCCTATCCTACACAAGCAGTTGTAAGTAATCTTGGGAGCCTAAGAACTTTGTAGTAGTTTTCTTGAATTTCTCTACTGTTATGACTGTATACAAATGGATCTTTACCTTTAATTGATTCCCATGGTAAGAGAACTCTTGAGCTTATGAGTCCTTTTATTAACCATTCTCTTTAATAAGATGCATTTATCTTACAATAATAATGTTTTCTTTAAATAGCCGTCTCTTTTATCATGTTTTTCTTTAAATTTCTTGGAAGCCTTTGAGAGGTTCTATTTAGAAAAACATTCAATGTTTTTCCTTATCCCAACTCAATGATGCTTGTTTTGCTTTTTAGGAAAAGCCTAGGATATTATTTGGTTGTATCATAATAGTCTAAATTTCCTTTGTTAGTCTAGCATACGTCTTGTTAAATTATAATATTTACTTGTTATCATATACAATTTATTTATCTGTGTGTCTGTCCTTATTTCCTTTGAAGCTAGTTGGTAAGTTTTGCACTTTTTCAATCTTGACTTCTATAAATTGCAACAATTATGGAAAAACTAAGCGCTGGTTGCCATCTTTTTAGTCCCTTTTGCATTCTTTTTTCTATTGAAATATATTTATACGCTAGAGATTCAACCACACTCAACACTTATGAAATCGAGGTGCTGTTTGGTTTGGTGCATTTGGACAATAACATTACTAATTTGGCTGTATTCATTTTACTTGAGATTTGCGAAGAAAATGATCTTCGATACTTTGCCAACTTTAAACCAAATACAATAAACTAATTTTGCATGCAAACACTTTCGATTACATCAACTTTTCGCTCAGGGACTATTTGTTTGGATGCATTTGTAATATTGAGTAAATCTAATGTAGTGGTTTTGAAATTTCAGATATTTGTTTTTCAAGAAAAATAACTCCAATATAACTTCTTGAGGAATGTGGAATTCCCCCTAATTCATTTTCTAGTATGTTTGGAATTCATCCAAACACAACGAGATAAAAAAGCATTCAAAACCTACTTCCCTCACGTAATGCCATTGCACCAATGTCACTCGCTATACTTGCTCGAGATTCGCATGGTAACTCGTTCACGCCTCCACACGTGATCTTGCTCACATGTAACTCATCTATAACCTCACTCATGCAATGCTCGCCGCTCGTTGCAACTCCTTCGATGCTCGTTGACCTCTTCCACACAATCCTCACTTGACCTCTATCCTTGCTGGTGTTATATCCTATTTATTTTAATTTTTAATTTAGATTTATTTTACTTTAAAGTTTAAACCAAACACAAAAAAGTGATGCTAAATTTAATTTATGATCAACCAAAAAAATTTTGGTATTTCAAATACATTCTACTACGTTTTACATAGCATCTTAATACCCCTGGATTCAAATTACTTGCAAACAAATAGCTCCTCAGCCATACACCCCCTTGAGAAGAGTGAGGTTATATGGAATTTCATGTGATCGTATGGTAGAGTTCTACAAAGGCTACTTTTGACATCTTTATTAACCTGATCCCAACATTTTAAATTGGCTTTCTGAATCAGCATTTTTATAAGTATATGACAAAAAATAATTACTTTAAATGTATTGATCATCCCCATCTTGGAACCCCGCTAACTGTAAGATGATCCAAATATTTAAGGTACTTAACTGGCAAAAACTACTTGGACTGAGAATAGCTGAACGTATAGGCCCGAAGGACACATGGGTGGAGAGAAATCCCTTTTATCTCTACTTCAGGTTGGTGCTCCGCTGAAAATTAAACCACAATTATAAAATTTTTCCGTCGGATTCTCCCAATAGTTCAAATATTATATCTTTCCCTATTTATTAAAGCAGAGATTCTCCATCAACTTTTGCAATTTGTATTGTAATTACAATCTTAATGTGACTGCCTGAGCACATTTGACAATTGCTTGGAATATTGTTTTTAAAATTTCGACCGTATGAAATGTAAAATCATCCGAGTACTCATTTGAATTGATGAAAGGTGGGAAATTAAGGATTATGCAGTCATCCTTATGCAACTCCAACACTTAATATGAGATAGAAATTTTCATGTTTATACTGTTTAAAATTGTGCAATATGAGCCTCGTCTTGAGGCCCGCCTCAACGTAATTCTAGTAAAAAACGCCTCGAGGCTTATGCCTCAGATTTTTTTTATGAGGCTTACGCCTCATTTTGGCTGAGGCCGGCCTTGCCTCGCTGACATAAGGCGTACGTCTCACTCTATTTATGTATTTTTTTATTTAAAACTTACCTAAATCCTATACAAAAGCCTAAAAAAAATATGTTTTCTTGCACCCCCAAGCCGCAGCAACTTTCTCGCCCTCTAGCCCTCCGCCTTCATTGTAGCCACCACCGTTGTAGCCGCCACATGGGATCACTTGAAAGCTGCACGCCACCACCATCTCCTCTAAAAATTTTGGAGTATTACTCTTATCTTTATGTTGATGACAAAGATTTATGAAAAATGAAGATGACTGAAATAAATGAAGAAGAAGCACATTGAGAGGTATCCACCTTACAAGATGAGGCAGGGGGGAGAACAAATTGTTATGACAATGACTCAAATAAAAATCCACTTAGTAATGATCATAAGTACAGATGATTTATGAGTTGTTACCAATTATTTCAACTTTATTTAGTAATTAAACGTAGATGAGTAGGGAACTAAAAAAGAAAAAATTTAGAGATGAACTTGATATTATATGATGATTTTATGCAATTTATATATTTTATGTTATTTTGCTCTTATAATATTTAGATTTCAATTCTATTTCATATAATTTATCACTTACCACTTTACATTTTATGCATTTTTTTTGTTTCATATATATGTAAATTTGTTACTTCATAGCTCAATAAAAGTTAATATGTCATCCTGTAACATATTATTTATGTATTATATAAAAAATCACTTTTAATTTTTATTTTCACTTTCGCAATTTTTAAATTTTGAGTTGAGGCTTACGCCTCGCCTCACAAATGAAAAACGCCTCAAAACCCAATTGCGCAATTTTAAACCTTGGTTTATACTAGTTGGAATCATCACATCAAATCCTAATTTATGTGCATTTTATGTATTTTCTATGCTTTAGTTGGTTGATTTGATGATGACTGAGAAAATCATATTTTTTCCCTTGCTTTAGGTTAGTTTATTTGGTTGGCATGATTTTAATTTTGATTCGATTTATGTTAATTCTCACAAAATAGTGAGGAGGTGGACTGCCCCTTATCATACGCTTTCTTTACCCCTTTCTTTTCTAGAACTCACCATAGCACTTCTCTTGGAACTTTATCATACGCTTTCTCTAAATCAATAAATATCATATGTAGATCCTCCTTATTCTCTCTATACTTCTCCATCAAATTTCTCAATAAATGTATAGCTTCCATAGTAGACCTACCCTGCATGAATCCAAATTGGTTTTGAGAAACATTAGTGTCACGCCGCAATCTATGCTTCATAACTCTCTACCATAGTTTAAAGTATGACACATTAACTTAATTCCTCTATAATTCGCACAATCTTGTGCATCACCTTTTTTCTTAAAAATAGGAATCAATACACTCATTCTCCACTCATCTGGCATCCTTTTAGTCTTCAAAATAGTATTAAAAAGTTTAGTAAGCCAAGAAAGTCCTCATAAGCATTTCCACACTTCTATTGGAATATCATTAGGTCCAACAGTTTTTCCACACTCCATTTTCTTTAAAGCCTCTAACTTCGGTTTTACTAATACACTGATAAAAACAAAAATGTTTATTTTCATTTAAGATGCCAATGTCACTAAAGTTAATCATATTCTTAAAATCTTCATTGAAACGTTTAGCAAAATATCTCATCCACCTTTATTGAATATCTTCTAATAAGAGCACTTTTTGACCTTCATCCTTAATGCTCCTATCTCTTTATTTGGCTAATTTATACATATATCTTTTGCTCTCCTTAGTATCTAATCTATTATATAAATTATTAAAAGCTAACTTATATCTTTCCAATTATTAGAATATTTATATCTTAACCATTTTTTTTAACAAATCTTCTTATATTTTATCTTTCCCAATATTTGTAAAATTGAAATTAATTTGCTATGTTTAAATTTTATTGGAAGTGTTTAGAGAGGCAAAAAGGGAGAGTAGGAAAGGAACTTAAAATAACATGTGCTTAAATGAAAACTTTTAACGGAAAAATATGCGCCTTTGTCATATCATGATAATTTATTTGATGAATTTAATCAATTAATGCAAGAACCCAAAGGTCTTATTTGAACACACAAATAAATTTGAAAACTATTATTGCATTTTGAGATCATTAAAGATCCTAAAATCATAATTTTAGGTTTAGGTCTTGTTTGTGATATGATATCGAGTTGGTGATTTATATTCCATCATTTGGGCCTATTTGTCAACTCTAGACTTTGTACACAACAACAACAACAACAACATCAAGCCTTTATCCCACTACATGGGGTCGGCTACAACTCTAGACTTTGTGAAATGCTAAAATTTTCCGTTTAGGAAGGTTACTGCATATTCATGTAGTGAATCAATTTGTTAAAATAACCTTGCTTAATTTGTTGCCCCCAGTGCATTTTAAGGGTAGTATATTACAGTCTATAAGAACATTGAGGGGAAATCAACTACATTTGTATTTGGGTCTAAGATTTTCATACAGGCATGTTTTAAGTTTCATTAACTAGTCATTATGTTAGTGAGTGTCCTAATTAGAAATTGCATATAGATGTGGAAGTGGAAGAAAATTAAATTAATGTTTTAGATGTTTATGAATTTGATGAAGAGATTAGTTTATTTTGAGGATGCTTTAGGTTATAATTCTTTGAATATGAGGCATTGTATCGTAACTACTTCTAAGTTTAACTCTAATTGGAAGAGAACTGTAAATTTCCAAGCCTATTTCAAACATATGTGAAGCTTTGCAAACTTATAATCAATTGTGTAAGTTAGATGATTGCTATGTCTAAGTTTGCTTTAGAATGCATGATTGACATTTGAACCACATTGACAATTAAAAGGCTATATTAGGGTCTTAATGGTTTTTAATATTGATTATAATTGCAATCTACACTGATAAAATATGGTGTGTGGTGTTGCCCATGAACATTATTCATGTTTTTTGGGGTTGTTCCTAGTTGTTTAATTTTGAGGTTACTAATTTTGAAAGGTCAAATACATATGCTTTTAAGACTAATAAGAGAAGCATAGTACAAAAGTGTAAGCATAAATTTAACTCTATAAGAATCAAGAATCTAGTGCTCTTAATGAAGTGAAATTTTTTGCATATTTAGTACACATACTCTTGAGAAACAGAGTAGACAAGAGGATGTGATGTATGCATTTGTAGGACGGAATAATATAGTCTTTGAAGTTTTGACTTTTCTTGATGATGTTAGTTAACTAAATTAAGTATTAGGTGCTTTTAAATATATTTGCCTTGTAAATTTCCTAATGATTATCAGCGTTGATGATGTAGAACCAAGCTAGCCATGATTGGGGTGGGATTATTAATTTACTAGAGTTGCCAATTATAATCTCTCAATTAAGGAAATAAGAATTAAATCAAATCCCAAATCTGAAGTTAATTTGGAGTAATTGATTGAGAGATTTAATTGGGAGGAGCAATAGGAGAAAGGGAGAGAGAGAGGGCCGACCCCTTTTATGGGGATTTGATTGGAGTGTTTTATGACTTGCCAATCCTAGGCTATCAATTATGGAAGGAATAATTAAGGTCAATCTCCCATTAAATTCAAATTGACATGATTGGGGAGATTTCCTAATATAGCTCATGTTATTTTAGGAAAGGAATTTCAGATTTTAAATAAATTAAAATCTTATTTGAAAACCTTCCTAATTTAAAATGTGCTAATTATGAAAAGTAGTGACTATGCGTTTGAAATTTAAAATTTGAAATCAAAGGAGAGAGGTGGGGTGTTTAATGACTTGCCAATCTTAGAATATTAATTATGGAAAGAAATCATGGTAATTATCTATTTGAATTTAAAATAGCATGATTGTAGGAGCTTTCCTAACATAACTCTTTTCTTTTAGGAAAGAGATTTTAAATTCAAAATTATTTAAATTTGAAATCTTTTGATTTTCCAAATTTATAAGAATTTAAATTAGGAAAGTAATGAATGGCTTGGGTTTGAAATTTTGGAGCCAAGGGGAGGGGGGATGGTGGTTGGCGGCTAGGAAGGTAGTGGGCCGGTGGTTGGTGGGAAAGGGTTCGGCCAAAGGTTGGGGAAAGTAGAGGTCAGCGGCTTGGTGGAGGTGGTTGGGCCGAGAGGTGGAGAAGGATTGAGGGAATAGGGATGATATCAGAGCGAGATGAAGGTGGCGGCTAGGGGAGGAGGAGGAGAGGGAGTCGGTGGAGAAGATAAACGACGAGCCCGGACGCTTCCTACTGCTGATGGGTAATATTTTGTCCTCACCTAGGGACTTAAAACCACTAGCCCGAACGCTTCCTACGGCTGGTGGGTAGTATGTTGCCCTCACCTTGGGACTTCACTCTTATATGAACTCTCAAAGCTCTTAAGAACAGAAGTGTAGAATTTTCTCTTAATAATCATTCATCCCCTCAAAAAGAAGAGGGGGCTATAAATAGCCAAAATACAATAATAAAACAAATGACAAAAGTGCCCTTTGGGGTCACATATGCCTACTCCTTCAAGTGAGGGTAAAAACGAAAAAATGTATAAATAAATCAAAATACGAATAATAAATCAAAATAAACTGGTACATTCATGGTCGTCGATCTTCGGCTCCTCTGATAAACTTTCACGGTCGGATGTCCTCATCATTCTCCCGGGATGGAAAAAGAGATCGACTATGTCGAGTACGTATCCCGGGAATGCAACCATGCTCTGATACCAAATGATGTAGAACCAAGCTTGCCATGATTGGGGTGGGATTATTGATTTACTAGAGTTGCCAATTATGATCTCTCAATTAAGGAAATAAGAATTAAATCAAATCTCAAATCTGAAGTTAATTTTGAGTAATTGATTGAGAGACTTAATTGGGAGGAGCAAATGAGGAAAGGGAGAGAGGGAGGGCCGTCCCCTTTTATGGGGACTTGATTGGAGTGTTTTATGACTTGCCAATCCTAGGCTATCAATTATGGGAGGGGAAATTAAGGCCAATCTCCCATTAAATTCAAATTGACATGATTGGGAGAGGTTTCCTAATATAGCTCATATTATTTTAGGAAAGAAATTTCAGATTTTAAATAAATTAAAATCTTATTTGAAAACCTTCCTAATTTAAAATACGCTAATTATGGAAAGTAGTGACTATGCATTTGAAATTTAAAATTTGAAATCAAAGGGGAGAGATGTGGTGTTTAATGACTTATCAATCCTTGGCTATCAATTACTTCCACTTTCCTAAGAACTCCTATAGCTCTTAAGAGCAAGGTGTAATTTTTTTTTTCTTAATAATCATCTATTTCCCTCAAATGATGAGGAGGCTTTAAATAGCTAACATACAATAAAGGAAAATGAAAAGACAAGCATGCCCCTAGGGCTTACATAGGACTGCTCCCTCTAGTGAGGGTAAAAATGAAAAAAATGCATAAATAATTCAAAATACAAATAATAACTCAAAATAAAGTGGGGCGATCATGGCCGTCGATCTTTGACTCCTCTGATAAACTTTCATGGTCGGATGCCCTCATCATTCTCCCAGGTGGAAAAGAGCCCGACTCCATCGAGTATGCATCCCGAGTGCGCAACCATACTCTAATACTAAACTGATGTAAAACGATATGGCAAGCTAGAGATGGGACATTGATTTGAGGAATTAAAAAACTTGCCAACATAGGAATTTTAATTAAGGATTTTGAATTAACTCCTAATTAAAAAATTCAAATTAGCCTGATCTGAGGGGGCTTTCTTAAATAACCTATTTTATTTTAGGAAGGAATTTCAAATTCAAATAGATTGGAATATGAAATTAAGAACTTTCCTAAATTAAGATTCACCCAATATGGAATGTAATGAATAACCAATTTGAAATTGTGGAGGCAATGTCAAGGGACATTTAAATTTGAATCTTCTCCAAATAAAGGAGAGAGGGAAGGGTGGGCCGGCCCCTTAATGGGGACTTAATTGGATGATTAAAAGGGGTTGCCAAGTTAGGAAATTTAAATTAGGAAAGGATATTTTAAATCATCTCCCATTTAAATTCAAATAGACATGATTTGATGGACTTTCCTAATATAGGTTTCCTCCATTAGGAAATAAAATTCAAATTCAAATTCAATTGAATATGAATTTTTGAATATGAATTTAGATAGTTTCTAAAATTAAAGGGAACTATTTTAGGAAAGGGTTTGAATGCTGAATTTTGAATTTGGAGCCAAAAGGAGGGGGTGTTGGCCGGCGGCTTTGGGAATGTGATTGGGGCTGGCGGTTAGTTGATGTTCGGTCTTGGCCTTGGGTAGAAGGTCTCGACCAAGGAAGGAAATGAAAAGGGGGGGTGGCGGCTAGGGTTGGAGAGGGAGGGAGGTTGGTTAAAGTTTGGGACAAGGTGGTCGGCGGTTTTGGGATGAGGGCAAGGGGCTTCGTGGGTCTCGGTCAAGGGAGAAAGAGGGAGTTAGGGGCGGTGGCTAGAAGAAAGAAGAAAGGGAATTAGAGAAGAAGATAAATCACGAGCTCGGACGCTTCCTGCGGCTGATGGATAATACTTTGCCCTCACCTAGGGATTTCAAACCACGAGCCCGAACGCTTCCTGCGGCTGGTGACTATTGCGTTGCCCTCACCTAGGGACTTCCACTCTCCTAAGAAGTCCCATAGCTCTTAAGAACAAAGTGCAGAATTTTTTTCTTAATAATCATCCATTCCCCTCAAATGATGAGGAGGAGGCTTTAAATAGCCAACATATAATGAAGGAAAACAAAAAGACAAACATGCCCCTAGGGCTTACATAAGACTACTCCTTCAAGTGAGGGTAAAAATGGAAAAAATGCATAAATTATTCAAAATATAAATAATAACTCAAAATAAAATGGGGCGATTATGGCCATCGATCTTCGATTCCTCCTGTTATAAACTTTCATGGTCGGATGTCCTCATCAGTTGAGGGATATAAAATATGCTATGACTTTAATTCTTGTGTCATCATTGTCCGCTTTATCTCATTACTGGAGGAATTTAATACAAGATGCTAAACTTAAGAGATTGGTTGATGAGTTACTTAAAAATTGATATGTAAATTGAAGTGGTTAATAGAAGTTTAGGGTACCTATAATGTTGTCTTATAAAGGATCGTTCATCTGGGTGGGATATGACAAGCATAGGCTGAGCTTGCATTTAATTTATTTGTCAATAGATCTAGCAGCAAGAGTCCATTTGAGATTATTACAAGAGCATCAACCT